>VZRO01004952.1:731885-837733 GCA_013397915.1 Daphoenositta chrysoptera | reverse complement strand
GTTTTACCCCAGCCAGCAACCAAACACCGCACAGCCACTCGCTCCCCCATCAGCAGGATCGAAGAGAGGATCAGAAGGGTAAAGGCTATAAAACTCGTGGGTTGAAAAAAACACCAGTTTAATAGGACAAGCAAAAGCCACGCACACAAGCAAAGCAAAACAAGGAATTCATTCAGTGCTTCCCATGCAGGTGTTCAGCCATCTCCAGGAGAGCACGGCCCCATGACAGATAAGTTATTCGGGAAGACTCAACACCATCACTCCAAATTTTCTCCCTGTTCTCCTTTTTTCCCCCACTCTACACATTGAGCATGATGCCACATGGTCTGGAATAGCCCTTTGGTCATTTGGGGTCACCTGGCCTGGCTGTGTCTCCTCCCAGCCTCCCATGCACCCCTTAATTCCCTGCCACTACAAAAACCAGAAAAGGCCTTGGCTCTGTGTGAGCCCTGCTCAGCAATAACACAGACATCTCTGTATTATCAGCCCTGTGCTCAGCACAAATCCAAAACACAGCCACATACTAGACCCTGGGAAGAAATTTAACTCTTCCCCAGCCAAAACTAGCACACAGTCATGCAAAATGCAAACTCCCTCTGCTATTCCACTCCTGTTGCCTCCAACACGTCTTGGGTAGGTCTTGTGGAGCTTCTCTGTGTACCAAACCACCACCATCTGAGAAGCTACATCCTCATTCCAGGCACCTTGGACTTCAATTGGTTATCCTTCCAGTGGAAGCATATAGCTGAAGCTGTATGCCTACGTGTTCTTGATCAGACCAGATCATCAGATTTACTGAAAGCTGTTTCATCCAGGTAATTTTGCTTTAGGTTGTCACACAAGGAAAACACTTGTCATGGTTTTTGGGTTTGGTTGGCTTTTTTGTTTTGTTTTTATTAAACTAATTATATNCTGAGAAGCTACATCCTCATTCCAGGCACCTTGGACTTCAATTGGTTATCCTTCCAGTGGAAGCATATAGCTGAAGCTGTATGCCTACGTGTTCTTGATCAGACCAGATCATCAGATTTACTGAAAGCTGTTTCATTGAGGTAATTTTGCTTTAGGTTGTCACACAAGGAAAACACTTGTCATGGTTTTTGGGTTTGGTTGGTTTTTTCATTTTGTTTTTGTTAAACTAATTATAGAACTTACTGCAAGTAACTTGTTTTGATCTTATAGTTCAATTACTAATTAATCAGAATAAGCAGGTTCTGTGCCAAGAGACCAGGTCTCTCTGCTCTTTCTTCAACCCCAGCTCATTTCCCATCTGTCTGCAAGCAAGCAAAGTAAAACCAAAACAGAGATTTCACATACAAACATGATGACAAAGGAGAAGCAAGGCTGGAATTCGACTGCTTCTGGAAGACTAAGACCATACCAAGTTTGAAAAGAGATTAAGCCAGAGAAGCACCAGGTAGAAAAGTGGAAATCATGAGACCTGGATCTATCACTGACAAGCTTTTTATTAAAGTCACAGCTCCATGCTGTATTTTCCCTTCTCATTATTTTTAGTTTAAATTAGAAAAATCTCAAACTTTTTTTTAAAAAATGAAAAATAATTATAAAATTGTTATAGAAAATAACCAGGAAGGTTCACACGTCCTGGGGGGTTTATGACCTTGAGAAAGCCACCCAACAACTTCACGTCTGCACAACGGAGCGTGGCAGCCAAGCTGTACTGTATATACATTGTTGCAGTGATTTTTTAAATACTCTTAAGAATTTCACACATGTAATAAAGATTGACAAGCATGCAATTCATTCTGTAGGTCATCTGCTACACGGATTTATTTTCCATCTCTTCTCTGAAGAACTTTCTTTTGTTAAAACAAGGTCATTTTGGATTATCAAATTCTAGTCTGGATTACCAAGTCTTCTCAGTTGAAATTATAATCGATACACGATCCTCGCATCTATTTATGTGTTCACAGCGTTTCTCACACACCTCTAAAATTAAACAAAGAAAGCAGCCATATTCCATCTCTGTGGGAACACTGCACAGGCCTTTTACAAAACTCTGGATCCTTGTTCAAATGCCAAGAAGCCAGTGTTACATGGATTCAGTGAGATGACAACGTCATACGAACAATATTATCCTTACAAGTAAATCATTCTGCTAAGGCTGCAACATTGTTATATTCCTAGGTAAGTGACTAGGAGTTCGGATCTTTTTAAATCTCTTTTGTAGTCATTTTACCAATTTGACTCTTACAGTGTTTTAAAATAAATTTACAGTTAAAGTTGAAGCTTAAGTGTCAGCAATTTCTGTGTTTCTTTGAATTGCATTTGTTTATATCACCATGATACCTGTAAATATTAATTTTCATGCCAAATGGATTTAACATCAGAAATGGTTATCACCATTTGTCAAGAGCATTGAGTGAGTTCTTTTTTGATCAACAGCATAACAAGGGGCAATCACCCTAATCTGCAAGACTCCTAATAACACCACTGGGGACAAAGCTGTGCTGTTTTTTTTTCCTAATCACAGTAGGAAATACCATCAGTTCACTGTTAAAATCCCAACAAGCCTCCAAATCCTCACTTTTAAAAATTCAATTGCCTAAAGGATTGTGAAGGAGTAAGAGTTAATCTACAAGAAGCTTGTTTGACACAGTAAAATCTCCCAAGATGCTCATATTTTTCATATCTTTTTGCAATGGCACAAGAGGAATCCTCTATTCATATTAGCATATAATATTATTCATGTACCACAGAAGGATTTTTATTTAAAAACAGGATTAATATCAACTGTCACATCACAGACTGTATTTGAACCCTCTCTTAGGTAAAAATATTTATAAAGGAGAGATTTTTCCAGTGTTAGCCATGGGATCTTTCGTGCAGTAACTTTGTTCTGTAGGAGTTGATATCACAGAGACAAAACCTAGTCAAGAAGACAAAATTATGAACATGCTGTTATTTAAGAAAGGAAACAACAAAAAAACCCCAAACCACCATGTAAACAGATGGAAAAAGCTTCTTGATAAACTGAACTCATGCAGGGCAAAGAAAGATGGCTTCTGTTGATTGAGAACTGGCCAACTCCTTAAACATCTTTGTTGTAAACATTTTGGTTGTGCTGCCAAATGCTCAGTTTTGCTCCACAGTCTAATGCTGCATAACCACGGTGTCAAAGTCAGATGGGTTTCTACCACCCTCATGACAGACACATACCAAGAAATGAAGGTGTCACTTGATTCATTTAAAGAAATAGTACTTCCTTAACCCAACTTCCTTTAGCCATTCTTAAGCCTGACTTCATCTTATGAAAACTATAACTCAACGGAGAAAAAAGATAAAAAAACTGATAAGGCTGCTAGGGCTGAAAAGTCCAAAAATTAGCACAGCATGGCTTATGTATATTATATATCAGCAGAGATATTTTGACAGATTAACCCTTTGATGAATTTCCCTGGCAGCACTTTAAGTTTTCGAATGTAGAAAAGTCAGGTTACAGGTATCTCTTCAACATTAATCTGACTTTAGACTAATGCAGTTACAGAGAAGAATATTAGTCACATTGATTAGGATGGTAATTTCAATTAATACTTCTGTCACTGGACTGAACTATAGGTCATTCCTCTATGTGTGCACAGGATGCTTTGGAATGGACCTGAGGAAGAGTCAATCCTTCATTAAAGGGGAGAGAAGTGGCATGGTCCATCTGACATTATCCATCCATCTGTCCAGCCATTCACCCATTTTTAATTGGACACCTCTGGCACAACTGATTGCTCAGAAAAACAAACTGCAGGATTTAGGCTTCCTTTGACTTTTACTATGTGAAATAACAAGCCCCAAACCTCTGGCCTGAAAGAGCCTACAGAATCACCACACACACAGAACAGGTGCTTCATTTGCTTCTGACGTTTTCTTTAAGTCAAGTGACTGCTTCTTGACTACTTCTTTCTCTGCCATTAGGCTCACACTGCCATTAAACACCACCTCTGTCTTACCTTCTTCTGACAAATTATCCATAGTCAGAGGCACAAAGGCACCTGACAAAGTGATCACCTGCACTCCAGTTCACATCCTCGTGTTTATTTTTTCACTCTGCCAATAGAGCTTGAAGGGATGAAGCTGCTGCAATTGGGCAGTCAAATGTAGATGCATCACAGAAGAACATATGGTGTCCTTTAAATCACAATCAAAAGCCAATTAAAATTAAAACTCTTCCCTAGTGAGGGAATCACTTGCTTAGATTCAGTTTTGCCTTTTTGGACTCTTCTGCAAAACTCTTTCAAGGTAACTGCATCACAAAGCCTGCTTGCACTGTTGCTTTGAATGATTCACAGAGGTGTGCAGGACATTCCTATGCAGAGGTAATTATGATTTCCATAAGCCACAAAAGAAAAGTATGAATACATGAGAGGAGGGATTGAATAACGATGGACACTTACACCTCCTCTCTTTGTGGCAGAAGAGCCACAAAATTTTCTTAGTCTGCCATTTATGTTTCCACACTTAGAGCCCTTGGTGTACAGCCCACCCAGAGGGAAAAAAAAAAACCATAAAACAGAAAAAAAGGAAACTCACTTCCTTATGAGATGAGAAGGACTCTATAGATAGAAAATAAAGATCTATACAAAGTAATACTTAATACTCTACATTTCCCATCAAATAATATGGTGTGTATTTGTGTGTTTATATATTTGTATATACAAACTATTTTTCATGTTACCTTTCCATTCCTATAAGCAAAATAAAAATCAGTATTATACAGAGAACTGAAGCATCACACAGTACCAGTGACTTCTCTGTTTAATGCTCTAATGAAATGAAAGTTACCTTAAAACATAATAAATATTCCTCAGACGCCACTTCTTTATTTAAAGAGAAATTATCTTTTCCTACACCAGACTGTGAATGGGGAAATGTCTTTGCAGAGTGGGCTTTGCTTCCCAGTGCAGCAGCAAAGGACTTGCAGAATTCTTCTTTGTGGGAATATTATCTCTTTGAGTAAGACACGGGTCAGTGAGGAATTATTAACATCTGGAAACTGAAGCCAGGAAAAGCAGTTCCCCAGCCCAAGACCAAGACAGCGTGCAGGATCACCAACACAAATACCTCAAGCCTCTTTCTGTGAAAGGAAGATAACACCTCTTCACCCTATACAAGTGTTACAAGGATTAGTGTTTGCAAAAGCCTCTGCACCTCAGAATTAATTAGTATTTATGATGATCAGTCCCATCAAATTTGCATGCTGAAGATACCTAGTTAGCATGTGAGTAGCATTTATATGATTGTGGTACTGACACATAAAAAAAGTGACAGCTTCATAACATTTGTTAATTTTTCCCCAATTAATTTCATTTACTCTAAGGACCTCTTTCTGTCTAAGAGGAGTGCAACGCTTTATAAAATAGATTAAACCCAATATAATGCTGACCTAATTTATGGACAGATATTTCTGTGGGTTCTTTTTTTTTTTTCTTGTTATGATAAGGAATTATCATTTTGCTAACAAATTTGCATTCATCCTCACACATCGCTAAGGATAATTATGGAAATGAAGAGTACTGGAATCAACCATTCTGTGGTCGTAGAAGGAAAGAGAATAAAGATATTCAAAAGAGGAGACTGAAGCAAAAAGCTTAAAGAATTAATAACTTAAAAGCCTATATATATTATTCATTCAGAATGTTTATAAACATGGCAATAAACACCAAATGCACAAACTTGCAATTGAAGGATCATCCCCAAGAAGACAACAAAGCATAAAGCAAAATAATGAAGATACAAGAAGCCACAAGTACTATTCTGGCCATTTCTAATTCTGACAAATACCTCACTATCACAGCTAAAGGCTTTGCTGCGTAGAGCTGGGGTGACTGAATGACAGATCACCTGCTTTTGACCACAAGAGTGCCCTGAAACGTTTGAAATTTCCATGGTACAGGAAAATTGTTTCTTATCTAAATTTAATTCTGTATTGATATGACAACTCTCATTTAAGTGGTCAGGTTGGACAAAATCCCTCTTCCCAGCGATGCTGCTCAGTCAGCAGAGCTCACTATGGACAAAGCAGCAAACCCAGAACTGCCTGCACAAAGATGCCAGCCTTTTAAGCTTGCAACTGCAGGAACACTTCTATCCCAAGAGACTGAAATTTTGATCAAAGAAAACTGACCTAGAGGAATCCAAATAATCATTGGGAAATATTAATAAGTCAACTTTATAGTCCAAGTTCCCCTCTCAAACAGTATCCCAACTTCATCCTACTTCATATCTGTAATACCAGAATGAAAGCAATATTTAGTATCTTTTTTTCTTTCATAGTACTAAAAATTTGATAATTTGTGTGTGTGAATCTCCTAAATTCTCTAACACTGGCATGCCAAACTAACTACTTTATTTTAAATCTCACTGTCACCAGTTTTCTCCATATTTGTTTTTTTCTTGTTTTTCATTGCAGTTCTTTTTCTGTGATACATAATTATACCCTGCAGATTTCCAGTTAGTCTGCGTTTCCTAAGCATTTTAAATTTGATGCAGACATGCCAGTCTGTGAAAGTGGTGAGGCTTTATGTATTTTAGTGAACAGTAAACAAAAAACTTCAGGAAACATCTTTGTTTCATACTGTTTGTAAAAACTATTTCATCTTCATTCCTGAATTTCCCCTTGCTTCAGCTGCAGATAAACATTTTCCCCCCCTTGAACTTTACCCCTTTTTACTGACTTATTGAAATAAACTGGCCACTTGTTAGAAGAACCAGAAATAAATATTACTTTCTATGGTCATGGGGAGCATTATGTGCTTCTCCCTTTCACTTAAATATGAAACTGTGCAGAAAAACCCGAAATAAACAACAATCAGTCATGCTTTTTCATTCCTTTCTTGGTTACTGACAACATCTAGAAATGTAATGATTACAACAAATGGTAATCAGATACGCACCTAAAGAAAACTTTTTTCCACTATGCCCTCATTAATCTTAATTTAATCTTTCAGAACTCCAACCATAGATAATAACTCTAATGATACAATTATCGCAAGGCTACCCATAACAGTGTACCACATAGATGTAAAAGCTTAAAATGCTTAGAAAATATTATCCAAATTAAAAATTTGCTATTCCTTCTCACCTAAAGCATTCTGCCCTGCTTGAAAATACCAAACCTAAAAAAAATCTGCTGAATATTTCATTCATTATTTCCTACAACAAAACCAAGCAATTAAGTCTGTTTATGGGCTTTTCCCCCCTCCCATTATCAATAGCTTCAACAACAAAGGTCGTGCTCTTTTTCCTTAAGTACACTTTTTTTTTTTTAACCAGAAATTTTTAAGCGACTTATATCTTCTTCCATTTCTTAGGAAACGGTTTATAAATTTATATTGTCCAAAAATTACAAGTTTTCTTAAATTGTCAAAGTTATCTGTTAGATAATTATAGTACTAATGGCATTTTCCTTTCAGTGTTCCCCATGACAACAATGCAACAAACCCACAGCCTTGAGACTGGGTTTTCAACATTTCAAAAAGAATTAAAACTGACTCTTTCCATTGTCTCCATCCCCAATTCCTTCCAGGGCTCTTATCAAAATCCCTGATAAATGAAGAAGCCTAAATAAATAGATTTCTTACTCTATACACATGAAGAGACATAACATTTCTGGACTACTTTTAAGAGCCAGCTCATACAGCCACCTTTAAGAACACTTCAATAAACAAAGATACCGTTTTACCTATCCTATTGTTTAAAAAAGTGTGTCAAAAAGGTAAAAGAAACCTTATGGTTCTTAAACAAATGGTAAGGCACTAAAAGGTCACCTTAAGCATGCAAGTATTTCACTACCAATAATCAAAGTACTGAACTATGCCAGGAGCAAGGAGAAGTACAGAGAGTAAATGGAATGCTCATGCTATGGCTTAATATCAGAGTACATTACACCTTTCAGAAAGAAGAAATTTACCCCAGTACTACCATCACTACGTTATAATCTGTAAATACAGAAGAGAATATTTTTTTCACACAGAACTAGCTTTAATGTTATACAACAATGCAAAGGTTGGTGGAAACAGGAACAGCACTTCAGAAGTCCCTACATTGTAAGGGGGACATTGTAAGTTACCATTGTATCATGCAATCAAAGCCTCCCAGAGAAGCCACATTCCTCAGAAAAATTACACAGCTCATTATAAACAACTGGCTCACAAAGGAGTTTATAACTTGCCAAGAGATAGAGCATGACCAGGTGACAAACTCAAATGGAAATGAAACCAGAAACACAACAAAAATCAAACTACAGCACAACAACTTCCATCACCTCTCAACACTTGGCTCTGCTAGAAAGTTAGCTAGAGGAAAGGCAGGATATAGCTTTCAGAAGTGACACAAGGTGTCTGTGTGTTAGCAATTAAATCTCGCCTTTAATTTTAGTTAATGGCTGTCTAAATTGCTCACAAAAATATCTGTCTCTTTAAACTCTCGGTGAACACTATCAAAATCAGTCAGTTATTTTTAGTGTTGTACTTTCGAGACATTTAACTTGATAAGGATTTCAAAATGCCAACCCTCAATTTCCTACTGTAATGGAATATGTTTGAAAACATGCTGCTGGGTCATTAACATTACTCAGTACTAGGAAAGTTGTTTATACATATTTTAATAGAGGAGTCAAGGATCAGATGTCTTCCATTTAAAATCATTAATTTGACTTAGTCAAAACTTTTTGTCAAAAACATGTCAAGTTTCCACACATGATTTTCAGAGGTTTTCTGGATGAAAAAACATCAGTCCTCGGCTAGAAAGGGAGAGAGAGGACCGGCTACAGTGAGAATACACATCTGCGATGTAGAAAACCCATTTTCAAGTCCCCAGTTTGTTTAATTTATCCTAGGAAGAAAACATTCATTGCTGTAACACATACCGGAAAGCAAATAATTATTATTAAATAAACTCCTGCATTGCAAACAGTTCTACATTTTCACTATATTGAACATAATTCATGAAAACACTTTAATTTTATCTCATTTATGACAACCACTGAAAATATTGGGGCTGGAATGGTCAAAACCGATTTACAATTTTCACCTTTAAAATAATTGATGGGGTTAAAACGGCCAATACAGATGAACATGTCCATTTTTCAAGTAATTGATGCCTCTGATGTAATCCATGCCACCCCATGACCTGATGGCACATGCCACTATAACCAATGAGCACTGTGCCGTTGATTTAGACAAAATTTTACTCCAAACTCTTTATAATGATTCTGTTCACAAAAAAAAAAAAAAAAAAAAAAAAAAAACAAAAACAAAAAAAACCCAAAAAAACCAAAAACAAAACAAAACAAAAAACCCCCAACCCATTCATCATATTTTACAAATGCCTGATACAGAAACTTCCCTGTCCAACCAGCCAGGAGCTGCTCTGGCAGCTACTCTGGCACCACCTGAGCTAGGACTTAGGACCTTTTGCAGCTACACCCTCCACACTCAGAGAGTCACACCAGGTTTCCCAGAGCAGTCTAAAACATCCAGATCCTTAATATCACTTAATCATGGAGCAATAACTAAATAACAAAATAACAGCTTGATCTGGTTTCTCAAGGAGGGACCCAGAACAAAGGAGCCCCTGGGCTGTTACACCCTCATGGTCTAAGGGAAGGAAAGTCTGGAATCATCAGCTCCTGCTGTGTCCCTGAGTGTCCGGTCCCCTGGCTGGGCCATGGGTCCCTGTGCCTTTGTTCTGCAAAGGGTCAGCACTTCATGGCCTCTTGCCTGGGGCTCGGGCTCCTCCCCCAGAGCTGAACCTGCAGCTGCACCCCGAGCGTCCCGTGCTGAATGGATTCCTCAACACACCGGTGTATCCCCCAGATTTACTCATGCCTATCAGTCCCCAGGCAAGGGAAATTAGGAGGATTTACTGTCTGTATTGAGATGATTAGATTAGCACTTTGAGTGCTCTTCCTGGGTGTATCAGAATCCTCCCATGGAGCTTCAAGAAAATCTTTTTTCATAGTCCTAGTGATAAAATCTTGTCAGCAACCTATAATGTTACAAGTTTTATGACTTTTACATCTTGGATACAGAGGACTCAGCAGGAAAAGCTCACTTTGTAGGTATGCATCAGAATTCATTGTGTGAGCATGTGCCTGCCTGAGGGAAGGAACCTGAATGAACCCAATATTTACCCTTGCAGTACTGATTATATAAAATTTTAAGTTATGCTGGCAACCCTGTTAACTGAAAAAAAAAGTAATGATGATCCTTCTGCATGCCTTTGTTGAACCATCACTCATATTCTCATTGCTTTTGGAGATTTTAATAAGACATTCATTAATCATTTTTCTATATGTGGCTCACTGAGTAAATAACTGAATTTATAGCATTAAAAGCGTCAATTTTGCCTAAGATAGGGATTGTAATTTTGAAATAATGAACTAATGGTCAACCTATGATGAAAGCTTCAATAAAATGAAGGAGAACACGTTAAAAAATGTGTGTACGTAAAATTTGGAAAGAAAGGAAACTATGATCAAGGCATAGAGACAGAAAGAAATCAGACAGTACATGTGTAGTTCCCAGTCTCATTCCTGATACTTTTAGTCATTAGTAAATATTACCAAATATTTTAGTATTTAGTTAATATATCAGTGACATTGGGAAACTACAGATGTTGTACCCACACTCCCCACAATAAAAGTAATTTTTTATTTACTCATTAAACAGGTGATGTGGTTCTATTCAGACAGATTTGCTGGCAGAGCCCTTTTTCTTAGGAAAAGTGTGCAGAGAGTTACTTAGAAAAATGAAAAGATAGTGAATAAATGCACAGAAGCTTCTTGTAACAGCGCCCATAATACCTACTTCACACTCCTCCCTTCAGAATAAATTCAGTGCTTTTCAAGATCTCATATTCTATGATGGTAAAGTGTGAAACAAATCAGATGCACAAATCTTTTTGAGAAATGACAAAATGGGAGGCCTGCATCAAAGGCAGAAAGTTGCTGTGATTACATGACTTTTAAAAGTCTGTGCTACACCAGTAAGACATGAGGAGTCATAAAGAAAGGAAATATTGACATGGGAAATAAAAATTAGGGTGTGAGGAATCGATTAAACCACTGAAGAATGGTGACAGACTGGTTTAAAATAGGATGGAGATTGAGGCAGCGGAACAGTAAAGGTGGGGTTGTGCGAGTCGTACTTCTGTAACTCTACTCCCTTTACTAGAAATACCAAAAACGTCTCCAAAACAAACAAAAAACCAAAACCACAGAGGCTTCAGATGCTTCTCAGCAGAAGCAGAAATACAGCTGGAGGGTGGAATGAGAGCTAATGAGGCCTCCAGCCCACTAAAGAGGATCACTGAGCACTAACCTGTATCTGCCCAGGGGTCACAATGCCTATGTGATTATTTCAGAGTCTGTTTTAAAAACAAAGAAATACATTAAAATCTTCTTATTCAAAGAAGTGTCAGCAAATACTTAAAATATTGGAAATAGAGCATTTAAGGTAGAGAGGGTAAATAAACTGTGTCAACCAGCATAGGAAGCTTTTTGAAGTATAAGGCCCAGCTTGTTGTCAGCATTGCTGAGTAAGTGAGGAAAATACCTCATTCTACACCTAGAAATACAAAGTCACATTCTCAAAGATAAGTTCCCTGGGCTGACCAGCATTCATTACTGTGACTTTCATATTGATTATTCCAAATACATGCAATAAAATTAAATTGTGATCCCAGACCAAATGGAAGATTTATCTCTCGCAAATTGCAGGCACAAATGTCATGAGCTGCCAGAGTCATGCCCATTCGTGACTCCAGTGATTTGCATTTCCAGAGCCTGTAAAGGTGCAGGATAAATGGTAAAACTCTAAGTACAGACATAATTTAGTACAGACTATATATATATATATATATACAACCACATTTTACTAGACCTACAGCAGTGGTAACACTACTGAGGACTGTCAGCTTTTGCTACTTGACCTGGCACTTCTGTTTTCTTACTCAAGGAATTTGTACCAAGGGTATTAATTACAGAAGTCAGAACACAGTAAGATAATAAATACTGAAGGAAATTCTCAGCTCCCTCAAAGGAGGAAGGAAATAATGGAACAATTTTTTTATTTCATTTAATGCCAATTAGTAAAGCATGGTTGAGATTAATCATAGAATAGAAACACAATTAAACATCGCTACAATCAATTACTATTATGGTTATTATTTACAACTTGGCTGTGGCTAATAACCAGTGAGACTGATGCTTATTACAACAGATAATGTATAATTAGCTAATATTAGATATTTGATGTACTAAATGGCTGTCATAGATCTCTTATTAAAAGGCTGTCACGACATTTTAAAATAATTTAAAAATAATAAAATACTATTATAATAAAGCACAACATAATGAGTAGGAGAAAAGAACAGGTTCTAAAAAATGGAAGAGACATTGCTTGGTAAGTTGACCTTTTAGAAATACCCACTCCTTCACTTATCTTCTAAATGAAAGGCAGGATTATTTTTAATTCCAGCTAATGAGAGCGGATGTAAGTATGCATCATTAAAAGTCACTCACATTTGAGCCAGCTACAGTTTTGCTGTTATAACATAGAATAACACTTAAGGCTGCATGACAAATACCATTCTGTGTCGTTATATTCCAAATTCTTAGTTCTGAAATTTTTTCAGTTGTGACAACATTTTCCCACAAGACAAAGACCTAATCCTTCCAGAAATGTTATAAACTGTCAGAAGAATAAACTTCTCTTCAAAAGAAGATCCTACCTACATAAAAGTTGAAGTGCAAAACCAGCAACAAAGATTATGTTCTTTTCTGAGAGGAGAAATAAACTTTTTCCACAATACAGGAAAAGATCTTCCTTTTCTAAATACTTTCAGCCATGGAAAACAGCAGAGGGTTAAAAGAAAGCTGGAATTTGAAAAAAAAAATAACCCTACTAATAACCCTCACCCACCCTATGATTGCTTTATCAAAAATGGTCTTAGAAAAGTTTTGCAAAAGTGTCTGTGTACATGGCTGAACTGGATGTTTTTCTAAGATTTTGAAGAGCATGGCTAAGGAAGACTTCTCTGAACATCTGTGTGTTGGTAACTCTGCCGGGAGAAGAGAAGGAAGCCAAAGCCACACAGAAGATTGGCTGTACTGGCTGCTGTGCAAAGTTCTCCGTCCTCAAAAAAACCCAAATCTACTATTTACAACACTTATGGAGCAAAGGTTGCTGAATGGCATTACCGATATGTTCATCTTTTCATATTCTCATGATTGCTTTAAGATTCAATAGCTCTGGAATTGGCTACCTTTATTTCTTACCCAGTTGTTTTCTACTCCTTTTGCTGGTTATCAGTGACACCCTTTTAAAGGTACTGTCTTAATATAAGTAAAGCACAATGACTCAATTAAAGTAATGGTATATGATGAACTCAGGTGGAGTATCTCTTGCTGCTCTGGAAAGTATCTTCCTCCAAACACTCCTGAGCAGAGTCTTACATGACTTTGATCTTTCTGCTACAAGTCACAGCATGTGCAATATGTTGGGGGAACGGTAGCTGAGCTGGGTGTTAGCAGAGCCGAGATGCAACTTGGAAGCACTACCAGGAAAATCTGATTTCTAATTTTCATTAGATTAAATTCAAAATCCTAAAATGGTTTTGAACAAGCTTGAGTTCTCCATATTTATACAGCACATATCCTGTGGGACTAAAAATGGCAGGCATCTGCTTCGGTGAAGTTGGATGTACAAGAAGAGAATGATGACAGGATTTGCATTTGTTCTTTATGCAGAAATGCAGACTTTCTTTTGAAGGCAAACTGTTAAAATCCAAGGAAGGACAGTTCTCTTTCTTGGTATAAAACCAGGTATGATTGAGAACTCAGGCCTGGTTTCATTTCACAGTCTAATATAAAAGCTCATTAGCTCAGAGATCTTCAGCTGTCCCAAAGAGAGGCAGTTTATAGGGCCCTGCTTTGTTACACCTGTGTTTTCAGAATCACAGAATGGAATTTCTTTTTCAATCTCCATCTCTACAGCAAGGATGTGGGAAAGGTTATTATCATGTTGCTAAGGGAAATGCACCATCCCATCATCAAAAGCCAATATTATTGACTGACAGTATTCAGAGTGGGTTATGGCTTGTAAAACCAGTCATTCACATTACAACTGGAACAATAGTGCTCTCTCTTGGAGTGAGTCAAGGAGAAATAACAGAAACTGTTACATTTTATATTATTTTTATTTCTACTATGCTGTGAAATGCACTTAACTTTTTCCTGGCCTGACCTCCATTTTACTTCAATTGCAAAGGAAAATGTTTCCTGGTTTGAAAATTGACTGAAAATGAAAGATTAAGTAATGCTCTCTGCCCTATTTTTCAGTTTCTTTTACCATTTTCAACTAGACTTTTAATATGAAAAACATCTTTATTGTTTTATTAGAACAACTATTCCCCTTCAAATAAGTAATTTACAACCCATTTTGGGTTATATGAACACCATTTCCTTCAAAAATAAAGACACTACAGTGTACTTGTCAGCACCCCTGATGCAAACAGAGCAATGTTGGATTACTTCAGAATGAGAATTTATCATACTATTTCATGTTAGATTTCCTTACCTCTAACCCCTTTATCTCAGCTGAGCAGCCCATCTCTTTGTATGTCATATCTTAGTGGTTTTCCAGGCACGGGCGGAGTTAACTACTGAATCTGACTTAGAATGTTGAGCAGACTTCAATGTGCATTTGAAGTGGTGTTCCAAGGAAATAAAGACATGTATACCCTGGTATCTTGGCACAATACGGCTCAATTTCAGCCAAATCTGACTGAGAGATGGGTCTTAAAAGCGTTGAATCCCAAAAGAGGAATAAGAATCAGTGAATAGCTGACCACTGATATCCCACCTGTACCGCCACTGATGGAACAACTGAGCAAGCACGATCCTCAGCCCTTCTAATAGCAGGAATCAGCTGGCTGGTTGTACAACTGTTACACGGACACAGAAAGGATTGGGGGGGGGGGGAAAAAGAAAAAAAAAGGAGTTTCTTTTCTGGGCTTGGCCAGGTCTGAAGGACACTTTTGTTTTCTGTGCTGGAAGAACTTGCAGGAGAGACACGAACTTTACATCAACAAACTTCATTAATTCCAGTTACTCAGCTTTAATTTGGCATCATCACAAAGTGACTAAAACACAACCCAGTCAACTGATTGTATGCGCACAGAAGGTGGAAACTTACTTGGGAGAGGGAACATTTTAAAAGTGATAAGTGAGTGTAACTTAGTCCATATTATGACACACAACTGAGTCACTGGTGCTGAAAACCCAAATTCTCTCTTCCTTATCTAAGCAAACAACTGGCAAGGTGACCTTTTTGCTAGATGACACAGCACTGCTTTGAGAACCTGGGTGGCCTCAGGAGATCTCTTCCAAAAGTTAGGCTCTGCCTAAGGCCATTCAGAGTCCAAGGGATGGATACCATGGAGTCAGCCAAAAAAGTGACATACGGCAACTCACTCCTCACAGCTTAAACCTCATGAAGTTGTGGACATTGCCCCAACATTTATTATTAACGAAAATGCCAGGCCTGTGGCTTACACTGGACTTATGCCAAAACTGTTATTTGACAGACCTTTCATGTCTCCTGTACCCTTGGAGAAACTAATCATTGTTTCATTAAAAGATATACTTGAAATACAAAACAAAGAGACATCTGTTGATGATACACACTTATACACGAATGCACATATCCAAATGGTATGATGGATAAAAACACAGTCTCAAAAATAACAGTTTACAGCTGTAGTCTCCCAGAAAAATATTCCTCTCAAAACCAACAACATTGTATTCTAGGTATTTCTTGAAAATTGCATGGTATATACACAGAACATCTGCTGATATCACAGTAATTTGAAGAAAAGGAAGAAGCAACAATAGCACTTCCCAGTACACCAGATAACATGATAGATAAGCCAAGATTAACAGACAATATTTATGATTAAATCAATTAACTGTACCTTGAAAAACAACGGCTCCTCAGGAAGAGGGCTAACAGGGAGGGAGGTTGTGCTACTAGCTGGACTCATGTCTGTACTCTGAAAGAAAAGCACACAGGAGTTTGCATTTCCAGTCAAGTTCTATGGACAACTTTTTACAGGTTGGGGGGGGGAGGGAAGAAAGAGCTTGAAAACAACACTGAAAATCCAACAGAATTAGACTGACAACTGCAACCTGTACTTTATTTGCTTGTAATTAGTTCAAGTATCTCACTAATGGGTAAATACTCTGCATTTTATTTTGAATGAACTCCCCACTCAAAGACTGAAACACATGCACAGATACACAAACATACTGTTCATATTTGTTCATATAGAAAAATATATTCATCTTGAAAAAAAGTATGACATAAAATTTTTAATTATTTTCAGATGGCCCAATAGCATATTTAGAAGGAAAAAGTAACAGGGAAGCAATATATGACAGGAAAGAATTTGGTTCAAATCCTAAAAAAATATCACATTCACATGAGTCAATACACCTTACAAATAAGCACTAATACACAAAAAGAAACAGCGAAGACCAAAGTTATTAATGAAAACAATTCAGTATACTTTAATGGACCTGTCAAGTCAGAATGCTTGAAAGACTGACCTAGAACCCCACCCTCTTCAGATAATATTTCAGTAACCTGTTGGTTAGCATGGTCATTATTTTTACAGATGTGACAGATATTAAAACAAGGATGTGACTCTCAACAATAAAGAATGGTAATAATAATAAAAGAACAAAATCTGGAGTTTAAAAACATATATAAAAAATATCACAATTTTTCTGGAGAAAACTAGAATAACGCTATTTCTTGGGAAATAACTCCCTATGTGCTAAATAAAAATCCAGCATGACCACCAATAAAACAGAAATGAAGAATATTAAAAACATCAACAAGTTTGCATGGCCTAGTAGTGCATTCCTTTTCACATTGTAGCACTGCAATGCAGAATGATTTAATAAATTCAATTTGTGCACTTGACTAATCCAATACCTGGTTTTGCATCACTAGGAATCTACTCTAAGTCCTTTGATAAACCCAAAATTCTGCGAGTGAAGCACACTGCTCCACCCAGTAAGTTCTAATAGTTCATTCATCAGAAGATGTTTAGGGAGAGACACTGCATTTTACTCAGCCAACTGGATGGGGATGAAAAAAGACAAAATTTTGGGTATGAAAGCCCTGTGTCAAATCCAAAATAGGGCACAGAGACTTCAAAGTCAACACCTACTGAGCAAATTTGAGTTTAATTAGATTCATATCAGTTACACCATAGCTGAAAGGAAAGACAACAGTTACTTGCTAAATAAAAGGGATGCAGGTAAATGAGAAAGCAGGGGGCCATGGTAATTATATCCTTAAGAGAGAGACAGGTCATTTATAACCCACGGAACACAGAGATGATGTTGAGGAATAAAGAGAGATCACAGCATGTCAGAAAGCCAGTATCTTTGGAGAATCCATCGTGTTCAGAAACATTACAAATTTTACCTCCAACTCCTGCACCTGATCATGAAGAAAACTGGCCAATGATATTTACAAGAGGAAGCAAAACTTAGCTGTTCTACATTAAACACAGAGTGCAGACAAAACTGGACACTTCTGTGAGAATGTTTTGCCTCAAATGCCAGCAGCTCAGCTGAAGACNGTGTGGAAATCAAGTAGCTGCTTTCCAAACCAAATCAAATGCCCTAATTTGAAATTAGAAGTGTGCAGGAGGGCAGTCCCATCTTTAAGCATCGAAACAGCCTCACTATAAAAATCTGCAAAGCAGGAGCTGCAAGTTGTTCAGGGATAGCTGGAATCTGAGGAAGCTTTATCAGCCCTGAGGATGACGCTGTTGCTGTCACAAACCATCTCAGGGGACATCCGCAGAGTGGCCTCAGAAAAACATCTGCTCTTCCACGATGGCTGGACAGGAGCCAGCCCAGGTCTGATGTCACACGGATGTGGCACCACGCTGGAACCAAGAGGGCTGTGGAGCAGGGGGTGTATCGGGAGGGGCACCACGACTACATGGCCTCTGGACTGAAAACAGTTTGAGTCTGGCCAGACAGGAGCACTGGCAGAAGAGCCTGTGCCTGCCCAGAGCTGTCCACATAGACATACTCTCAGTGGCCCCTCCAACACCTCCAGTAATTTTCCTCTCTAAGGAAAGCAGAGCAGTATCTGTGCCTGTGTAAATTAATTAAACCCAGTGGCAGTAACACAGTTTATTATAGTGGAGAATTGAGCGAGACAGTACCAAAAGGGTTGTTTCTCGAGCTATTAAAAAACCCAAACCCTTATAAACTAATCACTGCTATGAAAGATGTTGATAGCTTGCCCTCCTGAAGCAATATACTAAGAATTTCAAACAACACCACACTCCCCACTTAAATTTACTCTCTATGGTGTGTTTATCATAATCACTCTTTGCAGTCTAAAACTACCCATACANAAAAAAAAAAAATCACTGTGAGGAATTTACTCAACAGAGACTTTTTATTTGATGTTGTCTAAACCAATTGTGTTCTCATAAAAGCAGCCACTTGCTTTAAGTCCAGCATAAACTTGATAGGTTTTAGTTATAAATTAACCAGAAGATGCTATACCATTAGGCTATAATTATATCTTGTAAGTCATCACAAATGCTAAATAAACATAATTTGTATCTTAATTCTAAATATTAGGCAAAATTAGGACATCTAATTTTGCAGTACTGTGCTGTGCAACTATCATTTAAATATGTATTTTTTTATGCACAAAACGCACAGCTGGGTTTTGTTGACTGAGCCTTTGCCATGTGTCACTGGAAACCTCCAAGTTTACCAGAGGGGAGAAAATTTGCACAGCTTTAATCACCTAAACTACATTTTCAAAATATCTGAATACCAATTCAAGTATTTCTCAGAACAACAGTTTAGAAAAATACCATCTTCCCCATGTCAAAAAAAAACCCTGAGCACTTCTCTCAGTGCTTTTAGGCCATTTTTGAGTTTGGAACAGGCTGATAATATCCACAAAACTGGCATTATTAGAATTTTATCATTAATGCTTCCATGATTACAAAGATCAATGCTCAACTTTTATTCTAATTTCTAGAATCAGTCTAAATATAAATCATCCTTATTGTGCAGTTGAACAGGTACCTTGGAGTCACTGCTAGACCATGCTAACCATTTACCCCTGGAGACCAATATTAAAACTGTGATCAGGAAGTTTCCTGATAATGAGGAAAAGGAAGAAAATAAGTCTAGGAGAAAAAACTACTCCCATTTCCACGTCCATTTTGGAGACCTAAGGTCAGGATCTTGTTTGAGGAAAAATTCACATCATTTGAGCAAGATGAAAGTGAAAGCAGCTGTTTCTGGAGCTGTTTTAAAGTAGTTACAGGCATGGGTTTTTTTTATTCCACTTGTCTCTACCTTCCTCAAAGCAGAATGTTTCAAAAACCTACACAACAGTGTAAATTGTCTAACAGCAGATTAGAGAACGTAGTCAGTGGTTCTCCAGCAACGCAGAGGATCAGGTATGAGCACACTGTTAAAAACACGCTCCTTTGAAAAGGACTCTTCCTTTTGAAGAGTCATCTTCCAGTCTTCAGCAACTGCTCTTTAAATGAAAGTAGATTCACATCATAAATTCAGATTTTTCTTGCTACAAACCCTTGCCTTTAATCTGATGTTCTTTAGGAAGAGGCCTATCTATCAACCTTCGTTAATTGTGCCATAAAATAAGGACCATTCACTGACAGAAGCCAATTTAATTTGCTACAATGGCTTTTCAACAGGGGTAAACACTGCAATGGTAGCTGGCAGACACTGACTTCTCAGGAGATCAGTATTGCAATTTATTGATCTAAGAAGTTAATACTGACAGAGAAAACCTTCAGTGGATGTTAGAGCTAGAGATTCAATAAATCTTTATAATAACCAAAGAAAAGACAATCTGTGTACTTTATAGCTTTTTCTAAGGGGTAGTGGATGAGTGTTGAACTGACTTTCAGAGTGATAGTTTTAGTTGTATCATAAGTTATGTCAGAAAATATCATTTTCTAATCTAGAAGTTGAGTAGAGCTAGGAAATTAAATAAGTGCAGTCAGCAAGCTCAGTAGTGACATTTTGATATACTGAGGGTATATCAAAAGACCTGCAAATGGATTTATTAATGGGTCTGCACAGCATCTTTATGAAATATTGTACTTAAATATCATTATCCCATTTTATCCATGAAAGTGAAAAAGAAGGGAAAGTGATTTGCTCAAAGCTATGAAGGGAGGTTAAAAACAAAGACAGAATCAGAAACCCAGTTATTCATCCAGGGTGTGCAGTGCTCTCCTACACACTTTGAGTGCTCTGATTTCTGTAATTTCTGTATTATTTAATCTCATGAAGAGGTTTTGCTCATACATATACTACCTGCAAATAAATTTTCTATAAACAATTGAGGCCAGAGAAATGAAAATTAGTTTAGATAAAAAAACAGTAGACGCACAATACAAACTTTCAGCTCCCACGCTGTATCATGTTTGAGTAACTTTCCCCAACATCTCCAATCTCTCTCACTAAGAATAGAGTGAGCACCTCCTTAAAATGTGTTTTCTAATATTTAGGAATACAATTCAGGTGTTTATTTATAAATCCATACCATGTCCCCTTCCTTAGGAGATACAGTTAAATATTCTTACTCATTACTAATGCATGCAATTAAGAGCTGAGACATATAAGTATTATTTTCCAGTATTTGCCTGGAACTTGCTGCTCCCATAGCTTAGGAGGCTGCATGGGTCTTGCATCTGACCTGAGTTATTGTAGATCCCATCATAGGGGTGAAGCATAAATTATAGCTGCTACTGTGTCTTGCTACCTCTTTTAATGCTACATGAGGTACAGAAAGCCAGGTAAGTTTTCAGTGGTTCAATTACCCACTGATTCTCAATCAGCAATTAGTATACAGGCATACAGATTAGTCCTGATTCCTCTTACACTCTAAGCAAAGCTAATCGCCCAGGGAAGCTGGGAAATGCCAGTGGGAAATTTCACCTCAGAAAAGGTAAGATACTGATCTGTCACTTAGCAGTATTTGTCCAGTACTGTTTATTTTAGAAGACTTTGACTTTTCAGGAAGTCTCTTAAATCTAACACTTTGCACAAAAATTTTTTTTCCACTAAGGACGGCTTAGTATGAAGAATATTTTGTTGACTGTTATCTGTTTCCACTTGGAAAAATAGCTGAAAAGATGCTCTTTTAACCTTCTAATTAAGCTAAATCAATTATAAAGCCCATAACCAGCAAGTCAAATTAAGTGTACACAGCCACTCCACAGTTTGTTGAAGTGCTAGTGTGTTTGAAATAGTTTAGACTCAGACTTCATTTTCACACTGTTTTATATTTAATATAAGCTTAATTTACTCCAGTATTTAAAGTTTCTTCTGGCTACCTCTCCTCTCCTTATACTAGATGCAAAAGTGTAAGAACACCAAAGCACAAGGCACAAATTACTATTATTATCTGGTTTTCTGTTTCTAAAATGGCAATATGAAATTCCTTAATAATTTGTTAGCTAGGACAAGAGCAACATCTTAATAAAAATTTAGAAATTTTTAAAGAAAGTAGAAAGCTGAACTATTGAGGACTAAAGGTTGCTGGCCTACAACTGACCACGTACAAACGGAAAAAAAGAGTCTGTTTTTATAAGCATAGAAATACCACATTTCTTGTAATAGACAATGACTATATATAATTACATAAATAATACATTTATTTAACAGCAAATATATCTTCCTTTATTCTCTTTATTTTCACCTGGATTTTATCTTGCTCATCCTCCCAGTCTGTCTTTCCCCCCTGCTTTCCTCCACAAAACTTGTAATAAACAGAGACACAAGTTTCCATGTCAGACAACTTCCTGCCACTGAGAGGTTACATGAAGGGTCCATTAATATGTAGGAGAAAACCATTTTTACCTTCCCAACAGCAAATTCACCTCAAGTTAATCTCTAAAAATCCCCCTCACTTCTATTGCAAGCAGAATCTAATTTCAAAACTAATTTGGACAATGACTTTGGGGTTAACTTGTCTTTGAGAGGAGACCCGCAGGATCATCAATGACTGTCACTCTCTCTGTTGGGACTGCTACCACGACACATGATATTAAATGCAACTCCAGTCATATTTTTATCCTAATGAAAACCAGGACGTTGCCTTCACAGATGCAAATGCTTTGTTGACAACACAGTGGAGAACTGATTTCCTTGAGCAAAACTCTACTCCCTCTTCAGTTTCTATTGTTTCTTTCATACTTCATTGACTATACTATCCAGCCTTGACATTTTGTTATTGTATATTCCTCCCTAATAATATCATATAAAATCAGCTTTTTCTGCTCTTTCAGCAGGCAATTGAGAGAACCAAGTGCTCTCCCGGGATTTTAATCTGCAGGCTGCCTATTTCAATTGCTTTTCTTTCCTTGCAGGAGATCTTTCAGGTTCAAATGTACACATTTTTTTTCTCAAACTGCTTTCAGCTTTGTAGCAAATATGACGGCTGTCTCGCACAGTAGGCTTGGTGGTTTTTTTAACTCTAGCCACAAAGACACTTTCTTTCTCCAAAGCCTGCATCACAGCACTCGCAGTAACTTCCTGATATTCCACAGCACAGCCATAATCTGAATCTGGAAGAAAATGTCTGCATCCACTCAAAGAAGAGTCTGTCAGCAGAGAACCTCTGGGCTCTCTCAAACTTCTGTATCTTCCCTGCACAGAGATCCATTGTTTTCCTGCATGTCCAAATAAAACACTTAGAACAGAACTAATCAATTAATCAAACTGAGAAGGGTCAAATCAGATAACAGAATTGACTCCTCTCCCTCTCACACACAAGCATGTTATGCATCATTACACAGCATAACATACCATGACCAAGATAAAAAGTGAAACTTAAAAGGATCAGATACCCATACAAACAATAAATGCACCTACAAATTCATTAAAGAGGACAAAAATATACACAGAACATGCATTTATTTGCTGCTGGATATGAGGAAGCAACCACATTGATGGGTTAGGAAAAAATGCTCCCCAAACCAAGTTGTTCTCTAAGTTCTTCTGAAGTATCCACAGACGGCCACCATTGAAGCCAGACATGGATTTAGGTGCCAGTTTCAGCACAGCAGTTCCTATGCTCACAATACACTGTTCTCCATGAAGCTCTTACAGCCAGTGCAGTATCTTTTTTTAGTCTACAAAAGACATGATTCCTTCAAGATAAAAATCTATTTGTACTTGCTAGTATGAATATCTAGCATACTAGCATAACATCCTAGAATGAGTATCTTTCTTTAAGGTACGCATTTAAACGTACACTAAACTCATATCCAAAAAATACACATGCCTAACTGTCCAGTATATCCCTTTTCCCATAAGTATGTAGGGATATAGGTGGTATCTCCTCTAATATTTTGGTCACTTAACTGACTACAGTTCCCCTGACTTACAGTGCTTTCATCTACATGAGGACAATGTTTCATATTATTGACAAAACTTACTTTTTAAATCTGAACATAATGATGCCAACCTGACTTTCATTAATAATTTTCTGCAATTGTCCAGTTGTTCCCTAAGCTTATTTTACTTTGTAAGCATCATGGACAGCTTTGCCAGAGTTTCACAACAGTGTTTTAAACTGAGGCTATGTTTTATTTTTCTGTGATTCCCAAAAAAGATTCAGATGCCTTCAATTGCTATGCATTTCATTGAGGTTTTAACAAGCTATTTTGCACTTCCTAAATGTTGTGATTGCAATTATTCTCACTTCTTCAACAGTTCTCAGAAGGGTTTTTACAATTTCAGTATGGAACCACTTCTGACATGGTATTTTAACTTATTTAAATGCAGTGGCTTCATTCTCAAAACTGTCTTGAATTACCCAATAAAAGCTACTGTTTTACATTTAAAACATCTGTATGTATTTTCTACTAAATCAAGGAAGACAGGCTGGGTGTTTTTTTCACACTACAAGAAAAGAAACAAGTGACATTTTACAATTTGAAATACGTTTTTCCTGGCTGCAGCACTTCTTCTGTATACTGCTAATAGAAGTATAAGCTAAAAAATTAGTAAGTAAGTTTTACTATGTTATTTTCTTCACAGTATTTTCAATAGTGATGTTCTTTAATGACTTTTGAAAGTTGAATCTATGTGGCATATACATATATATCGCAATATTTCACCTTCTGAAATGTTGGAATTCTGATTACCAGAGACAGTTTCTAGAATGCTAAGCCTGCTTTTTAGTTTAAGAAGCAGATTTCACACTGGAGTTGGTCAAGGCAGAAAAAAAAATCTTTGATTTTTTGGATACAGGGTATGCTGAGTTTTCACCTTCACACATCAGCTCTCATTCTTAAGGGAAGGATTAAGGGTAAGGCACAACAGGAACTTCAACTCCCGTCCTGTCAGAGGGTTCAATAGAAACCACCCCAACTGCAGTAAGCTCTCCACAGTCCTTCCAGCTCGACTTGTTCTACTTTCCTTTTCTAGTTTAATCCTTACTGCTCTTCCCACCAGTGCAAATCAAGATCTTCCTGTGCTGGGACCCAGAGCTGATGCAGCTCTGCAGGTGGGGTCTCACCAGAGCAGAGCAGAGGGGCAGAATCCCCTCCCTGGCCCTGCTGCCCACGCTGCTCTGGATGCAGCCCAGGATGGGTTTGGCTTTCTGGGCTGTGGGTGCACAGTGCTGGGTCATGTCCAGCCTCTCACCCACCAGCACCCCCAAGACTATCTTCAAGACTGTCTGCTCTTTCTTACCTCTTAGTTTACTTGCACAGCATCTCCTAGTCCCATTTCTCCCACTCCTGGATCCATTCCATCACCAACACCAGCCCTGTTGTGCCATCCATCTGAACCTCAAAGTATTCCCACTTTATCTTTCTCCCTTCCTTTGGTCAACATCCATCCCTTTCAGTCTGTATAGAGGCTAATACATACATTAAAATATATTTAATATATGTAAAGTATATATAGTATACATATAGTGTATATATAGATATGTATATATATATGTATATATATATACACTTAGATACAAAAATACACACAAAGTTGACTGAAGGAATCTTTCTGTAGCTGCTGTGATGTAGCTGCCATACAATTAGTTCGCTACTGAAAAGATACATACACAATGAAGCTGGTCAAATAACAAATGCGTGAAAAATATGTAGGGTTTTGCTACAGTGAATCTTAATTTTGACACAATTTCTCAGCCTCAGGCTCTGTGAAGCCTGGGGAAGCGAAGCTACACTGTTTAAGAAACTGATACGATTTGCAAAGGAAGAGAGGAGTTAAAAAGCTGCTGTACTAGTACTTAGGCATTGCATTATTGTTATTTTTAGAGCCCTCACCTGAGCTTTTTTTTTTTATGTTTTGCAATAGAATAATATACTAAATTTGCTGAGATATCTGAATAGCATTTTATAAAGCCATTAGCAATAAAATATTCATTTTTCATTTATATTATGTCCAGGAATACAAATGAACATAATTTCTTCCTACCCTCCAACATTAATAGGGAAACCAGGTAGAAAAATTGAACACACCTTTCACATTCATTTAACTACAATAAAATATGAAGAGCCTTTCAAATGAAAAACAATTTAAAAATAATAATACTGTCTGTTTTCTTTAGAGTTATTGTTACAGACATCTCCACTTCTGTATTTATATATTTTATTCTTTTTTTCTAGTTTTGTAACTCCACAAAGCAAGGTTAAGGTACTGGCTCAGTCACCATGTGATAAATCAGTATTCCTTGAAACAGCATTGGTAAAAAAAACAAATCAGCAAGAGTCAAAGGAAATGAGGAGACATGTTCACAAACTCCTAGGCTCATGCTCCAGGCTAGGAGTTTATCCCTACTCCCGTTATGCCATGGAGCAGTTGGCACTCTGGCTTATCTGATGGCAACCTCTCTGCATGGCTCCAGCGAGTTACTTTTATCTGCTCCTTCTCCCCTCAAATCCACCACTATGATTTTTAGCTCTCAGCAGCTGCCACTGCTTACAAGGATCTCTCTAGGCTCAGTTATGGTAAAAACAGAAGCTCCCCTTGGCAGGGGTGTTGCATCTTTTCCCTTCTCAGCACCACAGAGGTGATGGCAGGTGCTAACAACCTCCTGGCTGCTGCACGGAGGCCCTGTGGTTGTCACTGCTGCCATCCCAGATATAAGCAAAAGCTGGTCCCCCGTCTTCTTCCTAAAAGCCTCAAGAACACCAAAAGAAACTGACATCCAAAAGTATATAAAACAATCCTCTGAGAGATCATAGGCAGCAGAAATACCCTGGGTTCAAATGATGTCCACCAGCAGAGCTGGCCTGAAAAGCCTGGCTCACAATTATTCCTGTCGGACTCTAGCTCTTACCCTACTGCTGTTCTCAACATTTCAGGAGTGATAAATTTAATACCAAAATTTCACCAGTCTGCTTCTTCATGCTTCTTAAAGTTGGGGCAATTTACTGTGTCTGCATCAGATATTGCATACAAAGGAGAATCTTGAAAAGGAGGTTGCTCTGAGAATAAAGGCAAATATTTTTTTGTACTGGAATACAGGAAACAAACAGATAAAATATAGGAAACTTTTAGCATATACACTGAAGATGAAAAAACATACTTGTGGAACACTGCATTTTCAATGGAAGAAATCAATATTGAGGAAATACTAAAATCAATATCGCCCATGCCTATCTATTTTATTGTAGCTTTCAGTTAATGGCCATGGACCTTTTTTGCCCTAAGTCCTGCATCAATCAGGGCACATGATGATGGCCTTTAAAAACTTCTCAGTATTTTTTTTTTTTTTAACATACAGTACTCATATTAAAACGCTGGGATATTGCAAAGGGTCTGGAAGCTGCCCACATATGATCAGAGGAAAATTCTCCTGCCAGGTTTCAATCTTTTCTAGTCTAGTGCCTCCATTTCTTTCACTCAGTTCTGATTACTGTTCAGTAGCATCAAGTCTAAATGGTTTCTGTATTAAAGGGCAATGGACAGCTGCCCAGAAGCAGTTTTAATCCTTGTCCTAACCAGAGACACATAGTTCAGTACCAGGAGCTCTGGAAAATCCTACATTAAACAAAACCCCGTTAATACACACTTCTTAAAAAGGAGAATTTGCAAATTTCATTGATGGCTCTTAAAAGCAAGATAACAGTGAATACAAATGACTTTTACATCCCTTTTCATTTGCTTATTTTCTGCAAATTGGAGTGTGTCATAGCTAGTATGCAGTGAAAAAAATAAACACATGTTGTAGTTTTTTAATAGATACAAGCAAAAATCCTCATAATTTAAGTACGGAATTCCTGAAGGAAAAATGAGAATTCTCATAGGATTCTTGCTGAATGCTTTAAAAAGGTTTTAGGCAGACACATGAAGTAAAAATACTATCTAAGTTCAATGAAGCTACTTGCAGGTGTATATTTTTCAGAGGATTTCTACAAAATCACACAAAATCAAAACCAATTAATTCTAATATTTCCATCTGTTTACCACAAGTTTCCTGAAACAAAAGTAACTTTTTTTTTTAAAAGTCACTAGTGAGTGTTTTTGAAATGCTACTAGGCTCCAAGCTGCAAGGTGTGATGGGCACGCTGGAGGGATTGGATGCCATCCAAAGGATGGAACAGGCTCGAGAAGTGGGCCCATGGGAACCTCACGCGGTTCAGGAATGCCAAGTGCCAGGAGCTGCACCTGGATAACCAGCACAGGCTGGGGGATGAAGTGATAGAAAACAGAAAGGTTGAGAGAAGCGGGTTTGTTCAGCCTAGAGAAGGCTCCAGGGAGACCTTACCGTGGCCTTTCAGTACGTGAAGGGGGCCTGAGCACAGACTTCAGCAGGGTTATTGCAATAGGACAAGGGCCAATGGTTTTACACTAAAAGAGTTGATTTAGCTTAGTTATAAGGAAGAAGTTTGTTAGTGTGCAGGTGGTGAACCACTGGAACAGGCTGCACAGAGAGGCAGTGTCCCATCCCTGGAAACATTCAAGGTCAGGTTGGATGGGGCTCTGAGCAACCTGATCTAGTGGAAGGTGTCCCTTCAACTCATTGCAGGAGATTGGACTAGATGACCTTTAAAGGGTTTGTTTCTATCCTTGAACACGGGATATCACAGAATTCCAAATCTTCAAAAAGACAAGCACGGGCCTTCAACAGATTTATGCAGCAGTGACTTATACCCAACAGTCACAAATTTAAGTTACTGATGTTCCTGTTTGCAAGCCATTTCAAGCAGAGGAAGGGTACTGCCTGCATGGAGTGTCATGTATAAATGGGGCCTGAAACAGTGAATAATAAAGTTCATTTTATGGAATCAACAGCAGTGGAAAAATACAAGGAAAAATTATGCAGGGAAAAAATGTAAAAAATGCAAAAATTCATGAACATCAAAATAGCATTGATAACTTTATTTTCTATTTTCTATTTCAAGCAGTATGATCACTTCTGCAGTCTAATTTGAATTTATTTATAAATAAAGCTGATTAATGCTTTATAGTATAAAACGAATTTGAATTTCAATTCTTATGATAATTTAAATACTTTTCAAGAGAAACATGTTTTTCTTCAGCTGCTTCTCATTTAAATCTGTGCCTCAGGTGCACAAATTTAACCTTTATCTCACACCACTTGTATAAGCAAGGCTAAATTAATCTGTGAGTCAAAGCCAGCCAGTTCTTCCAGGACTAAAGTATCTTCCCCCCCACGGACTGTGCAGGCAGGGAGCTACTATGGCACCGTTAGTCAGGACATGAACATACACAGTGAATGATCTGTTCTGATCTAACTTCCCACAAGAAAACTCTTCACACAACTGCCAATGTGAAATATAAGTAAACTCTGTTTTGAAACTGGAAGAAACCCACTGCAAATTGTAACTGCGCAGTAAGCACCGCCCCTGGATAAAACACTTTTTCTTTCCCCCTCATGCTTTATATTTTCAAATTAAAATAGGGAAAATGGAGATTTGAAAAGGTCAAAGCCTTTTGTACATCATCATGCAATTCTCCAGCTAAGAGTACAGTATTCTTAACAACTCAGCCTAAAGGTTTGCTGAGTGATTATTATCAGAATAATTTCTAAAAATAGCATCAATTGCTAGATGCTGGGAGGAAAAAGAAAAGGGTGTGATTGCTGAAAAACAAGCCTGAAAAGAAGAACTTATGTCTTTTGTGCTTATTTTGACACAAGCTTTTAAGCATTTGACTTGCTGAATTTCAGCTGCCTACACAAAGATACACCTCTCATTTTATACATTATGTTTAAAGAAAATGTTCCTTATTTTTACATGTTTTGTGAAACATGGGGTCTCAATTTTCTTTATCCCAAGCACAGTAAGGAATAAAATTCAATACCATGCTGAGTTAAAAAATAATAAAATACTGTGTTGCTATAGAAGTCTCAGAAATTCTGAGGACAAAAGTCACATTTCTCAGATTTTGGAAGTATATTAAATACTAACAGTAATTTGCATAAAATACAGTATTATTTTTCATGCATTAAAAAGTCACAGAAAAAATCTGAAAAAACACACATCTCTTAAAAAAAATTTGCCCTACAACTCAATCAAGAGCTAGAACAAATTGTTTACTTTTAGTTTATTCTTTATAAAGAATGGGAGGCAGCGGGCTTCTAATTTTGCACAATTGTCTTGTGAAAACAAATCACTTCCCAGATGTGTTTTTGAAGGCCAGCAGACAAGAACAGAGACATTTTGCTTCTGGTTGCCAGGGGATACAGAAGACCATTTTCACACAGTGAATCATCACTGCATTTGAAAGATGGAGTTAGCAGGAATTTCACCAATGTGCAGATGTCTCTTTCTCACCTTCAGTGATCCTGCAGTGATCTACAGCCCTGGTGTAGGATGAGATACTTGGGGGTTTTTAATTTTCACTAATTATCTATCCCCATGGCCTTTACAAAGAATGTACTGCCATTAGTACATCCAAAACTCAGAAGCATGATTACGTAGGGGCTGAAACACTTCTTTGGAACATCAAGTTGTGTAATTCACTACCTATTCAATTCTATAATAATGTATATATGCAGACTAACATTTGGCATGACAAAAGTCTCATATAACAGGATTTTCACCCAGTTAAATGACAACAGAAGACTTGAAAAACAGTGGGACAGCAGTATCTGATAATTTACTCTACTCCAGTGGTTTCAGTCAGCATTCTGATGTGTGGGTTTTGTTCAAATCCACTTGCACACCACACATGGGGGCTTCCAAAAAAAGTAACATCAGTTGCAGTTAATTTCCATTGAGCAACAGAAACCTGGAGGAGGGAAGGGAAGCCTTCAAAAGATAATTTCTCTGACATGAAAAGAACTATGTTAGACCGAAAATAAACTTTGCAGCTTACTAAGGGATTGTGTCAACCAGACAGCTCCCAAAAAACATCTCAGTGGTATACCATGAACAACAATTTTTGTATCTGACTTTCATTAGTAATTCTGTAGATTCTATGTATTTTATTTTAAGAAAGATAAATAATACGTTTCAGTATGCAAAAATTAATAGGGAAGTCTTTATTATATCTCTATCAGTTCAGCTGATGCCTGAACTGCTTGCTGTGATGTGGTCCTGAAATGAAGAATCACTCAGAAGGACTTAGAACTAAAGCATTTTACTGGCACATTTTCATAAGAGGGTGAAAAATCAGGAAGCCAAATACAATGGCATCCTAATGGCATAATTGATTGCAGAGCAGTGCACATAATTAATTTCAGAAGTACATTGCAAGGTAAAGTTAGGATGGATTGATATCAGGGCAATAAACATTACATGTGCCTGGCTATACACAGGGGGGTTTATCTCTGAGCCCACTGGGACTTGGTTTCAGCAAAACAAGAACTGGCTGTAGAAGATTATGAAATCTCCAAGTTAACCTTTTATTTGACAGATTAATGTAGTCAGATGAGATAATTCAGTGAGGTGTGAATGAAGCAGAAAAGGACACCGGCGTGATTGATGGCATCGGACAGCGTGCTGGTGAGAGAGCCAGGCCATTCTGTGCTGCAGAAACCACTCAAGAGTCAGAGGCAGGAGAGACAAGCACACAGAGATGCCAAAAAGGACAAGACTTGAAGAAGAATGTCCTGACATATGTGGTTGGCAGGTCTAAAATAAGGGAAATGGAGCAAAGGTTTTTAAGTGAAGGAGGTGAAGGATGGACTTGAGGAAAGGCTGGCTGGAGAAGCAGAAGTCTAAGCACAGGGTTCTCCATAAATCTGAAAGAAGCCATTAAAGTGATCCCAAGGTTATCTGCAGCTATTACAGAAGACATCACAACACGCTTGTGTTGTGACAAGTAAGGCATGGAAGAGGCTGGGGAGAACAAGTAGGAGGAAGTACTTACATTATGTTTTCTGTAGAAAGCTAAAAAAAATACAGGGGGGCTGACTGGGACAAGTGGGGAGACTGGAGAATAAGAGCAAGTGAGGCTCTTGATAAGCCCTAAACATGTAGCTCGATGGAAGTTACAAAGCAAAGGAATTCTATAGAAGAGTGAAGTAGAAGAAGGTATTGCACAATTTCTTCCCTCTAAAGGGGGAAAAGAACACAAAGAAATAAAGCAACACAACACCCTCACTACTACTTGGTTTGTTCCAGGAATGGACTTCTTCAGTTTCACAGTGTGCTACACAAAATACACCCTGAGGCCAAAAAAAAAGGTTTTTTTTAAAAAAAGTCTTGCTATTCCTACCCTGATAACAGATTTCTTGTACAATTTCATGTCTGTGTTCTATCTAATACAGCTTGTGCACGTAACCATAGTCCTGCTAGATCTGAAAATAAAATAGAATAAAGTAACAAAAAAAGTGACAAAATAAAATAAAAATGAAGCACTAAAATCAGTCTGAGACAATAGCCAGTATAAAGGATACAATCATTCCATGTGCTTACAAATTAATACAAAGAAAGCCAAACCAAACAAAATAAGAACAGACTGCATTAATGCAAGTGTTCTTCACCTTGATCAACAATTATTTTGACTAAGGAAAAAAAACCTGTGATTGTGTCTCTATCTATCTCTATCCATCCTTAATACATATACTCAAGTACTTATGCTTCACTCTCCACTGATGTGTAAACAAAGCAAAAGAAGTGTTTTCACGTTCCTGCAGGAGCATCAACAAGACAGATGAAAAGAGATAAGATATGATGTCTTGTGAGATACTTTACAGTGCCCAGTGCAATATATAGTGCAATATAAATGCAATTAACCAGGTAATTACACTGATTTCTTTTCCCAGCAGAGCTCACTGCTTGTTTTTTTACTTTTAGATAATGCATTTATATTATATTCAAACCACCTAGTTTGTAATACAAACAGGCATGGAAGACAATACTTTCTCTAAACCCCAAAAGGAAGTGAAATGTCAATTTAAGATCAGAAAGTCTATCTGAGAAGGAAATAGAAAGCAGAAACCATGATAATTATTGATGTATTTAACAAAATAAACCTAGTAAGAGTACAAAACGGAAAAACACCCACAAGTATCATGTAAAAGAGCTCTTCATTGTCTTGTAATATAATATTAAACTTATATTACACAAGTTCCCGTGTTTCATTTGCATGGTTTTGTTCGAACAGCTGAAGGGGAAACATGTAAACTAAAGATCTTACAAATGCTGAAAGATTTCAGTTTGTCTTACTGATTTGGCAGGCACACAATAAAGTTACTCACATGTTTGCACTTAATTGTTTCCAAGATTAGGCCTCCGGCTACACACAAGACAGCTTGTAATGACACCTACAGGCAGCCTGCCAAATGTTTTTCATTTTAAAGAATTCCTCTGACCTTTTCTTCAAAGCTTTCATGCACACCCTCTTCTCTGCAGGTCTTTTATATTTAGTTCAAAAAACAGCCTTTAACTGAAGAAGTGACTTTTCTTTGTCTCAAGAAATCTTGCTGAGGTATAAACCACTTTAACTACAATTTCACTACACTTTTTTCACATTCCTTGGGAAAATGTTGGCAGTCGACCTAAAACACCAGCCCATCAAAGCAAAACCCAAAAAACTTAGCTCATTGCACTACTGAAATACTATTGTGTGCTACTGAATCCATAAGGGAATAGCTGTGAGCTGCCAGTGGGAGGAAACCGTCCATTTGCTGTATCATACAAACCAATTTCTACCAGGAAATAAAGAACTTTCCACTTGAATTGAACCATAAAATGAAATCTACGGGCACAAAAAAAAAAAAAAAAAAAAAAAAAAAAAAAAAAATAATTAAAAAAAAATTTTAAANAAAAAAAAATTACTTAAAATGAAATTTTAAGACACCACACCCAAATTATATGGTCTGACATGTGATCTTTATCCCTTGAACTGTAGTAGCACACACCAGATGCAACACCTACTTACAAGGAATATATTCAGGACAGTCATTCCGTCAGGTTCAAACTGTCAAACTGTTTACATTTCAGCTGTGCTTCTTGACTGCTGATGTAGCTGACAATCACAGACGTGTGGGCAACTGCTGTGAGAGCAGGCAGGAGATGCAGGAAATTTCTGAGAATTGCACATGACATGTACAGGAGTTTAGAAGCAAAATCTGCCCGCTGTACCTGCCAGCGGAGTTACCAGTCCTTATCTGCTGGGGTATGTAATATACCTTCTGATGCACATCTGGGAACTTGGGAGAAAATTTTCTGAAGATGAAGTGCTACAGCAGTTCCTTGTGGGTTGGCATGGAAAGACACCAAAGTTATTTTGCAGTTAAAGGGCAGCCCAGGAAAAGGCAGCTGTGCACTGAAGTTCCCCTGTGCCTTAATACTGGTGGCCCTCAGATCGAGAGCAGCAAACAGAGCACTTTTGTCCTAATGCCCCTGCTCTTTTCCTACAAGGCCACCATTTCACAAATAAAAAAGCATTTTAAAGTTAGACACCTCAACTATCTGATAACGTTCTTCAGTCTAAAAATGTGGGCAAAATAAAGAAAGACTCAAGAGATCTCACAAAACATAGATTAATGTTGTGAAAACAAGAAACAACCATAAAGCTTTCTTATTACAGTTTAACATTACTCAGCAGTCATTAGCAGGCTTGTTTATTCAGCACCACAAATGTTCTTCCCTTGCTGTTCTAATACACTAAAGAGATTAGCTATGACTCCTTTTCAAGATGAAAGGGGTTGCTACCAAGCCTTGTCTGTTGATCTGAAGCCAGAAAGTGATATTGCAGGCTCAGTACCTCAGCTCTGTGCTGGCTGAAAAGCAAAGCTTCACCTGATACAGTAATTTTTCATACCCAAGTGACCAGCTTTCTGGAAGCATCAGTGGGAAGAGGGCAAGATGCAGGAGCACAGAAAGGAAGCCTGCACCAGCAAAGTGATGGAGATGGATGGAGGCTGCTTCAGACAGACCACACAGCTCGAGGTGGTTTACGTGCTTGTTTGCATGGGCACGTTTAGCAATGTGTAAACACTCGGTCTGTGTGTAAGAGGTATGCTAAAGCCATGGCTTCACTCACAGCAAAAGAGGCTAGAAATGGTTATTGGTACCAGTACAGTCATGGCAACAGCATTTCATGGGATTAAAACTGCACATTGCCTACTGTAACCATCATCCTTGAATCCGTGAAGGTTAGGCTAGGATATACACCCTTTACACATATGTATTTTTAAGTGCAGATGTCTCTAAGCTGGTCTATATAACAGATGTGCAGGATACTAATCAACAGTTTTTAAGTTGATTTTTTTAAAGTTTTTAGTTCATTGCCTTGAAATTACAATCCTACTTAAGGAAAAAGCATTGCAGATGAACTGCTTCCTTAGTGGTAACTATAGGGAATGAAAGAAACTGTGAAAGCATTAACAGCAGTCCGCAATCAAAATTGAAGTATGTGTAATGTGTAACTTTCCCTGTATTTTTTGCATGCTTCTCAGAAGTTATAGGCATTTCTTCAGAACCAAAAGAGGTCAAGGGGAAAAACATCCAAGTTAGTACAGTAAGCCTACAAAGCAAGCAGTCTCAAAGGAACCAGCAAAAATCACAGGTTTCAGGAGAGGTTTTGATGATCTAATATTTTTACCCTATGCAAATTGCAGGGAACAATTAATTGTAAAGAGGGCAAGTTTAGAAGCAAACAGAGCCCAAAAACCTGCAAGTTTTTCTGCTTTGACTGATTCCTCCAGGCTGTCTAGCAGCCCTTCAGATTTGCTAAAATAAGATTTAGGCTCAAGTATCAATTATGTTATTCAAGCACTTTTGGCTAGTGACAGGGAAATAAAGAGTATGCCAGACTTGTTATTATCCTCATCAATGCAGATCAACTCAAACAAACTGAGTAATAGCTGTTTCTGCTGAAACTGATTGAGCAAACACCTTCATTCTGCTGCTTAGCTAACCAGCACTTACTGGTTCTTGTCTGCAAGCCTTTCAGACTCAAAACCAACAGCCCTTACCTCACTTGCTCTGCTATGGATAAAGACAGTGACATAGACATATATTTTGTTATATCACAATGATAATTAAACACAATAGCAATAAATTAATTTTAACAAAGGTCCATCAGGCAGAGAGTAAATAAAAGGCCCAAAAATCAAAGGCCCCATTGCTGATGCAGCTACAAATCTTGTATTTGTCAGTGTCTCAAATCAGAGCTTCACCCACACAATCTCTTTTCACCCTTATTGGCTTAAATCACTTGCTTTCAGACTACAAAGAGCTTACGAAGCGAAATGAACCGTAAGAGCAGTGCAAACACATCATTGTAACATAAACACTTTCTTCCTGAAAACAACTTACTTCACAAAGGTTACAGGCTAAATTAAGAAACAATAGAAGAGAATTAGAGCAAACTCTGTAAGGCTGGGTGGAAAAAATGAGAAATACAACAGCAGTATATGTTAACTAGGCACTACGATGATAATATACTTTCATATCCTACTATCTCCACAGGGCATTAGAGTCTTCTGTAAGATATGGGGATGCTTTGTACTGAATTTTCAAAATTTTACAGGGATAACTAAAATTATTGTTGGCACTCTCTGAACGGAAAAACTAAATCACTGATATCTACCCCAAAATTGTCATGGAGCAAAAAGCACCAAAAGGAAGGGACTTTAAAGCACTATAACCCCTTCTTCTCCTATTCAGCTCACAAAGCAGCTTGCTCAACAAGCAGTTAGGGAATGATATGTTGCATTTTTCTGCACCCCATATGGTGAAGAAGTTTTAAAGAGTGACAAATTTTGAGCTCCCAAACTCAAAGACATAACCCTACAAGCAGTAAAGGAGGACCATGCTGGTTCTCATCTCAGCAAATCCAGATACTCATAAAGCTAACTTGAAGCATGCAGCCTTAACTTGAAAAGGGTGATTAGTTAGCCTAAGCTCTTTCCAAATTAATATTGCACAATATCACAATCACACTGACTTTGTCAGGGTTTGGCACGACATTCGCATGGTTCCTCCCAGGGCTTGGCAGTCTCTTCTCCAGCACCTGTTTCTTGTAAATTTCAAAGCTCCTGTTCTCCTCTCTCTGAGGACAGTCAGAGCCCTGTTCCCAGCATTCTGTGCCACGGATGTAGCAGAGCCTTTTCTCATACTCTGTTCTCATCCACAAGCAGTTCTGATTTTTTGAAAATCCCTCTTTGTTTAGGCACTAACAGTACTTAGCCATTAGAGCAGAACCAATCCAAAGAGCCCAGATAAAGACTTGGACAAACACACTACAATATACACAAACCATGAACTCTCTTGACTTCTTGACGCGACTCAAGTAGGTCTGAAAAGCGTAAGGACACAAAGAAAAAAAATAAAAGCAAATAGCTTTCATTATGGGAAGTTCTGATGCCCTAGAGGCTCTCTCTCCACTGCTTTCAATTGCTGATGCTGGTCTTGAGCCTTTATTAGAATTGTTTTGAATTTCAAGGATGACCCGAGAGGCACATGAATTTAGGCTTTAAGTGTCTTTGATGCAAATCAAAAGCACAAATATTTTAGCTAGGACAGATGCTTTTGCTCAGAGATTTTTAACAAATATATCTTATTAAAAAATTTATTTCTCAGTGACGTTAAAGCTATTTATATATTTCTCATTCATCAAAATTTCCCGCTCCACATGCAATACTAGCAGGAATAAATGCAATACAATTCAGCATACATGTATGCACAAGGAGTGCCATATAAAATTCAATAAAACCCCACAGTTGGGAGTACTTAGTCTGATGATTTACACAATCCCTGCCTCATGTTTAGGGATACTCATGATACAAGCTCAAGAGAAAGAGTGTGAATGAAGTCCTTAAATGCAAAACTTCACATTAAATTCCTAAGGAAGATGAGAAAGGCCTGGAGAGAAAGGCAGAATAAAAGAAAGGAAATCAAGTTACAGAATTTTTTTACCTTGCAGCAAATTTCCTTATGAAAACAGGCTTCCAGAAGGAAGCAGAGCATTGATTCTTTTAATTAAAAAGCTTTGCTCTCAACTATTTGTAGCTGTTAATATTGTTATTAAGACTTTATTTCCCTACATCATACACCCCAATTTTTAATATTTGTACTGGGATTACATGGCAGGGTTTTGGTAGCAGGGAGGGGCACTTCAGGGGGCCTTCTGTGAGAAGCTGTCCCCGTGTTGAACAGAGCCAATGCCAGCCAGCTCCAAGACAGACCAGACCCACCGCTGCCCACATCTGAACCCATCAGCAATGGTGGTGGCACCTCTGGGATAACAGATTTAGGAAAGGGTAAAAAAGGCTGTGCAGCATCTGGAAAAAAGAGTGAGAATATCTGAGGGAAACGGCTCTGCAGACACCAACAGTGCAGAAGGAGGGACAGGAGGTGCTCCAGGTGCAGGAGCAGAGCTTCCCCTGCAGCCTGTGGTGAAGCCCTTGGCGAAGCAGCTGTGCCCCTGCAGGCTCACATCAAAGCAGGCTTGCACCTGCAGCCCGCACTGGACCATGTGGAAGTTCTCTGAAGGAAGCTGAAGCCTGTGGAGAGTCCACACGGGGCAGCCCACTCCTGCAGGACTGAACCCTACGGCCAGAATCCACGCTGGAGCAATTCTTGAAGCACTGCAGCTACTGAGAAGGACCCAGGATGGAGAACTTTGTGAAGGATTGTATCCTATGGGAGGGACCCCGTGCTGGGGAAAGGGAAGAGCATGGGGAGAATGGAGTAGCAGAGGTGAAGCATTATGAACTGACCACAACCCCTATTCCCCATCCCCTGTGCTGCTCAGGGCTGGTGCAGGGGGGAAGCTGGAAGAGGTGAGAGGACTCTGAGCCTGTGAAGAAAGGAGGGGTAGAGGGAAGGTGTTCTTAGTTTTTCAATGTTTCTCACTATTCGACTCTGTTATGATTAATTGGCAATGAAATAAAATGAATTAAATTAATTTTCTCAAGTCAAGCCTGTTTTGCCCCTTAGAGTAATTAGTAAGAGATCTCCCTGCCCTTATTTGTATCCATGAGCTTTTCAATGCATATTTCTCCCCTTGTCATGTCCATGGAGAGGGACCAAGAGTGGCTTGCTGGACAACTGGCAGTCAGCCAAGGTTAAGACACAAGAATATTGCACCATACCAAAAAGGCAGTATTAAGAACCTGCAGAGCTGAAGAAATTCTGTTTTGCCGTGAAAAGATTAGAAGAGCCCCTCTTTATTTGGAAAGCTCTTTGACAAAACTACGGATGACAGGTGTCTGCTTTCACCATCAGCTACACAGTAGATAACAACAAAATATTTGAAAGGAACTATGACCAAAGTGGATGCAATATTGAGCATCATTCTAAGGGAAAGTATCTAGACAGATGGCCGATTGTGCATGAGTGAAATGGACTGACAACTTGATATTGTAAAGAGGAACATAAAAATAATACAAATAAAATTCCAAAGACTTGAGATACTGCTCCTCATGATAAATGAAAATTAAAGGCACTATTTAAGAAGCATAATGTGTGAAAACTAAACATTAAAATGATGAAGTTTAAATCAAAGTGCAAATGTGTACCTTCATAACTCATCAACTGAATCAGAACTCATTTCCACCAACATACTTCAGGACACCAGTCTTGAAAACTACTTTTAGAACCAAGGCCCTACAATGCATGTTCACAAGGCTCCTTTGTTATAGGCACTGGAGAGACAAAAAGGACTGACTGTACAGTGAATCACAACATTACTACAGGAGTCTGTAATAACAGAATGAAAAGATCAGGCCCTCAAGCATTTAACTAAAACAGTGTGCACAGAAAGGTAAAAAAGGAATGAGGCTTTTAAATTCTGTCTTATTTTGAAAATTCATTGTTTTAATAACAAGTGAAATAATCCTGCACTTTCCACCTCAACTTTCTTAGCAACTATTATCTACATTTTAGGTAAGTGCAAGCCCAGGTAAGTGTTCTCAGACAACTGCATCTTACACAGAATTTATAGAATATATGCAACATACACAAACATTAAAAAAATACACCATCAAAATGCATGACAAAGTGTAGCTGCATGTTATGTAATGTCCATAGGTTATATACCAACAAATAATGGGACCAAGCTAATGTATAATGTGACATTCCCTCGACTCTGCCTTAAGAGAATAATGAACATTCCAGTTAATTTTTCTGTTACATATGCCCATTCCCAGCGCATTTATAATCCAGGTTCTACACATAAATCTGTTACTGCCATACTTCTGCTACATATTGTACATCTTAGGGTACAGAGCTTATGGCTATTATTTTTAATTGTTCTGTTGAAGTACAATATACCCAGAAGACTTCCCAGTATTTACTAGCTGTAGCAATAGAGCCCATGTCCTAAGCAGGTCAGCTTTCATTCCCTCTGACTCTTAAACTGTCTATACGAAAGCCTTATGTCCTGTAAAGAAGATTTTGAAGTGAAAGATGTAATTATAATTAAACTACTTTTTTTCTGTAAGACACCCAAATATGCTATAACTGTGGAGCCACATTAATTGTGTAAATGCCCCAAATATTCCTTAACTTACAGAAAATGTCTTGTTTCTTCACCAGAAACTTACTTGCAGGAAAGACATGATTTTCCAACAGAACAAAAGGAATATTTTTGGAATTTGGAAGGAACAAAAGAAAAAAAAAAAAAAACATCTTTCTGCAATGTAAGGTTTTCTTCAGCGGACATCTAAACCCACTTATTCATGTCAATATTTGGTGAAGGAGAGTGGCCTTGTTAACAGTGATCAATAACATAATCAAAGATTGACAGAAGAGGGGAAAACTATACATTAGAAAAGAAAATGCCCCTAGGTTATGGGAACAAAAGAGGGAGGGAGGGAGGGAGGAAGGGAGGAAGGGAGGAAGGGAGGAAGTCAAGCTGCTGCCAGTGGCTTTGAGGGACATATAAAAATTCAAGAAACTATCTTAAAACTGATCTGCTTTATAATAAGAGGGGGAAATTAATAAAAATAGGAACAAATACTTCTATAAAAAGCACTCCTAGGAATTGTGGACTATAAAGGTTCCCTTGGTAGGACACATCAGCTTAGTGTGAGAGGAACCACGAGCTTCAAATCACAAGGTTTAGCACAGGATGCAGACTACAAAAAGATGCTTTCTGCTTCTTTTCAGTTCTGCTTGTGCCAAGCACTCCTAGAAATTCAACTGTCAGTCTCTACATTTGTAGTTAATGCATTGCAAGATGGTTTCCAGACAGTGCTTGTGGGTTTCATATAACCCACCCACAAAAGTGGCATGTATTTGGGGAACAGAGAGAAAGCACTGTGAAGATTCACATTTGAACATGGAAGAAGCTGATGAGGATTACAAAGAAAGGGAGAACTGATCCTGAAAATGTCAAGTTGTCCATGGTTAAGACATTCTCCTTTTTCCTTGTGAGGGGAAGTGAAGAGACTCTTCAACAAATTTGTATGAATACATTACTTTATCTTCTTACTTCAAATTGGCTTGAAACCTTTAGTCCTGTAGGATGCCCATTTCCTAAAACCTGTATATCACTATTACATCAAAATAAAGGCTACGACAAGATTTCTGCTGGTTAATATAGAAACTGCACGTTATGTGATATTTTTCACTTCTTTAGAAACCTGAGATTCAATTTCAGTGACCAATTTAATGCTTCAGGCCAGAAGAAAAAGCAGTAATTCTCCCAGAACTGATGAAACTGCCAAACGAATGAGCATATCAGCTAGAGGCATCTCTCCTTAGGTGGAAGTTAATGAAGCCAAGATCCTGACTTTGGTATTAGACTATGTTCATAATACATGACCTGCAGTTTGCTGAGTGCCAAGGGAAAAACCGAAAGGCGAGGCAGACCAAAATGGTATTTTCTAAGATCCCTGCTTAGGAAACAGAGAACTTACAATTGCTCTTCAAAGAATTTGATTTCTGTGGTATTTTTTGCCTTTTTGTTATTCAACTGACTGAAGAAGGCTTGTTAACTTCCAACACTTATACATTAATGTTTTACTTAAAGCCAGATGGTGTGCTTTCCACATTAGACTAGCAGAGTGATCCAAAATAATTTCTGCAATGCTTTAAATTACTTCAGCATTTTTTATGGTAACTCTTCTTGATATGTTAGTTATTCCCAATAACATAATATTCATAAAAAGCAGTGCATTAAATACAGAGATAGTCTCAGAAACCAGTGGGGAAAGAAAAAAAAAATATAGATTTCCTTCCTAGACAAGTGTTGAACAAAGACAAATGCAAAATCACTTTCACCGATACTCACATAATGTTTGTTGGCTTTTTTTCTCTCTCCCTGAGACAATGAATCTTAGATACATTTCTGCACAGAGGCACAGTGTTGAAGAAAGAAATGGAGAGCATTTACCTTCTGCCTTCATGAGTTGCTCGCCCTGTCGCCAGAAGTGGGTCTGAATTTACTTGGGTGCAAGAAGAACATAATCCCTCCCTAACAGAAGCCAACATCCCTCCCACCCTGCTGTTGTCAAAAAGGAGGTGCTGCTGTTCCCACTTTCTAAGGTTGCTTGCTAAAAATCGGTGGGACTGTTGAGGAGACCTGGTTTTACTGATGTTTGGCAAACATAACCACAAAAACATGAGAGAGACCCTGGGGTGCAGCTGGATGAAGAGACAGTTCCCAACCTTGCCCTGTGTGAGCAAGGACAGCATTCTGGCAACCTCATAACAGACAACATTTGCTAGACTTCAGCAACAACATTCCCAAGTCACTCTTTAAATGACTGAAGTTTCTTTGAATCTGGACCATTAACAGTTCTGCATGAGCAGTAAGAGTTAGCTTTATAAAAACAGAAGTGCTTACAACTGTATGAACATATTTGGAAATGGTGAAAAAGATATGTAAATATCTGTCAGCACCTAATCAAATAGAGATTTTTGCTTTTCCACATGACTGGCAAACCGCACCAGCCATTTGGCAGGGCACATGCTTGATTCAAAATATGCCTACATAATCCAAACACAAGTATGCAATAAAAATAAGTTTAGTAATATTGCCAGTTGCAAAGTTACCCTCTTAAAATGGATAACGCACTTAGAGCCAAAATGGGATTTTCTAATACTCCCACTGTACAAGCAGTATCACCATCACCACAATGCTCTTTACCATAAGAAGATGAATAATTTTGCATATACACACCTACAGATAATGCATGTTGATACACACATTTACACACATTAATGCACATACATGTTTTAACCATGTTTTGCATACTTCAACATATATTCCGTATATAAACCTAAATTACATGTTCCTTTACTTTAACACAATTCAGAAACTTGAAATACTTCCTGAAGTTAGATCTGATAAATTTGAATGCATCTGATTTTTCTTATTGTCAACAATAATTACGTAATTAAACTCTTTTGAATGTCATTCAATTATATCTCAAGAGACAGATATTGTGCGTTGCATTTAATTCTATGGAAAGAAGTTTAGATTAAAATAACTGATTGACAGGCCAGCAGATATTCCTTTAAATAAGTAACTACCTAGTTACATATCTGCATCAAATTTCTCTGTTACTTTTTGCAGACACATTTTGACTTAACTCTTTTGTTGATCACTGGTCAATAGCCTGGATGGATCTGAACCCTATATCCTTTAAAACCAAACCAGAAGTGAAGGTAAGTCTTCTTTCTAATAATAATAGTGAATCCCTGGATCGTGTTGTCCTGGGTTGCAGTGTATTCTATTGCCATCTACATGAACTGTTGAAACCAGGTGGGTGGTGTTGCTTGCCTCCTCCCTCTGGACTGTCTCCTGTTAATGGGTTTTGCCACATGACTCATAGATAACCCCTTCCAAACAAGAAACAGGAATGAGAAGCATTTCAGGCCTAAAAAAGGAAGGGTCACTTTTAGCCTGAATGTTAGCATCACAATACTTTTAATTGCCTTCAAAGATTAACCTCAAGGTAGGCAAGATAGGGTTTGATTTCTTCCTTGTATATATTGTTGTAAAGAATGACCAACTAGTACAAATTTTTCCTGATTCTCTGGGGGATTTCACAATGCACATGTAACTCCCTCCACTTCCAAGCAAATCAGTTTTGCATCAGTACTTAACAGGTACATCTTCATATGCCATACCTACAAATTCTTAAGAGCAAAATGCAGTCACTGGTGTAACTGCAATGTCATATTTTGACATCTTCAGACAGCACTCTAAATTTTAAGAGATGGGCAGATTTGCCTGTATTAACACATTTATCTCAATTTCAAACAATGTTTTCTCACAAAAGATGCTTCACTACTGACTTTCTGAACATTAAGAAGGGAAAAAGAAAATACAAGACTCTAGACAGATAATTAGACCAATAAGCAGTCCTTCCTCTCTTCCTTGTGTTATATTGATCCTTACAGGTTGAAAGTAAAGCAAGATGCTTACAGTATTGATGTTCACATGAACAGATTCTTGGTTACTAGGCAGGCCTCTCCTGCATAAAATCAGAAACTGAGACCCCTGTTTCAGAATAAGAGTAAAATTAATCGCTAACATTGCTTCCTCTTTCGACAAATACATTCAATCTATGCAACTGTTTGCATTCCAGGGACTTCCAAAATATTTTAAAATGTGCTCAGATGCTACTTCGAACAACAGCTTTTTTCTTGTGAGAATTGCATGGAATACACATGTGGCCATATAACTGGTAAAGGACATTTAATTGACTTTTGTAGTGTTTAGATCATGCTCTATGTAACTCCATGAATTCCACAGAAGAAATATGAGAATAAATCAGGGTTTGAGTAGTTATTCCAAGACTAGCTCACTCTATCACTGCTGCTTTGACTTTTCATTCTCTCATCTCAAAAAGACAATGAAATAGATTGTTCTATGTTAAATTCAGCATGACATTCAGCTCTGTCAGTAATTTAGGAAGCAAACTAAAAGAGTCTTTGGGACTTAAATCTCCACTACATCGACTATATTTTCAACAGAAGAGCTAAAACTCACAATTCTGCACAGTATTAAGAAAGAGTAAGTAAGCAGAGAAATTTAAAGGACAAAGCAAGAGGAGCGGTGCCTAGGGAGCTGTAGGCAGACAGTCTGAGTTTATCACAAGATGCTGAGAATCTACATTTACATGTTCCATAAAGCCAGAAAAAAGTTAGCACCTCCTCCTGGTTAGTAAATATAAACCACCATTGAACTATGCTTGCTCTTTTGGAATCCAAATTTTAAGACTCCTACATTGCTGGGGACTCCTAAATTATAATTAAGGAGACAACTGAGACTGAAACCTTCTTTAGCATGAAAACCGTATATATTATTTCACAATTTTTCTGTTTGAGTAGCTTTGCTGGCATTTTTCTATATGCTATTTGATGCCACACTGTCACTCAAAATGTAAACCACTTTTTCTCTCTTTTAGTAAACTGCACAAGATGAAAAGTGAAGGTATAAAGTAAGAGACAGTTTCAGGGCTTCCTGACAAGCAACACTAAAGCCATGATTTCCTAATTTTCCCATACTGCAAATGATATAGGCTAAGCAAAAGACACCCAAGCTATTAGTATGTCACATTGAATTATAACAAAGGGCACTCTGGCAAGCTGAACATAAAATGGATCCTTCATTTCAGCAAACAAACCTTATTTAGTCAAGAAAATGTGCTATCCTAACATAACACCAGAAATGAATGAAAACTCTGATTTTTCGAGATGAAGAATAAAAGATGCCATCACTGAAACACGGCACCTTCTAGTTTATAGTCATTTCTACCCATAACATCCAGATGGAAGATAAAAAAGCTTTTCTATTCACATTCACAGGAAAATGCTGTTGCCAAATGCTTCCAATTTAACTTGATTTATGGGGGAACACTATTATCTTCCAGGATCTGCTATCCTGAAACATTAAAAAAATAACCTGTTGAGGATATATTTCTTGCCAACATGGATAGGATGAGCTGTGAGATGGATTTAGTTTATAAGAATGGAAGGAAAAAAAACCAAACACAAGCAGCAAAAACCAGTGGGGGACGGGGGACCAAACTGAATTAAGGGAAAACCAATGATCTGCATCACTCCAGAAGTGTTACTCCTCAGATTGTTAATTCTTCCCAGGTACCTATCAGGCAATGGGAAAGAGAAGGGAAAAGAGGAAATTAGAAAGGAAGATTCTTTGTTGGTGGTCTGCACTTGTTTCTTTATTAATAAAACAGAATGAAAACCAGGACATAAATTCTTTTAATACTTTAAACAGTGTAAAAAAACACTGCCAAAAAGCAGTTATGGTTCCCATATTGCCTGTGGAAGAGGGGTGGCAGAGCGTGTCCTGTGAGCATGTGCATCGATGTACACACAGAAGGTAGGATGTGGATTCCCACTGCCTGATAGCCTAGCTGTGTGACAATCTAGTCTGCCTCTCTGGGTGGGAAGCAAAGCATTCTGGAAAAGAGAACTTTGCCAGGAAATGTTCCAGTCTTCAGGCTCTTACCGATAACACATCAGTATGTCCTACAGCCCCATCTGATGTTTCCTCGCTAAGACGCAGTACCTGGAGGAGAGAAGGTCCTCTGGAGACCCCGGGATGGAACCAGGACTCAGAAACAGAGCTCCATCCCAGCTCACAGGGAGCAGCTGGCAAACCACATCTTTGCAGAATGCCAACTGGCTGGTTTAAAACCATTAATTCACCGTAAGAAAACAAAGGACAAAAGACCTGAGTTCAGATATGACAGAGAGAGGATGGGACAAGCCAATTTACTTCTTCAATAGCTTGGATTTTGTTTCGATTTATCAGCTGTAACTTTTGGCCTGGTTTCTGGCCTTCACCCAAGCTAGAGGCACATAAGCTATTTTGACATAAAATTACTTCACACTACAGGCAATTAGTGAGCCCAAGAAGCCGCTGGAGAGCTGCACGTGATGAATGTAATTGCTACTAGGAAATCCTTCAGGGTTTTTGACCTTGTTGCTAATTTTTTTTTTTTCTTCTTTGGGAATACCCTGAAAAGATCAGAGAGCTGGGACAACACTGTTGCCTCAGAAAGAAATGATGAGGTAATTTACTCATTAAAGAATTAATAGCTTCAGAGGCTGAAGAGCTCATGAACAAGATCACTAAAAAGATCCTTGTACCACTACATAGGAAATGTTTAATAGCAGTCTGTTCAAGTTAAAACCTGGTAGACTTAATGTTCTTTGGATAAATAAATAAAATCTTTTTAGTGAAAGAAAAAACAACATTCTGCAAAAACACAGACCAAAGTGAGGAGGGGAGCACCTGCTGCCTTCCAAGTAACATCATCCAAAACACACAGAAATAACAGAACTGAAGCAACTGCAACGAATTTGTAGGATTTGCCTTCATATTTCTTTCCAGAATTTAAAAGGGAAGTTCCTTAAGTCAATACAGCATTGAAGCCATAGCAAATGATGTACCAAAATCACTGGTGCTCAGCATTCAACCAGCTAGTCTGGCACTGCCAGCAAAGAGGCTGGAGCAGCCTGGAGCTGACATTGGCACTAAGGTTGCCTTAGAGCCTATTCAAAGACACTGGTGGCTTTTGAAGTTCATGTTGTGCTTAATGGTGTGGCAGCTACATCACATTACTCCAAGTCTATCCATACACGCTTCAGTCACTGCAGTGCAGATATTTGCTGTGCCTGCTCCTTTACAGCTCAGTGTTGACAGCTCCTTTACTCAGGTTTGTATTTTCTGGGTGTGTAAAGAGCTGCTCCGAGGAGGTTATGTCTCCTCTACAGAAAGGACGATTAACTGGCTAAGAGTAGTGCTCCTTCTCTTGCATACAGAGAAACTGATAAAAACAAGTGTTAGACAAAAAAAAATAAATAAATAAATAAACCAACCAAAAAAAGCATCAAAGTCAAACAGGAAATGTAATAACAACACTCCTTGGGTAACCACGAGGAATGCTCTGAGCTTCACTGGAGTTTGTCACCACATACAGCGACAAATATGTATTCACATAAATCATTATGCCCACGCTGATGGATAGTACTTTACTCCAGCTGCCTATTACACAGAAGGCATTTCAACATCCTCTTGCAGAGCTTCAATAAAAGGAGCATCAAATGGAAGGTTTAATTTTTCATCATCATACGAACACTCTGATTCCCACGGGAGCGCTCTCAGCAAAGGCAGGTGGATTGTGCCATCAGAGAAACGCAGCAGACCTATGCCTTGTAATGAAATCAAACAGCTCACTAAATCTAATACACACTCTAGCTGAAATTTGAGCTTCAAAAGCAACAGCCCATAACTTCAGAAATTAAACCTAGCAGAAAAGCACTGATGGTGCTCTTAGATGTGCTATTTTAGTGTCATTCTTGCCTCACATGAAAAGTTTCTTCTGAAAGATAGAGCCAAGCTGTGTGGGCTTGATACTGCTATTAAGTCTTGTAACAGCATTATTTCACTGCATGCTTAACAATGCTGAAAAATGGAGATTTAGGTTTTCTTGTCTAAAAGGCAAGGAGACTTCCACATAAACTGAATTTAATGGTTTTTGCTTGTGGACTGGTTTCTTCTTGTTTTGTTTGGGGGGTTTTGTTGGCTTGTTTTAATACCTGTTCAAGATCTTTTTCTTAAAAAGACATGCTACAAGAATTAAAGTAGCTTATCTTTTTTTTTTTTTTTTAATAGGAAAAACAGAATGCCCACCCTCACATGAGTAGCCCTAGCATAGCAAATACATTTAGAACAAACATTATTCAAACTTTATATTCTGTTGTTCTCTACAGTATTAAAAACATGCAGCAATAGAATCATAAGATGGTTTGGGTTGGAAAGAACCCTTTAAGTCATCTTATCCAAACCCCTGCAACAATCAGGGACTTCTACAACCACATCAGATTGCTCAGAGCCCCATCCAACCTGACCTTGAATGTTTTCAGGGATGGGGCATCCACCACCTCTCTGGGCAACCTGTTCCAATGTTTCAACACCTTCATTGTAAAAAAAAGTTCTTCCAGTAGGCTGCAGTTGTTTTGACCTGCTTCATTTCTGATTTTAGACTGTGGGAGAAGGTCAGCTGCCTAAATATAAGTATCTCTGAGATATCCTGAGGCATTTAAGTCACATACAGGCCAGCAGATACGACACAGGACATGGAAGAGACCCTTCTAGAGCTGGAGCTTGAAGCTAAATGAAATTACTATACAGCATACTAAATGGCACTCAATATTTACAGTAAGGGAACTGACATGAGCGCTTCCAATACTTAAAAATATTTACTTTATGCCTTGATAGTGTACATAACTTTGAAGAGTGCAGTTTATAATAAGGTAGAAGTCTGTAAGAACATCTGTAGCAAGACTGGATTCTTCCCCTTAAAATACTCTGAATATGAAATGAGGTTTTGCTACCTCAGAAGGTGAAACTCTTGAAGCTCTCATCAAAACTGCTGATCTTCAAGAGGAACCTTAAGAATAGTTAATCCAAAAGAATAATCTTTACTGAGGTTTACACTAAAACAATTTATCTATTATTTGTCTTCACCTGTTCCTTTTTTACTTCTTGCTATGTATGGAATTATGAAAATACTTCATATGTATGAAAATTATGAAAGTATGAGCATAAAAATCTCATCCAGCTCATGCAAGGCTCACATTATGCTCCAGAAGCCACTGAAGGCTCTCTGGATTTCTGGAAGAAATTGAAGGCAGCTGAACCACTATGGTGTTTGTTCAAGTTTATATAGTTTTGTTTATAGTACACCATGATAATTCCACCCAAATCTGAGTCCCAGCATGACCACAGATTGAGAGCAGCACTAGCACAACATTTCTCACCAATGAGCTCCAAATGCCATAGTAACTCAGTCCTGTAAGATGTTATTTTCCACTTACAGAAATAACATGAGAAAATTTCAAGGCACACACTACTACCCCTAATGTTGTCCTCCTCAGAATTCAGTGTAATATGTCTGAACATAAACATTTCCACTGTTCCTATGATACCTTTACACTGCTTTAAAGAAATCTCTTTCCATTCTTGTATTCTCATTTCCTTCCTGTGTACACATCAGCAAACTGCTTTACGAAGGATGTTCCTAGTCCTTATATTGTGATACTGATGGATATATCTAATTTTCTGTTTCTCACACCTTATCAGTCCCATCCAGTGCCTATAACACTCTCCCTTCCCCTCACACATGCTTGTATTTTCCTCTTCATTCTCTCTGATAAAGGGACAGAACCATCTCTTATACTCAAAACCACACCCAAATGCCTTTACATCTTTGGGAGACTCTTCTCAATGAGGGAAGCAGCTGTAACAACAGCCTTAACTATTCTTGAACCCACCACTAAAAATCACCAATGAAGATCTAATTTTACATAGCTGGGTTTTTTTAGGAAAAAGATCGTCTTCCGTTTCCTACCACAATTTTGATTCAGTATCAAAATTAAATATCCTTTCAGTGATCTTTTATGTTGTCTTCCAGACAACAGTACACATTAGCTATTCTCCCTCCTCCCTCATTGTACTACTTTATTAATGTGAACTCAAGGTCTCCTGCCCCCTTCCATAATTCCTAATTACCTATAGGTAATATTATAAGGAACATCCATTAGCATAAACATTATTTTTGGCATGACAAGACATATTTTAAGGCTATTAATCTTTTTCCAGACTGAAAATTATATATTTTGCCACTCCAGGGTTTTACCTCAAAGCTTTTAAAAAGTAGCATTCCATGCAAAGAGGTTAGATTCACCACATTCTCTTTTAATTTTATTCCCAGATATTTTTATTCCACTACATTCTGATTTAAAATTGAAGCTTGCTATCACTTATAATGACTGACAGAAATTTTAAAAAGGATAATTTCATCTTTTCTTACATTCAGCAACAGTGTTTAGAGTTTGGTCTGTCATTCTGAGAAACTGGCTTGGATCTGCAATCTGCAAATGTACTTCTAAATACCAAACAACGTCTCTGTGAGCATCAGGCAGAAAACAAGTTCACAATTTTAAAAGGCTTGTCATTTGAAAATACAAGTAGGACATATGTGGCTCATAAATGCAAGCCGTCCTTGTAGGAAGAAATGTCTCGTTAGTTGTCTGTTCAAGCTCATTTATTCTTCAATATTTAAAGGTAAACCTGCATGTGACGAATACGAGAACATTCACAGAGCTGCTGTAAAACACACATGCATGTTTATATTACACATTCAAAGGTAAATTACAAAAAACCCAACTTGTTTCTTGCTCTATGTGTTTGCAAAACGCCAGTAAATGTTACCTAATTTCAAAATAAAGGCAGGGTTTTTGGTACATGGAAACTGCAGAAGGAGGTCAGAATTTGCTGATGTGCTCTCAGCCACACAGAAGAATAAACTGCCTCCTCCTCCTCCAGCCTTACTTCCACCCAGAAATTGTTCTGGTCTAATGACTCCCCTGGTGACTGCCCAGTGGATTCCCTTCCCGCCACTGAGGTGTTGAAGCTGTACATCAAAAGAGCACAGAGGTTTAGTTCTCCTGAGCTGCAGTCAGCACAGCAGAGCAGGCACGAGGAAGGAAATGAGACACCCTCTTGGAAGAGCTGCACTAGTTCCCTTATCCTTCCTGATCTTGCCCAAAGGAACAGCAAGGCAGGACACCAAACATCATTTCTTCTCTGGCTTCCTCTACCTAAGAGCAGCAGTTACCAGCTGAAAGTGTTACCAGTTACATGTGCTGAAAGGCTGATGCTATCCCAATCCATGTACTGTGGCCTTGGTACAGAGCAAAATCTATTCCATATGAGAGAATAAGAAAGCACCAGATTAAAATCTCCCAGATTTCTATCACATTTTTCAGAATGAAAAAACGAAGACTACTGGAAGCACTTCCTAGAAGTTCTGAAATGAAAAGAAGCAGCAGTTTAGCAGAATACATCACCATGTTCTTGCCATTCCATACACTGTTTCTAAAAGCAACTGCTTCTGCTCCCTGAAGGCATTTAACAGTGGTCACAACTTAACAGCTCCTAAGCATGTAAAACTATCTACATAAAAGTGTCTCTTGGAATTTTTACACACCTGTTCATCTTCCACACAAACATACTTCATTAAAAAAGAAATCTATTCCCACCAAGAAATAGTTAAGAGGTAATCTCAGGTATCCTGAGGAGCCTTTTCTCTGCATGCCATCAATCTTAAATCCTTCTTTCCAAAGCTGTGTTTGCCCTTTCTTCCCAGGTCTATTTCTTCTGATAATCTGATTAGGCCACTTTATTTATTAAAAAAAAAAACAAAAACAACCCAAAACCCTACCAGCACACAAAGACAAATAACTGCAGATTTTTCAGGTGGTACTAAAATTCTTGAAGATTGAGCCTAAGGGTATGATTTCATTTGAAACTACATATTAATTCAGGATATATCCTCAAGCTTTTATCCTGCTTTTACTGAAGCTTAAGACAACCTTGTTTCTACTTCCAAAAGCCATTCCCTTTCTCTCTTCTCTCTCTCTCTCTATATATATGCATGCACTTCAAAATCACTTCAGTTCCATTTCTGAAAGCCATTAACACTAACATTTGTATAAGAAAAGTATGTGAACATTTCAGCAACAGGGCTTGCAAAATCTAAAAGTCAGAAATATTGTACAGGATGTAGCACTATTAGGATTACAAATATGTATGTGCCCTGCACAGAGAACTGCATGACTTTAGTGATTTATATTCGTCTTTTAACAAATGAAAGTGAAAACACAACAAAGCCAATGTACAGGGTTCCACAGAAAATGCTGTTTTTAATAGGTCTTTTGAGTTCTACAAAATTCTATAGTAGCTGTACAGTAATCTATTCATTTTTAGAGGACAGATAAAAAAACCTTTAACAAACACTTATCTTTCCACATCAAACCCTGTAAAATTTATTTAAAAGGAGATTGAAAGACTTGGAGTATCTTCTCAACTGGCACCTATTGACCTGACATTTTATATGTCAGATGGTCACTGAAAGATGGATATTACAAAAAATGATATGAATGTACAGAGCAAGAGGCCAGTGACACAAAGCAGCACAAATTTGCTATGAATTAATCAACTCCTAGATGGAGTAAGACACGAGGAAAGTAGCGGTATCCTGCAACATTCACGAGACACTTACAAATACTTAAAACACAGGTGACAAATGCAGATCAAGAACAACATCATCCCTGTTCTCTAAAAGTAGGCGTAAAGAGCCTTTTGTCCAAGCCCTATCTGGAATGCAATGGTGCACTCCAGGTATAGGTGAGACAATCATGAACACACCTTTGCAAACACCTAACTTCTGAGATTGATTGGGCTTAAAAGACTTAAAGAAGTCTTAAGATTACATTAATGCATGACAATACTTATTGTAGTTACAGGTAAAGACTTGTTTTGTAAACAAAATTAGCCTGCACTAACCTGTACTGTAACTCTCCTGTGCAGTAATCAATCAAATGACAATAACAACAACAAAGCTTTTTAATTTCCACAGCCAAGGATCTTTTCCCTGTCTAGTCAAAGACAAAACAACTGCAGTAGGCAGACTTTAAAAATCAAGCTGATGACTGCACAATTCCCTATTAGTATGCAGAAGAACGGAGTTACAAACCTAGCACAGACCAGAATACATCTGTGCTGCACAGAGACACAGAAGCTTCTTGGTGCCCACAAAGGCCTTGTATGTGAAAACTCTTCCAAGCTGTTCAAACTCTTCCTGGCTCTCAAAATTTAAACTAGATCTTCAGTGTCTTTTTTTTTATCTTTTTTTTTCAACTTTTTTTTTTTTTTTTAATACTTTTGAGGAGGGAAGGAAACATTTAGCAGGAGAACAGCTAAATCATAGAGTCCTAGAATATCCTGAGTTTTAAGGGATCCACGAGAACCATTCAAGCCCAGCTCCTGGCCCTGCACAGGACCATCCCCAGGAATCACGCCGTGTAAATGAGAACATTGTCCAAATACTTCTTGAACTCTGTCAGGCTTGGTGCTGTGACTACTTCTCTGAGTGCCCTGTGCCCAACCAGCTTCTGGGTGAAGAACCTTGTCCTGATATTCAAACTAAAGCTCCCCTGACACAGCTCCATGCTGCTCCCTTGGATCTCGAGAGTGAACAGACCCAAGTAGACCATTATGATATCTCCCCCCTCAGTCTCCTCCAGGCTGAACAAACCAAGTGACCTCAGCCTCTCCTCATATGGCTTCCCCTCTAGACCCTAAATGTGCCTGTAAAATCATACTGTTATAATTTCTTTATTCTACTGCAACAGATGTTGAAGTACCACAATCACTAGTGTAAGTCCACTATTCAATGTTACTGAAATCTAAGGATGTGGTTAAAAACATTAGTTTCTAGATCGATAAGAGTCTGTGTAGGAAAAAGTCACTGTTTCCAAATGTTAATTTTAGTGCCTGCAATCGGTTTTACATACAAGAACAGAAGCAGTAAGTTTTGTCCTTAGAAGTGCCCACTGTGCAACATCCCAATTATTTCATATCAGCTTGGATGGCTGAACCAGGCTGGGCCTTTCTAGATGGTCAGTGCATGAGGACTGCCTGTGTTGTTGTTATCTTAAATTCAAGCTGCCAGACGGACTTCCTGTGTTTCATGAAGGTCTGTGCATCATGCTGCAACTGAGCTGCTGTGCACTGGACTCAAGTAGAAAACTGGAATTCAGCCATTCACAGCAAAAACTGTGCTAGTGATTATCTGATCACTTATGCTGCAAGACCGTGACATGAAGGAGAATCAGCACTTGAAACTGAAAAGAATGGCAGATTTCAGATGTGTTGTTTTCACTAAAAATTAAAATTGTTGAAATAAGTCCACATAAAACCCAGAAAAATACACAAACTACAGTTCGGGCTTGAATTTACTTTAAAAATTAGCCCTGTTTTCATTAACATCATTATTTAATTTCAGCTGTACTTTGCCAGTCATGGTATGAAACTCAGCAGTGCTTTGGTACAAGCCCCTCTTTGCTGCTATCCAGGGTACAATAGATCTTCTCTAACTGCTAGTATTACAAGCTATCAATGCTTTTTGGTCAGCAGAAACCTCTCTAAATAAAGCTCTGCTTTAAACCCTAATATAGAAATAAAAAACTTATTTTAAGTGAAGTCTCACAATCTCACTACCAGCACCCTTCTAAGTAAGAATAAATGCTGTATATTATACAATTATAAACACATCATTTTTTCCTCCCTTATTTACTCCTTCAATTCTTTTTTTCCATCAAAAGCAGGTGAGTGAACTTGTTACCATAGTGGTGATGAGCAAGAAGGCCCTGAATAATGCCATGGACCAAAGCCATGAGGATTTCATCGGACAGGACATGAATATTTTATGCTACTGCTCCAAAAGCCATCTGGCATAATGGCTACCCCAAACCTTAGACCTCTTGCCTTCCCTTGGAGTTGGAGCTCATAATCTTGCAACAGCAAACTGTATTTAAAAAACCCAAAAAACAAAACAACAACAACAAAAAAAACCCGCCAAAACAAAAACAAACCAACCAACCAAAAAACCCACCACCTTAAGAAAGCTGAAGAGCTGAGCTGCTCAATCTCACTTCTAGAGTTCATGTATAACACTTGCTAAAGCGTGTGCACACAAACCACAGAAGAGACAGATGACAAGAAGATCAAGAAACAAGAAATTTAGCATATTTGTCCTTAGAAACAAAGGAGAAAGTGTTAATCTTAGTGAAATAGGATTCTTGCAGTACTGGCAAAGTTACTGGCAGGATAAATTACTTGCTTCAGCAAATACCAAATACAGAAGCAGGCCTGCCAGGGTGCCAGACTAGCTCAAACAACCCCCCTTCCAGCAAAGCATTTCTACATTTAGTTCATATTTTTCCACTTTACTCCTGTTCCTATTTTTGCATCTGTGCTTCATTCCCTCTCCCTTCTGCAGCTATATTCCAGCTAATGGCAGGAATTTGCAATTTAACATTAAAACCAAAGTGGAATAAATGAAGGGGTATTTTTGGGGTGTAACTTGCACAGAAAAGCCTTTCTGAATGGCACACAGGAGTAAAGCTATCACTGCTGGTGTTCTATTCCCCCAAAAGAAGATCTGAATGAAAAAGTAGTTTAAAGCTATGTATATTTTTATTATTCTGACACATTGAAACAGTTCCATAAGTACAAGTATTTTCAGTTCCCAGCATGGCCAAAAAGGTTCATTCCCATCCGTATTCCATAAAAAACGGAATAAAGTTCGGCATTGTAACCATGGCACAGAAAAAACTAAATGAAACCTTAAAAAAAAAAAAAAAATCAGCACAAGTATAATGTGCTCTTGAAGACTTACCATATATCTATTTAAACACTGATCATACTACATGAATAAAAGTAAGCACTGGCTTTGAAATTACCACCCTTCTACATGCTCCTCCAACTGTGATGGGAACATACTCCATAAGACACTGTATCAAACTACTAATATCTAAATTTTTTTTCCAGTAGGCTCTGCAAGACCACACTGCATTTCATTTATCTGGCCACAGTTCTGAAAATCACTTATAAACAGTACCCATTTAAACACTATGGAGAACACAGCATTATTCAATGACAGTATTATAGGACCAAAGTTCATACAAAACTCCTTTTTTTCTATGATTAAAATACTGTCAAGATATCTAGAATTGCTTCTCTAAGATCCTCTGCAGCATTCAGATGCAAATATACAGGGGAAGGAAACTAAATAATATCAAGACAATGAGAATAATACTCTGTACTAATTCTAATACTGGTATACTATTTTATACTAATTCTTACTAATCCTAGCCAATTAAGCTGCACATAATGCAAGTCCTGAGGTGACTATAATGTGAGAAAATAATTTATCCAAATAATACTATCTAATTATATTTTTGTAAAAGCTGGGATATAAATAGAAAAAAATTATATGTTGAGCCAGTAAATTGCCCTAATAAATTGTTCAAGAAGCTGGAAAAAAATGCCATAAACATGAGATAATCAGAAAGATGCTTAAGTTGAGGAAAAAATAAATCAATTATATGAATAAACAAACCAACAGTCAAATACTGTATTGTATCAGGAAACTACATCATATGGTAAAATATGGCCTACAAAATTTACTGATGAAGCTTGCATTGTCAAAACATAATGGCATCTTAATAAAGACAGACACAGCTTAGAAAGAGCTTAATCATGAAAGTCAAAAGAAATCCATTAGAAGTTCATATTCATTAGAAAAATCAGTGGTGAAAGAACAATGCAATGACTGAATGACGTAGGTTAGGAAAGCTCAGTATCTAAACAATAGTCTTAAGAAACATATTTCAAAAATACTTTCTATTGGAAATTATATAACAGATTTTTGGGATGGGTTCACTTTTTAGCAGCCAATTCAATGCAACCATCAGTGTAACTAGCAAGAGATAGTAGCCTATTTTAGGTATACCTGTGAGAACTGTATAGTTATGTACGTGTTACAAAAGCACACGCGTCTTTCTAAGTAATTTATTGTAAAAATGTATCAATTATATTCGGCTAAATACCCTCATTTTAGCCACAGACACACACAGAATCACAATGAAAAAAGAATTCAGGCCCACCAGAACGTGAATTATAATGACAACCACATACAAACAAAACCTGGGAGTATGAATCCATTTTGATGTCACTGTCTTACTTGTTCAGGGAGTCTAAAGCTCACTAACATCAAGGGAGAGCTCTCCACTGCCTCAATGAACTCTGAAAGAGAGCTTTGATGAAATAAAAAACTCGGCAGCATAACTTAGGATAGTTGGCTTATTTTATAAAAGTCAGTATGATCAGCAATATTTTTATCATGGTTTATCTTAAACTCTACCTTGAATGTTCCGTTTCAGTATTCCAAAAAGGCTAACGTCTGTTTCAATATAAAAGCAATCTACACAAAGGGAATACAAAGTTCTTCCCTCTGAGAGGGCCAATCAGGAAAGGTACTGCTCACGTGGGAGATCTGCTCACTTATTAAGTGATGATTTTGGTTAAATCTTTTAGCTATAAAACATCCAGACACATTAAGCTGTTTCTCTCTACATGCACCCTGCCAGTCTTCACTTTGAAAGCAATTGTTGCTCCGTAGCCCTGTGCATGAGGGTAGGAGTACAGGTTTAAGACATCAACCAATCCAAAGCTGCAGCAAAAAGTGTAGAGCAGGAAAACAAAAAGGGCTTGGGAACTGGTGAGAAAAATGCTCATTTTCATAGCTGACCCAAACACTGCCTGCTTTCTCTGTGCTACTACCAGACGTTGATTAGCAGCAGAGGTCTTACACAGATGAGCAAGGCTGGCATGGCTATGCACTGATGATTTAAGAACTTACACCTTAATTTGATACCATAGTTTAAATGAAATGCAAAGAACAATCTTTAGAAGAGGTTTTTGCATGGGGTAGCAAGTAATAGAAACTGCCCCTCTTTTTTCACGGTGGTGGTTTGTAGCTTTGACCAGAGATGTCTTTCTCATAATAAACCAATATAAAAAGTTTAAAAACAAAACCGAACCTCCAAAAATATCACTGCAATGATTTGCCCAGGAGGGACAGGAAAAATAGCGCCACATAAGAGAAATAAAAATCTGAGGATATAAATGATCCTTGACTAGTCATTCATTCTATTTATCTCTATCCTGCTTAAAAGAAGTGTAAGGACACAGTTTAATTACTTTCTTGGCTGCTTTACGACATGCTCAGTTTCTACTGAGGCAACATCAGTTATCTCTGAATATATATTTATTCCTATTTAGATTATCTTCACAAAGATTTGACACAAGAGCTGTTGATAGAAAGAATCTTCCTCTTAAGCTTGCAAATGAGGATATTGCTTTTACCTGAGAACTTTTCAATACTTTTTGTTGAGTTCAGGAGGGAAAACAGAGGAGAGTTTTCAATATGAACTTTAAAAAAATTCCTAGGCATATCCTAAGTTTGCATGTTACATCCATGAGCGCTTCATTACATGGATGATTATTGTCTCTGTAAAGGGAACGCACCATAAACACGAAAGTGTAAAGAGAAAGATGAAGAGAGCAGCATTCTGACAAGGCACCAAGTACCAGCTGGATTAAATGTACCTGTGCTATTTCACACCCAGCTGAGGCTCTGACCAGAGGCAAAGAACTGCTTTATTTGTAATATTACAGTACATAAATGAGCAAAATACAGACTATCAGAAATATGCAATATTTCCTTAGATACACCACATGCTCATGAAAAATACGTGTGCCTACCAACTGGCTCTGGACAATTACAAAACCAGGTGCAGGATATGTCCCTGATGAGCAACTTCTAAATCCTTTTCCAAAAAAAATGCTTATTTTTCTGTCACTGGGATTTATCATGTAAGCCTTCAAACAAATCACTTCATCTTCATGAATTCAAGTGGAGCTAGACTGCACAAAATCAGCACTATTATTTTCTGTCAAAATCATAACATCATGAAACGGTCCAACTCCCCTGCAGTGAGCACAGAGGACATCTACTAGATCAGGGTGCTCAGTTGTAAGCATGCTGTATCAGCATTTCTCATATCTTTTCCTTCTTCCACTAGAAAAATGATCAGCACTGTTCTGATAACCTGGGCTGCAAAGTAATGGAATGCACTGTGCAGAGAAAGCATTAAACAAATCTGCAGCACAGAGCTACGCCAGGATTCAGCTATGCTATGAACTGTGAGAATTTCTCCTGTGACTACACCAGCCCTTGTTTCAGAAATTCTGGATGATCTAGGCATTAGGGATAATTAAGAGGTGAAATTTAAATGCTGCAGAATCATCTACATGGTCATACATGAACACAAATAGTTAAATGGGTAACTACATGTACAGCTGGCGCTCCACTATCTGAGTATTAGACCTACATTTTTATCTGTTTTTTACATTTTATTCTCCTTGAACATCCATTTACAGCAACAGTTGCATATTACCAGTTTTACTGCTTTATCTGTAGAACCAGTCATTTTTCAGTCTCAGGAAAATTCTGAAACATATCATGAGGAAGAAAAAAATCTTAATATAGAGGGAATACAGGACTGTTCAGAAGTTGACAGACTATTTAGAGGAGGACAATTTTTTTTGGTTTTAACCTATTGGAGTTGAAGGTAATGGCACCAGCTATTAACCTCATATGAAATGCTCTTTTTAAATTACAAAACTGCTTGATGAGTTGGTATTTTCATAACTAAAATAAATTTGCAGGAAAATCAATTATAATGAAGCTTAGGTGCTCCGCACTCATATTCATCCCCCTCCTATTTCCAATTATTTTTTTCCTGAGAAAAACTGGATAACTGGGTAACTTATTGGGAAATCTGTTAGATCTGGCAGTATTATACATTTTCTTGTCAGAAATTCCTCCATCTACCCTCTGTCATTTAACTCAAATTACTCACGAGCCCTAACAACTTAGTATTATTAATTCCTTCTATAGACTCTTGAAGACATTGTGGATTTCTCCCACTGCTTGCTTATTATTTTGCAATGCACGTTTTGGTATTTGTAGATTTATTACAAAATGCAGTTGGTGTGATCAGCTCCATTGCCAAGGAGTGAGGGGTGGGATTTGAGCTGACTGACCTCAGCAGCAACTGACAAAAATGATGGAAGTACTAAATGAGAAAATGGTTTCAGTTTTGCAACAGTTATAATTTTATGGTCTTCAGCCACAGGTTAATCACAGCCAATTGCACAGAACTGCTGATGTAGGGACATTACCTATTAATAGGGTTACTATTTTTAATGCCTCTCTGCAAGGTGCTGCTAAGACCCGGCTTGTTGAGGAGGCTGGGTCACATTCTATGCAAATCTGTGCTGACTTTGAGCACACTGCCCTGCCATTTGAAAATGTTTCACTCAGGGAACCACAGGAGAAATAACAAAGAACTCATCACTTGCCTTCTGAATACATGGAGTAGACACTTCTATCACCATCACCTCTACATGTGGGAGAGAACATGTTTCATGGTCAGTCTGGTTTCAGTGAGGGTGCAGCACACAGACACGTGTAATCTACAAAGATTAAGCCACAGCAGCAGAACAAACAGAACAGAAATAGAGAAAAGAAATTTTCCATTTTCAGTATTAAAAATTAAGGGTATTCATTTCAGACTGATAATGTCAAAGTGTGGACCAAAAACATTCTGAGTGTAGCTTTCAAAATAACTTCAACATGAGCACGGGCAATGACAATCTGATAACTGAGCTGAATCAATTCAGGTCTTTTTATTGAGCCAGGATTAGTGTGACTCCACAGGAGCCCAGAGCTGTCTGCCCATCCCAACCTGTAACCTCTCACTCTAAAGTACTCAGAGAGTGCCAGCAAATGAACACACTGTCCAGGAGATTCTGTTGTAAAGTACAAAGATCCTTAAGAGAAAAGGAGTCCAGGAAGGCTGGATATTCTTCAAGAAAGAAATCTTTATAGCACAGGAACAGCCCATCCCCATGTGCCAAAAGATGAGCTGGCAGGGAAGATTACCAGCACGGCTGAACAGCAAGCTTTGGCTAGAATTTGAGGGGGAAAAAAAAAGGGGGTTTGTGACCTTTGCAAGAAGAAGCAGGAAACTCAGGGGGACTACAAAGATTTCATGAGGTTATGCTGGGAAAAATTAGAAGGGCCAAAGCCCAACTAGAACTTAAACTGGCTACTGTCATATAAAACAACAAAAAAAAAAGTTTTTATAAATACATTAACAGCAAAATGAGAAAATGAGAGCTAAGGAAACTCTCTGTCCTTTACTGGATGTGGGAAGAATCAAAGTGACAAAGGATGAGGAACTTCATGCTGTTTTGCATCCGTCTTTAGTAGTAAGATCAGTTTTCCTCAGGGACAACCCAGACCCCTGAGCTGGAACCCAGGGACGGAGAGCAGAATGAAACCACCATAATCCAAGGGGACATGTAGCAACCTGCTAACACCACTTAGATATGCACACGTCTATGGGGCCAGACAGGATCCACTCAAGGGTACCGGGGAGGTGGTGGAAGCACTCACGGAGCCATTTCCAATCATTTACCAGCTGCTCTGGAGGTCCCAGCAGATTGAAGGTTAGCAAATGTGATGCCCTTCTACAAGAAGGGCTGGAAGGAGGCTCCAGGAAACTCCAGGCCCGTCAGCCTGACTTTGGTGCCAGGGAAAGTCATGGAGCAGATCTGCTAGAGTGCCATCACATGGAATGTACAGAAGTGTTCTTGTACCTTGAGATAACTAAATAACTAACATCGGGTTTGTTCGTTGTTATTAAATACCTTATAATGGATAATCTTAGAATTAAACATCTTCACTGCTGAGGTGAACACCTGACTATATCCACTTGTTCCCAATATTCTCCACTACTCTGAGATATACTCCTAGAAAAAAAACCCACACAAAGTGCAACAATGGGGTGTTCTGCCTGTCTTTGCAACCAGCTGGGCATGGACATGCCAATGTATATTTCCAAGTGAAAAAGACAGTTTAACATGATAAATTTAAACCCTACTACTAAATCTAGTACATTTTTATTATTAGTTATTTAAATTTATGAGTATATGCAGTGTCAACATACCATGAAATGAAGGAATTACCAATTTCCAGCATGAATTACTTGATAAAAGGGACTGTGTTAAATGCAGAGTTGTTGAATAAATCAGCAATGCTACAGCAGTTAATTACAAAGTTACTTAAAGGAAGAAAACCTGCAGAATTTTACAGTGTAATAAACTTGCAATTGGTTCCTAGAGTGGCTAACACAATATTAGCAAACATAATACATTTCATAGAGGACTGAAGGAACTGCTTTAATGTCTTTAAAAACTCTAGGTTAAGGCCAATTCCATATTGACCAGCAATCAGCCTACAAAATATCCAAACAGCAATTAGCTTTCTGTCAGTACTTTCCATCAGTGGATTGCAAGTGCAGCATAAAAGGGGACTCTATAATTATGCTTATTTTACTGATGAGGTGAAAGATACATGGGGAGAAGTAATGCAGCCACTGATATCTGACAGACTAATTGCAGCCTGAGTGGTATCACTCTGCCCCACTAATCTAAGGCAATCCTAATGACCAGTCTCACAGCAATTTTGCCATATTTTTCCACATTCCTCTTATTTTTTTGAGGTTATTCTTTTTTTCAAGTGTAATCTAACGACACTCTATCGGACACATTAACTTTTAATGACAGCCACAGGCAGCTGCAATTTCCCTCAGTAAAATAAATGATTAATTAGTAAAACACAGTATGCAATATATGTCCAAAGTGACTTAGTCCTATTGCTAATTGTAGCAATTAGCTAAAGCTCCATAGCCTCCATGGTGTTTTGCAGAGCTCCACAAAAAGCATGGGCTGAATAATTTATATTCCAAATTACACAAACATATAGACAACGTATCTTAATTTTCTAGATTAGTCACCAGTAAGGTCACTTCTGATAGTTCCATAAAAATAACCAAAAGCAGAATTATGCAGCTGATAAACTATATATTTCATATAGAATACATGGAAAATACAACCTTGTTTCTACAAGCCTAAAGACTTTCTTTTTACTATGGCACTTAATAAAATTAATCAACAAGCTCAACATCTAAAGTTTGAACAAAACCCCATTATCACTGACTGAATGGATTCGTTCCCAATACAACTGTATTCTTCCATTATGTTTATTTCAGCATGAAGACCTTCTCTAGCTAGGCACAAAGCCAAAATCATACAAGTTTTGCTCAATATGTCTCTGCCTGAAATGTTCAACCAATGATTTTAGAAGAGGCAAAGCCCTTAAATGTCCCCTTGATCAGCCAGCCTTCAACATTGCCTAAGCCAGCTATAACTCAAGCCATAAAAAAGTTAACAGATGGAAATAATTTCATTCTCATCTGGAAGAGTACAGGAAAGCCAACATATTGCTTGGTTAAGAGGCATTATATATTCATTACTGTTGATAGCAGTAAGTGAGAAAGAAGATACAGTCTGGTTTTCAGAAGCTCATTGGTTAACACAGTAAATCAGTTGCCAGAAATGTTATAAAGCATAGAAGGTATAGAACATCAGTTGTTCTATACTTTCCCCCAAAAATGGGGGAGAAAAAATGACAGAGATGAAGTTGAAGAACCATTCAGAGCAGAGAGCCCTGCTTGAAGTCAGACGGTAAAGAATCCCCTTCTTAGGAGTGGAAAAAGCTCCCAATTTCATCCATCCAACTTCTATTTTCTTGTCTTCTCTCTTTCAAATGAGAGGAGTTGCTACTGACAAAAAGATCAGTGCCATAAAGACTTGGAGGAAAAAAAGACAAAAACCAAACAGTCCAAATAAACATCCACAAGCTGAAGAGAAAAGGGAGACCAAGAAATCATGGGCAGGCCGCAAAACAGCTTGGACTGTCTGCTAGGCTAAAGTGGCTTTTATCAAGCTGCCCATGCTGGGTAATACGGGCAATACTCTGGTAATTCTTCTTCGTGAAATTATGCATCCCACAGGTCTTGGTTACACAATCTATTGCAGATTTGTCTCTCAGAAATGGAACATCCATGAGAAAAAGCTGCAGAAGAGATTGAGAGAGACCTTCCGGAGCACTTGGAAAACCACCAAGTTTCCTCACATGCCAGGGTCCTCCAGACTACCCAGCTTTGTTCAATGAGGTTTCCCAAAACACTGGGGAAGAATCTGCTTCATGAGCCTTGCACGGCCAAAACCATAAAGAATTATTAGTAGACATTTTCAAGGCTTTTTCACTGAAAGTGAAATGGTAATTAATTCTCTTAATTGAACAATCATTCATTAGCCTTTTACTAAATAACATGCTCAGTCTTGAAAGTTACTGCCATGTCTTCAATTTCCCTTTTCAAGATAAGACTAATAACAAGCCTGTAAGTCTGCAGCACAGTACAGCATACATTGTATGCAGTTTTTCCATTTAGATTCTTCAATTACAAGCAACTGTAACAAAAAAAAAGCATATTTTACTAGCTAGTATTACATTTTGGCAGATCATAATTAAATTATTCCTTAGAAGCAGTGCTCAGTGCTTAAGAAGAAGGATTGCATTGAATAACAGGGCTAATATTTTAACTCAATTAGCATGTTATTTTTCAATAAAGAGGTATACACCACTGTAATTCCTTCTTCTATGGGTAATATCAGCTATAAAACAGAAATACTGCAAATATTTTTTTTGTGGTAACCCATGTAATTTTCCCCACGAAGTTTGTATATTTTTAAAGTGGCTGAAAATATGTGACATATTATTATTTTTATAAATATATAATCTTATTTTACAGTCTTGCAAGCATAAGATACTTCAATTCCATACAAGTCTGCCAGAGACTATGTTTGACTACATCTAAAAATGCCTGAGCATTCCATGGTAAGGAAAGAATTCTTCTTTAATGTCTTTTATTCCGTACTGCTGCGAGTTTGGTTTATAATATTGGTTGTGGCAGAAGGGATTTCTTGGATAAAAAAAATTACATCTAGTTGCATTGGAAATAGGGGATCTTCTCCATGGAAACTGTCTGCTAAATATGCTCAGATGACTTATTTATCAGATTCTTCAATACAGTATTTCAATTTTATGGGATTATGTTTTCCTGTAATCTTTCACTAATAATTTAGAAGTGACATAAATGTATAAATGTCTGAATTTCTGAAGATAATCAAGTTGTGTCATTTCAATATAAATTTCTAAAATATTTCAAGGTCATCTTCTCTTTGGTTGCTCAAAGTAACTACTCAGGTTCTTTTGAGGTAAATTACAGCACATATGGACATCCAAATGTAGAATTAGGAAAAGGCCATTTTGATTTCATAGGGCAAGACAAAAAGAAAACTACAGACACACTGTGTTACAGTCAGCTGGGGAGATGAAAATCATATAGTACAAAGGAACAAATAAGTAAGAGACTGAATGATTAAGATGGAAAAATAACATCATTAGTTACATAAGGAGGTATCAGTAACTGGACATGAAATTCTGGTGAGTCACATGAAATTCTTTATGTTCCATTTGTGGAGATCACCTGGTGAATGTTTTTAAAGATGAAGTACTGAAAGGTACAACATATTTCCAGACAGAAAATAAGAGTAAATTCTTACACAAGTTTAATGGAACAGTGAAAGTTAAACTAAAATTCTTATGTTTATTATCATGGTAAGAAAGACCATTTCTGAGTATAATAGCAACAGAAAATGTTTCCAGTATTACCACCTGAATGTTAGATCTGCTATGTCATATAATATCGAAATTCTTATTTATTTCCAGATACATTAAGGCTGCAAATCCTTTAAATTCACTCAATATTCTCACATTATATAAAAAACAACTGATGGAGAATTAATTATTTCAGTTCTTGATTCAGGAAACCAGAAGTTCCTTAAAGATCCATATAGCACAAATCAAGCTTCTAGTGAACTGAAGGAAACTGGAAAGCCTGAGGCTTGCCATCCAGCAAAAACAGGCTGTTTGGAAGGACTCATTTCAAACCATCATGGCTAAACCTTTGACAGTCCTTTTCAGACAGGACTAGAGCTGGTTGAATTTAGATACAGATGACCAATAAATGAGCAGTAAAAAAAAACCCAACTCATTTTTGGTCTTTATTATATGATGAAGTTTCAACAAGAGAAATGCTTTTTCCATCTTCAGGAAAAAAGTTACAATTATGTAGTCAAATATTGGAACGGTTACCCAGAGATACTGTGGAGACCCCATTAAGGTACCAAAAGTTTCAGTGGACAAGGACCTGAGCAACCTGTGGAGTTGGCCTTGCTTTGAGTAGAGAAAGTAGGCCTCCAGAGAGCCCTCTGAACTTAAATTATTCTGTATTTCTATAAATGTATTACTATTCTGTATTTCTATATAGATAAAAAACATACCAAAAAAATTTTTCTTCTTGTAGATTAAAAAGACAAAGCAAACTGCAATTCACTAACATGAAGATGGAAGTTCATAGTGTATACCTGAGTAAAGATGCCACCAGAAGGCTGGAAAGTGTCCAAAAATATATCCAAATAATTTTATTTCTCTAAAATTTTAAAGAGAAACAGACAAAAGAAAATGTTCAAAGCAACACCAGCAGTCCATAGGGGAAGCAGGAGAATATAGCAGGACAGGACAAGCCAGGACTCTTGAAATTGTTAGGAAATGGCCCAGCGAATGGCCTAAAAAAATTTATTTCAGCCTTCATTTACAAACTCAAGCTGGCAACCTTTTAGTGCTGTTATTTAAGAGAATTTTTTTCCTTTGCATCTCATCTCTAAACAAATCGCATGTGACTTCATAATGGATAACAAATGTAGTAAGGAAACTGAAAAGCTCTAAAATACTAGAAGAAAACAATACAATGTATTTTGACCCGAAGCAGTTGGCCTCCCCTGTCCCCATTCTCGTAAAAGCTCAAAAAAGCTTTGTGCTCTGGACGTCAAGATGGCAGGATCAATTAAACTCTGCTAAAGTATAAACTTTCTGACCTTCACCATGTTGAGGCATGACTATTTATACTTCTGCATCAATTCCACATATTCAAGACATATTAGAAGACATCAAATCCATAAACTTTACTGACCCTTTTCTGCCGCTTAGCTCATTAATGCTGAAAGATATTAATCTAACAAATAGGTGGGTGATTACCTCTTGAAGAACCCTCTTCATTTTCAGAAGCAATGTCTTCACAGCTGTGCAGTCTTGGAGCATCAGTCTGAAGGGCAGAGACTCAATGCCTCCACCTTCTTCCAGCCCAGTGAAGGGCCACTCCACAGAAGGGCTGCCAGCCAGCTGGCTGACACGAGGGTACCTGGCTTCTCCTTGCTCCACCTCCTTCGACAGCTTCAGGGATAGATTCCTTGGAAGAGAAAACAGAAAGATCAGCACTAAAATATACAAAAGAACTAATAATTTTTTTTTGGGGGGGTTAGTTCCTTTGAGCCTAAAGACACTTACTCATTCACTTTTTGAGCCTGCTAGCATGAACAGCCTTTATAACGTATATATACCCATATGGTGTTAGCAATAAAATACACATCTATAAAAGTACCATATTCTACAGGAATTAAAACCATGCTCTAGCTCGTGCCCTTCAAAAGAAAGCCATTTTCTTAAAACAAAATATCCTATGGGCAAAACTTCTACTGGTCTATTTTATTTCAGTTCAGCTTTACAAAAAAATGAATCTGTCACGCACTTTCAGAAGCTAAATCAAATCACAATCTTCCATGCACTTTAACTTAGAACTCAGAAAGAAAAGAAAACTGCAAGAAAAAGTACTCCCTTCTGGGCTGGCCCAGTGACATAAGATGAACCTGTTATTGTATAAAATGGAATATGGAATTTAATTAATCTGCACTCACTCTTAGGTTTAGTTACTCCTAAAGCTAAATAAGCAGAACATGAAACAAAACAACAGTAAGTTGTAGTTGAGAATCCATTAAAGACATAGAAAGATTTTGTGGACTTTAAAGGTAATGAAAGAGCATTATTTTGCTGCATACACACTACCTTCTCTTAATATCAGAGCAAGTTCTCTGACAGAGTTTTTCCCATGATGAAGAAAGTCATACCAAATTAACTCAGTACAATTAAAGATGCTAGCATAAGCAGTGAAGAAAATTACAATTATTATTCATTTAAAGTATTGCTCCAATTTTCTGTTCCATTTGTATTTTTATGCAACACAAAACTGATTCTGCCATAGTTTGGAAGGACAAAGAATATTTTCCTACATAAAATTTTTCTTAGCTTTGGTTTCATAGGATCCACAGACAAAATCAGATTAAGGTGATGTCTTAAGACAAGCAATTCTCACTGCCATACTAAAAAAACTGGAAGTTAGGATACTATAACTATCTTTTATGGATGATTTATTTTTATATTTTGCAAGCTATGCAATATGTAGTAAAAACAACATGTTAGATCAAGCAATGAACCACGAAGATCACACATATGGACAGAACCTCATGATGGCAAATGGAACTAAAATTTCAGGCTTTTCAAGAGTCTCATAAAACAAAAAAGTTAGTCTGTTTTAATTTTAAAATGCATTAAAACCTCTATGAGTAGAATATTTTGCATCATTTAAAATAAAAACCTGAGGTAGATGGTAAAGTTGCTTTTGATTGAAGGATATTAAACCCCTCCTGCTTTATAGCCTTTAAACAAGACCCAGGTATAAATCATGCAAAGAAAAAACAACTTATGAAAATGAAGTATCGTAACATAGGCTACTTTAAAAGGTTTATAAAAGCAGCAATATTCAAACTATTGGAATCTACACTTGCATAAGATTTTTGTATCCAGAAAAGCACATTATATAAATTAAGATGAAGCAACAAGGTCCTCTTTTTTTTCACCCACTGTCTGCAGACTAGAAGATGGATTATTCCTTAGAATATTCTGCACATTCACTTTGTAAGTCTCACTAAAGTTTCGTCTTCCTCATACTCCTCTCTACAGGCATCCTGTGAGGGTCCCATCCTGACCCTGAGAAAAGACCAATTTAGGATGTACTGACTCTCAGGAATAGTCTTTTACTGCACATTATCAGGGAGAAGAACATCACCAGCCATGCCCTGCTCCCCCAGTGACAAGGAAATAAGCAGTATTCTTGGAAAACTATCCTCCTCACTGGAAGAGATACAGTGTTTATGTATAAACTATAGATGTACTGGAAATACAGCAATTCTGAATTTCAAATAAAGAAAATATTTTCAGTTACTTCAGTGGGCTTTATGTTGATATCACAGTGCTCAACACACAAAATTACCATCTTTTCAAACATGGAATCTTCTACTAAAGTATGAAAAGCACCATAATAACATATTACCACTCATTTTAAGAGTTTAAAATCTGACTCAATTGCTACTCAAAAATGGTGACTCAGAGTTGGTCTACAGTGAGCATTCAGATTATACAGTCCTTCCCGCTAGTTCAGAGGTAACCTAACTGATCTGTGACAGAACTCTTCACTCTCTGATACAACTCATTCTACTCACTGCAGAAAAAAGAAGCTCATTTAAAATTCATTCCAGAAATGGTATTTCATCAAGGTCATTATTAACAACATCCAGGTGGTCTGTTACAGTATTATTACAGTAATCTGCTGCAATTCATCTCAAAGCAGAAGTAGAGATTTAGAATGAAAAAAAAAAATTCTTCCTAAATTAGGAGTTTCACTTTATTAGTAAAACATCTCAGCCTCTGAAGCTGGAGTAGGGGCTGGTTCCTTGACTGGTAATTCAGGAGCTCCTTACAGATGGTCAGAACCCTCCACCTTCCTAAGCTGCATTCATTGTAAGAAAAACATTTCACAGGCAAATGTTAGGTGTGCCAAACTTCCTAAACTGTTGGAAAAAAGCCTCAAAAGGTCTATTTTAATGACTAAAGACAATGTATTTCCTTTAAGTGACAACATTAGTTATACATTATAATCAACACACAGTATTTCAGAAATGCAATTTGGTCACTTTTAAATCGATGGCTCCAGCCTGAGCTCTAAATTTGCCTGACATATGCTTAGGCTAAGTTCCTACTTTAATAAAACCGTACCTGAAAACGTTCTGAGCACTGGAAGTCAGTCTCAAAATGCTTCTGAAAGGGCTTGACCCAAGCCCGTTACCACTGTTTCAAATGATTCCCTGGCATGGTTTGGTTGTCACTACAGGCAAATTGGATAGGACCACTCCATTCTGGAGGATGTCAGTGGTGCAGATGTGCACTGAAGTACCACCCCATAGAGATGTCCCCTCAAATCCCTGAGCGTGGCTATGGAGCCATTAATGACAACAGAGAAAAGGACACAATGTTAGTAGAATTACTGCCACCATAAGGTCAGAAGATCCACAGATGAGATGTTACAAGTCTGTAAATGTTAAATAGCGTGAAAACCTGGGCAACTCAATGGCACTTTGGGCCTGCTGGCTTGTTTCTTTTGTATCTGGACATATCCACTGAGCACCACTAATCTATTCCCTCATTTCTAATTGATAAAAAAATCAGAACCTACAATATCCACAGTCAGTAAAATGGTAGTGCCATTAAGGCAGATTTGTATTTCAAAAGCAGTCTTTATTGAAATAGTACGGTAGCATTAAAATAATCAATCAGTGGCTCTTAGCATTTAATAGCCTCCATCAATCCAATGCAACCACATGTTAACTGAGTAAGAGACACAGTTGTGCAGCTCCTTTGAAAGCTCCTTTTCCCTAGGAAGGTAGAAGAAAACCAATTTTCTTATGCTAAAGAATTCTTAAAGGAGTTTACTAAAAAAAAATAGGAAAAAAGAGGGGAAAAAAAGGGAAAAGAAGAAAAAAAGAAAGAGGAAAAAGGAAAAAAAAAAAAGAGACATGGATTTGCAGCTTGAACTTGTTGAAGTTATTCTTCCCTTCTTACTGATCCTCAGATCAATGATTTGAAGAGCTTATGGTAATTTGAACTTCGCTTACATAAAGATCCCCAGATTATGTGGACTTTAATCTTCTTAGTTTTCATCAGCAGTGCTCAAGATGTTGCTAAAGCAGAATTAGCCTAAACTAATACAATTGGATCCCCTGAGTCTGCTTCTCTTGATATCAGCTTAACAGAAGAGAACCCATGTAACACTGCTGGCGTCAGGAAGGCTCTGAAAGCAGAGCAGAAGACCCCAGACTCTATGAGAAGAGCTGAACACACCTTCTTTCTTCCCTGAGGGCTTATCTTCTAAAGCAGGCTCTTAGAAAAAGCCTTAAATCACTAATTTCCAGTGTTTAAGCGTGCAGTTGTGTGTGTATATATTCATAAATAAAGATACCATATATATATACACACACACATTTTTATAGCTGTATATATATATGTATAAGTGTAGAAGTCATACACATACTCATATGAAAATTTGTAAATTTTTCAGAAAAACAAGTAGTTCTTATTTTTCCATAGCTTGGCCCATCAGAAACACATCCTTTTACATTAGAAGAAAACTGTTTTTAGTTTCGTACGGAGGTTATGTCCTGAAATCCTATTTCATATGAATCTAGAGAGCCTTCAATCCACATTTCTCTCTCCCATCCAGAATTTTCTCTTTCCTCCCCAAGAGTAAAGAGATTTTCCTCCTTTGGAAAAATAACTAATGACTATTTTGATAAAGATCCCTCAGTTGAACCACATAATACATGTCAGAGGAATTGCTTCTGATTTTGAGAGGAAAATCTGCCTACCTCAAATACTTCCAAAATTCAGCTTGAAGCACTCTGTGGCTCTCCTAAAATGAAGTACATTACCCGTGAAACCCTACTATCATCCCAGACTGAATCTTAATCCCTGAGTGATGTCTTACTAATCTCATCTAGTAGAGATGTGTTCTATCCCTAACAGTTTGTAATGGAAATAGAGGGACGTATTTTGGAAAAAAAGAAAGGTCCCTCACCATATTTAGCAGAATTAAGGCACAGACTATTAAAAGCATGTTCCTAAATATTACAATGATCATATAAAATAATGCCCTGCTAGGTGCCTAAATGTTCTCAAGATTTAGTCAAGGAGGATAAAAATCGGCAAACTCCTCACTCAGCTCTGAAAACACAGGCTTTGCAATACTAAGATAAAAAGGTAACCAGAACTTAAACACTGGGCTAATTACCCATATTAGCATTCTTTAGCATCAAAATGTCTACCTCTGTCTCACACAATTTCTCAACATTGCTTCTGTTGTAACAGAGAATGCTTTAGCAGTTGAAGGGATAAGATCTCAGAATCCTGTACATCCATGTGTCACAAGGCACACGTTGTTTGGCATTTTACAGCTTTTAGAACTGTGTATCCTTTATTGGTACCCTGATGCTATGATTTTTCAAGGTCAGCCGTTCAGAGAAATGATGTCCAGTATCTGTCACTATCAAACTCTCCACCCACACACAAATGTGCACACAGACTCTAATGGCCAGTCAGTGCTGCTCTAAGTTAAGAGACTGTCAACCTTTTCCATTAAACCTGCTTTTCTTTCCAAGGTTTTATCACAGTCATAAAGACATCCTTTTGGCTAGAACCCGGTGATCAAGAAATATGGAATCAATTAAAAAAAAAAGTTTAAAAAAAAAATTTAAAAAGCTCTCCATCTTTCAGCTGCTGGTAAAGTACAGCTGTTAAGGGCCTGTCAAGCATTTCTTTCCTTTCTCTAAACTCCACGGGAGTTAAGAGCTCTGTTTATATCACCTGATCTAACACACAACAACACTTCAAACTTCAGGCCTTTTCTTCCTCCTGGAATCTATTAGGAAAACTTAAATGTGAAAAAATAAGTTAATGCAACAAAAAAGAATAACCAGATGAGGTTTAAAAAAAGCTCCTTGGAAGAGACCAGTGGGGCTTTTTCACTTTCAAATAATAACAGTGGAGTAGTAAGTAAAGAATTATTGACAAACCAGGAAAAGTAAATGAGGACAGCTGGGAATTGAGCCTTTGGTACGCTTGAGTTTTTTTTTAAATTAATTTTGTCACCACCCCCCAAAAAAACCCCAACATTTCTGTTCACCTTTTCTTTGCTCTACATGCTCCAGTCTTTCCCTTAGAAAATGTGCATATGCAACATAAAACTTTCAAGCTTTTAATAGGTTAAAAAAACCCCTGGAAACTCACAATGGATATTGGATATGATGACTGACTTCCAAGAAGCACAAGTAGTGCACTCCTTTCATTCAGTTACCAAACTAGGTTTCCTTACTTAAAAAAAAAATTGTCAAATGCTTCCTACTACAGGTAGTATTTTTTGCTATCAAAACATTATGAAATCCTGATCAAAATTATGTGTATTTTAAATGTAAGAAGAAAAAAAAAGGCAAATAATTTTCTGTGCTCAATAAGAAGGTACTGAACTGTTAGTATAGGCTTTAGTGGGAATATTAACAGGAAAGGTCAAGTTCCTTAAGAGACAAAAGGACAGCAGGAATATTTGCTTAGTGCCAAGCAGAATTCACAGACACAGGTAAGACAGCAAAGATGGACTTCCAGTGAGACCAGAAAATTAAGTGGAAAATTCATATACTTTATAAAGGAGGCAAGCCACTCACTTCAAGACCTGTCTGAATTGGTTTTTGAACACTTGGGAAGCACCTAATCATGTTATTACTGCCTAACCCAAGATATTATCTCTTGATGAGCTATTAAGCACTAAGAACACTTCTGTGAAGCAAGCAAGCAATTCATTATACCTTGTGTTGGCCAAGGGCTTCATCTGAGATGCAAACAGATTTAAAAAAGGTCCAATTATTATTTACTAAAGTACTCCAAAATACCTTCAGGATTCTACCTACTTTTTCTACATCCCAAGACCTGATTGTCTTCCCCCCTCATCAGTGACTCAGGGAACTCGTCCTGGATTGGGTTCAATTACAGAAATGTCTAACTTTCCAAACATGCCAGGGCTTAGAACCAGATAGAGACATGCAAATAATAACCCTACAGGTCATCATGCTACAGCCACACACATTCCTCCATTAGCAAAAATGCACATGCCTACAGGATTAGATGCCAGATGAATGCCAGGCACTCAGAGAAAGAACAATAAAATGTCAGAGGAGCTGAGCAGTTACCTTACTTCCTGTACAACAATTAAGTAGTTAAAACTGTGTGGGTGTTCAGGAAATTCCAACTAGTAATCCTAAAATTTAACACTAACTCTACATTTTCATACAGTGAAATGTAAAGTCAGTAATAGAATATTATCTCCAAAATACTCACTAGTTACAAACACAGCTTTCTGAGTTACAATACCTTAAAAGACTCCTCAATGGAATCAACACAATGGACTTCTATTTTGGTAAAAATATATGATTAAATAAATGTATATCCCTTCTCCTTGCCCTCTAACAGTTTTAGAATAAGGAGTAGAAAACAGTTGCATCTAAATTCAGGGGATACCATCCACCTACGTTATGTGGCAAACTTTATAAACATGTCAGGAGGAAACTGCAATTTTAAAACCCATCCTATTTCATTATCACATACAACAGCTGGAACCTAATGTTAACATTAAAAGAGCTTTTATGTTAAATCCTCTTTTATGACCAATAAATGAAAGCATGTAATGGATTCAGGGACATAATTTATGAAGAAATCCAGACCATGTATGTAACTACATATCCATTCTTGAAGATAACAACCTACTAGAGTTGTTTTTAAAGGTCATATCTTATTCTTCTTAAAAGTTTTTGGGAAACATTATAGAAGCGTGATCCACACAAAAGTAACAAAACAACATAAGAATTCCAGCACTGGTGCTAATTAATTGCTTCAGTGAAAACTACTCACTCTCCACCACCTTGAAATAAAAGAGTCTGAGAGCTTAACAAGCACAAAGGTTTCTCAGGAACCACTCACCTTCCAAAGGCTCAAAACTTTTCCTTCTTCCCTGAACACTGCATAGCTCCAGACATCAACTTACAAAAACTGCCCCGAGCATAAACAGAGGCCAGTAACTTCTTAAGAAAAATTCCCAGCTTTAAACAGGGATGAAAGCCCATAAGTCGTGGGCCCCTTCATATGTTGTTTCCTTGGGAGTGTCCTCTCAAACAACCAGAGGGCTTGAATTAACTCAGAATGCTTTCACTTACAAGGCAGGTGTTGCAATGTCTGCACTTGGAATCTAATTAGTGAAATTAAACCCCTGCAACAGCACATGCCCAATTTTTTAAACAAAGGCATTAGAGACCAAACAAAAAGAAAGCAATAAACTAATTAATGTGTAAATTAACCTAATTGCTTTGTTCTCTCATGACATTATCAATCACTAAGTGCCACAGCAGAAACGTGTTATTTTATGATATGGTGAAACTACCCACCTACAGGAGATTTCTTTGACTTCGCCATTATGGTCTTCAGTTGTTTTCATTTTTGATTGTAAATAACTCATTAAAAATAATCAGAATATTTAGTTTTATTTTACTACAGCACTGCAGTAGTGCTTCCATACTGTTCTTTTTCAGAAGAAAACATTTTATGTCCCTTCCTTCCCCCATAATGTGGCCTGCTGTGAAAAAGTAAATCTAATAAATTGTCAAACTGAGGCTAGAGAGAGATGAAAAAGACAGTATTTTTTGTTTTGGTTGGCTACGAAGGACCAAAGCTCAGATCTCTGAATCATACTGAAATATCTCTAAATATTTATTTGTACACCAGCACAGAAGAGGAAACAAGCATGCTAAAACTTCAATACTAGCTCAGCTCTTCATGTTTACATTATTTTTGTGCTGATGCAACATTGCTTGACAGGTAAGTGCCTACAAACTATGTCCCATCAGAAGCTTCATTCTCTCTGCAATGCCTCCTGTCTCTCTCCACTTGGAGGACATTAGGTCCCCTGCCTTTTACATTGGGTTTTGAGACTGCCATATTAACATTCAATGTTTATTTCAGCTGCTTACTCTCTTGTTGCTACATTCTCTAGTTTGGGGACTCTGCTTGAATTACCTGAATATTTGGTGTTGCTGTAATGGCTTCCAGTTTGCAGTACCAGTTTGCAGTTTAAAGCTGAGAACAACATGAAGAGCAGAATTGTGCAAAACTACACAAGTTTAGAAAAGGTGCATCTCACTGAAAAGATACAGCCCGTCATTTGAATTTGATGTCTGATGTCTGAATCGTTTTACACTGCACATTTTCAAATTTTAAACAGTAAATGACAGTTACATTTGGAACACAATTTCTCATAATTTTACTTTACTGCGAAAGCTGGTGCCAATAATTTATTAGAGCTTGCAACAAATATGATAATGAAAAAACACACTTATAAAATTGCTGTAAGGAAGTTATTAAAAATTTAGTATAATTATTAATTTATAATAGAATTTGTAGCATTTCTTCTGTGAAACACTAAATGTACATTACATAATAGCGTAATTAATACTTTTAGCTACTGATTCTGCAAACTGTTTGTCAGGAGAGCAGCCCTAATAATTTTTGGAGTGTATGTTAAAACTTGCAGTCCATAGCTCCATCTGGACTGAGCTTAAAACTGGACTTGCCAACTCATTTACTTTCAAGGCAGTTTGCAGTATCACTCCAGCTTTTGGAATAAATTCCATGTTTTAAAATAAAATCCACAAAATGTCAATTTCTGGCCCACACTGTTGCCAGATACAGCATGACATTTTGATCTTAGCTCATCTTATAGATTTTGGACGCAGAAGACAAAGCACTCAAAAAATACACCTGAGCACATCCAGACATTGAATAATCTCTGAAGTTGAATACTGCTTGACTTATGGCTCTGAACCTCTTTTGGCAAGGCTGTTCTCCTGCCTTTGCTTTCAGGGACCAGAAATCCATCAGACACTTAGATTGGCATACATATTACTGGCCAGGCTGTTGTTCCTTAAATCTGACACACAAAACCTGAGGAAAATGCTAGGATGTGAGTATATTAATAGAGAATATGTTGCAAAAGTACACACTGGACACCGACAGACAAGAAAAGAAGAGCCACAACTCATGGTCAAGTGGTAAGAGAATAATGAACAAGAAATTTGCCAGAATGTAGTGGTTTTTCCTTTTTTAATCTATCTTGAGTCACTTTTTCTTTTTCTGTGGGTGTTTTTGGGGGTTTGTTGTTGTAGTTGTTGTTGTGGGGTTTCTTGGTTTTGGGCTTTCTGGTTTTTCTCCCAGCCTTTCCCCACATGAGAGGTGCTCCAGCCCTCTGATATCTTTGTGTCCCTCCTCTGGACCTGCTCCAACAGATCCATGTCCTTCCTGCACTGGATGCAGCACTGCAGGTGGGGTCTCAGAGCAAAGCAAGAGTTTGTGGGGAGTTGAGAAAGATGAGTTAGATACCAAACAACCTCTTTAAAAAACCTTGTACAAAACATAGATAAGCCAGTAGCATTCACTTAAATACACAGTTCTTAGGCCCCAAAAATCCAAATGTCGTGTCTTTTACTCTGCATCAAGCCATTTATGAAGATTTTTAGCACCTAACCTAGAGTTCTACTGTTTATAACAGCAAGTTGATGTAAAGTGTGATCAAAGCTTCAGACAAGAAAGAGGGCTCTACAGTCCTATGGAATGCAGAGCGTGTATTTTTAGTCACTTCTTTGAATGGTCAGGAATTATTCATATTCCTCTAAGGCAGTATTGAAGAGCAGGGGTATCTGTCCTTGAAATTTTTTATTCCATCTCACTTGGTTGGTCTGCTAGTATTCCACACCTGCGCACCTGCGTTCCCCACAATTAACATCTGGCAGCAACCCCTCAAAACTGCTAAGGAGCTGTTTCCACAAAGGAAGGAGATTCTCTCCTTACATAAATCCCCAACAAGCCACCAGCTTTCCCCTGAAAGGTTTCATGCAGGCAGCATAATAAATTGACATAATTAAGCACAGTCAAGCTACACTGAAAACAGGATGATTGCCCATCAGTAGTATGAGGGTTTCAACAGAACTCCAAGTATAATCCATAAGCTTTCCTCCTTCCCAGCAAAACTACTGTCCATCTTTTGCTGAAATAAATTTTCAGCTTGGCCAGGATCATACGGCAAAACACAAGGTTTGCCAGCAAAATCTGGCAGCAGAGAATTAAATAAATAAGTTTTCCCTTAGAGACATTTTTTATTAGTTCTAGAAGCAGCATTTTGAAATTTCAGTATCATTTTTCAGATGAAATGAACTCTGATGGGCTGAAGCCGGCATTTCTTCTACACAACATCATTTATCAAGTTTTTTTTATTTCATTTTTAAGAACAAATGCAATGTTGGAAAAAGACAAAGAAACAGAGATGCCTAGATCAGAGCACAGATAAAGCAAAAATCTCTTCTAAATTACTTTCTAAATCCTGTAATATTGCTAATTACTTTTAGAAAACAGAAAATACAGTAAGAAATAATTAACCTAATGCAGATTGTTCCTCCTTCATCCCATCATTCCTGAATAAATGCTGTCACAAGAATAACTAAGTCATTTAAAGGCAGGCAAAAACCATAAGGCAGATGACTAACACTCTCATCCATGTGCCAGAAAACAGAGACAAAACAATCCAAGTCTACTGGACCTCTGATTGGCCTTTTTGAAACTCTCAGTGAAAGGTAGATCCTTACTCTTCCTCCTCAGGATAAGCTAGCAGAGATTTTGACATGCAAAACTTGCATGGTACAAGCCACGTGCTCTTGCCACAGCAATAATAAAGAGGAGAGAAAACGTGAAAACACAAAGCTGATGCAACAGGAATATTAACTTCATTTCTACAACAAATGAAGTGAGGACAACCAAAGAAATAATTGCAATTCTCACGGCTTTAAGTGAAAGAGTAGACTTTGCATTTTCCAAACTATGATCAGCTCACTACCAACAGGGAGGAACCCTGTGGATCCTACAAGGACAATTAAGTTACACAAAATGATCATCCCTTCAGAACATGAACCAGAGAATTCACTTGCATATTTTACTGCAGACACTGCAGTATCAATATAATTGTTGAGGCAGCCACTGAAACAAGTAAAAAGTTGTAAGGAAGAAAGTTTTAGATGGTGTATCTTTATTAGCCATTCTTTGTTTTCATCCTGCTTGGCTGACTAAGTGAGACAACTGGTAATGTTATTTGTGCAGACAACATTTTTCCCTACAGCATCATCTAAAACAACAGGCTGAGCATTCTATACTTAATTACTTTATTTCCAATTGTTTGTGTGCTACAACTTTTTTAGAAAAAAAAGTCTGGCATTTTAATTGGCTTTAAATTCCAGTACATCAAGACACAGTGGGTAACTACAGTTGTAAATAGCAAGGAATAACGGAAGCGATAAAATAGCAATTCCACACCTTGACTGATATATATACACCTGTCTCTTTATATCTCTGTCTTCATCTCTGAAAACAGTGAAAGGTAGGGAAATTTGAAAAATACACATATGCTCTTTATTCACAAAATTCCTGGAATTTAACCAACTGAACCGAACCACAAGTGCTTTTGTTTATAGGCCCATAAGATTTTCAATAGAAACAGGTGCAAAATGAGTATTAGAGATGTGTGGTAGCTGGAAGTTTTGTCATTTTGTGAATATCTGGTAAATGCTCCCTTTTTTATTCTTGATATTGACAGCAAAAACAATGAAAGCCCTGGATAAACGCACTGCTTATTTCAAACATGTAAGTTAAAAGACATAAACCTATTTGCTACTGAAATACAAATCTCTCTTTCTAAACTAGGAAAAATCTCTTCAAGTTTTTGAACAGTGCAGTGTCCAGTTTAAGAGCAGAAATTTGGAAGTATCAATTACAAATAACACCTGGGGCTACTGCTCTTATATGAGAAATACTTGGAATCTTAATAACATAACATAGGCAAGAGTTCTACTTTGTATCACCCCTTAAGTTGGCACATTTTATCATCGCACTAAGGTATTCCTTAAATATGAAAAGAAAGTACTGAGCCTCTCATTAGCACTTCTGGCTACAGAGGCAGTAATTTCATGGCAGCCTCACATCCAAATGCTGGTAATAACACATAAAATATATCTTGAGAAGTTTTTAGAGAGGAAGAAAAATAATCTAGAGTGAACATATAAGGAGGTAATGTTGAAGGACATCCTCTTCCCAGCCTGGGGGACACTATTTCACCTGTGTTCCTGCAGTCTATCTCTGTGCATGTTCCAACTAAGAAGGAGATCAAAAGCAATTTCATATTCTGACGAGGCATTTCAGAGCTTATCACACTATTTGTGCAACTTCTGCTGTGGTCTCTCCTGACTCTCCCCACTGAATTTCAAATTTCAACATCTAAGTGGGAAAAAATCCACTTTCAGTTAACTTGCCGTCAGTATTTGAGTGACAAAGCAGAGTTAAAAAGGGGAACTTCTGAAAAAAGTCTTCTACTAAAAAAACTGAAGAGTAGGGGCAGCTCTTCCACTGGGGACTGTAGGGCCCATCACTACCAGAACAACTCAGCTTGGTCAAGTGTGGCTCAGTCATTTTACTCGTGTTAAAGGCACAATGGACATGGCAATGCCAAACCCAACACTGCAGAACATCACAACCAGAAGTGCATTTTGCCCCCCTCAATTTCATGGTTGTAGAAATTAGGATGAAGATTTAGATATATAAAAGAAGGAGCTCCAGGTAGAAGAATGCTGGTCTCTACCTGATGTGACAAAATCTACTGCTGATGAAGGGGACATTTTAGATAGAAAAACAACTTTCACTTATGTGAAGGTGTGAATCTTATCCGAACCATCTCAATGGGAATTAACTGCATGAGGTAATTCATGCTGTTTCGTGGCTGATCCAAGATTCCTGGCATAGGTGTACAAACTGCACTTAGGTAGGGGACAGTGGGAAGAAGCTCTCAGCCACAGCATCAATGCAAGGGCTCAGATGAAAACAGGTAGAATGAGAGAAAAAGGACAAATAATCAAAAATACTCCCTTCCTCAAGGACTTGTATGCGAAAGAAGAGGGTGTAGAATAAAAATTATCACCTCATTTTGTGCTGCTAATCTCCCAAACTATCCTTCCAAACATATTCCAGTAACGCCAGACAGATGGCAAAGAGTGATTTCAGTGGTTCCAGCTGAAGACACCTGGCTAAAAGCCTTATTATTCATTTGTTTCCTTGATTCTACCAAAGACATTCAAGAACAATTTTCCCTGCTAGTGTTTGCTAACATTTCTTTATACTTCCCCCATTGCAAAGAGACAACACCTTGCAAATGGGCAAAGAGGCTTCTGCCTTGGAACTCATTCAGGCAATACAGTCATAAAAAAATATAAATATTGTTTGAAGATCTAAGTGACATTTTTTCTTGCTCTTTAGGGAGAGCTGCTTGGAAGCAGAGAAGGACAACAAAAGAGTATTCTTTGTTGCCTGAATGCAAAAACCAGGAAATTCTACTTCTGTTTTGGATATTCTTTCCAAACTGTTATTGCTCTGTTTTGAAAATCCTACCAAGCATCAAAGCCCAAGAGCCACACCATATTACTAATCCACTACTCATCACTGTTTCTTAGTAGAAGTAATGATTGGAAAGACAAATAAACATCAAGACAGGCATTTCATAAGGAAGTGAATTGTAGAAGCTGAAATAAAACCCTCACTGAAGCACTAACAAATAAATAAATACAGTATGAACCAGTTTCTAGAAGAGAAAATCAATAACCGAATATGAAATTTACAGTAAGAGCAATTTGACTCTAACACCGAGAATGACAGCTCTGAAGAGCAACAGACAGAAAGTGTAAATATGTACAGTATCTGGAGTACCCAGTGATGAGAGGGAAGTGGAATAACACTCACATCTGTGCCTTACTTCACCACTCACGACCACCCAAAATCCAGAAAGAGAGATTGACAACCCTGTTTTACAAACTGTATGTCCTGGTCCTGCTGTCTAAGCGCATGTAAGTGACAGGATAAAGGAGACTAAATACAAGTAGTTTAAGCTCCACTTCAGTTTAGCATCACCTGTGATATTATATAGTTCCAAGCAGACTGCCTAAGAACTATGAGGTGAGCACACAGCTGCAGGCTAGTCCTGACTGACAGACAAGAATTATCATCACCCACACACAGACGAAAAACTCAGGCATAGATTATGTTTTTCATCAAAACTGACTTAAGCAGTGCTGCATTTGAACCCCAGCTGGCACCTAAGCACCACGCTTAACCCCCCACCAGTGAGGCAGAGGGGATAATCAAAGAGTCCAAGTGAAAAAAAACCCTGTGGGTTGAGCTAAAGACAGTTTAATGGGTAAAGCAAGAACTGTGCACATAAGCAAAACAAAACAAAGCAAGGTTCATTCAGCCATTCCCAGGAAAGCAGGGCTCCATCACATGCAATGGTGACTTGGGAGGACAAATGCCATCACTACAAACATCTCCACTTCCTCCTCCTTCCCCCAGCTGTATATGCTGAGCAGATGCCATATGGTCTGGGATATCCCTTGGTCAGCTGGGGTCAGCTGTCCTGGCTGTGTCACTCCCACAACCTCACCCTTTCCAGAGCAAATCCAAAATATAGCCCCAAACCAGCTACTGAGAAAAAAACTTACTCTACCCCAGCCAAAATCAGCACAACAACTTTGATACCAGATCTCCAAACAGAAATCAAAGCATTTCAGTGAGAAACGAGTTATTCTGTAAAAACTGGTTAAGAAAAATAGTGCCCATTTGTATTTGGGCATGAACAGAAATGAAGGGAGAGTTTAACTGCCATTTTTATACCTTTTCATTAACAAAAAGAAAAAAAAGAAATCCTGATGAGATCATTAAATTCAGCATTAATTTATCCAGATTTATTACTTTTATGAAACAATCACTCTCAGATTTATTTGACTTCACTCTGCATTCTAGAGAGGTTACAAAACATAATAGCTTTAGTCTAGAAAAACAAAATTAAAAACAGACTTAAAATTCGGCATGAGTGGTTCCTTCTCTAATGATCCTGTGCTGTAATTTTGTCAAGTTACAGCCACCACACTAATTTCCTAAGTATACTGTAGTATTTTTAGCTCATATCTAGAAAAAATCAGTCATTTTTTTTTTTTAATTTTCTTTAAATAACCTCCTACACAGCAGTAATAAAATGATGGAATACAAGTTACACATCATTCTTGCACATGGGGCAAAATGGGCAGAAGTAGCTGCTCAGCTGAGGAGAATTTTTTAAAATAGAAGTAATACGGGGAAAGAAGAGAAGAAATAGATATATAACACAAAATATGTGGAGTTGGAAGGGACTTGCAAGAATCATGGAGTCCAACGCCTGGCCCTGTACAGGACCATCCCCAAAAATAATATTAGAAATTTCAAGTATTACTTAATTGCTGTTGCAATTCTAATTGTATGATCTGTAAAATATTTTAATCAGATAAGAAGTTAACAGAAGATTCTCTGCCACACAGTGTTCCTTTGCAGACCTGACATTTACACCTATCTGTTTATATCCTTGTAGCAAAAGTGCTTAAAAGCAATAGGTGAATCAAGTCACTCTATACAATCTCACTCAGAATAAAATCCAACTATTTATTTCACTTGATGTGAAAATCCTTTCTAACGATTAATGTTTTCATAAAGAGTTCAGTCTCCACTGTCAGAAAAATTTAAAGCCCGGAGGGAACTTCTGAAGCATAAACAGGATTAAGATTTCTTGATGCTTTTTATATAACGCATTTCATACCCCAGGATGAAAAATTTTCATGTATGAACGTTCCCATAAGCCTTTTCTATGCAGATGCTTTTCTTTTTTATCCCAAAGCACAAATACAGTATAAATAGCAATGACAGAGTTTCAGCCTTCATAATGTTAGCTTATAAAATAAATATTAAAGATCGCACAAAGGGACACTTCCCATTATAATAATGTACAGCAGACAGCAGGCTTTGGTTCACTCCCTATGGAAAATGTGCCAAACATGCTTTTTTGTATAAAGTACATAGAAGAAAAATTCAAATTGTGAAATCTTTGTTCTCCTGCATTTCAGCTGCCTTCTCAGTATTGTGTGCCAGAAGGGCTTGTTACACCAACAGGAAAGCAGTCAGGGCGAAAAGGAAACAGCAGGATGTGAATTTGGTGTTACTCTAAGATGTATAGAATACATTTAAAATACAAAAATCAGTAAGACAAAGACTGAAGTAAGCTACTGCTGAAGCTACCATATGTAGCAGGTATCTCTGAAATTGAGGCAAGCTTGGCAAAGCTGCTGCAATTCTTCCAAAGCGAGGCAAAGGCCAGGATGACCTGCTCGCAAAACACAAGAAATGGTTCCTCACGGTGATCTCCTGGCCTCCTTCAGCAACACCCCGTGAACAGACACCTCTGTATCAACAATTTTCAACAGAACACATACCAAGAGACCTCAGTTCTCCCAAATCTACAAGGCTGGCTGCACTCAAAAGGCTGACATGAAAGGGTCATCTTTCAACAAAATTCACCTCTGTGCCAGTTTTATCAGTCCGGTCAATATTATCTTTGTATGCTTTCTTGGTGAACTGTTATTAAATACAGAACACCTGAAATAGAAAAATTAAACACTAGATTTTCTTTTATTGCTCAGTTGTTACAGCAACTGTATAATTCTACTTGAATGAACTCATTTTTAACTGTAAAAGCAAGTGTTCCAGTTTGTGTTGCAAATAAACAGTTGGAGCTAACTTTTTAGAGCCTTTTTTTCATTGGAAATGTTAAAAAAAAGCTTTCAGTATTGAATCAGAATAAGCATACATTGAAAAGTTCAAGGCAACCCATGAATGGAGTCTGCTATGGCCTGTTATCATCATTGCTCTGGTGATATGGAAACAACAATTTAAATGTCTAATCTAAGTTTCTGCTTTGGACTAGAGTAAAGCCATTACTGTAAAGCCAAAGTAAGGAACCCACTTCAGACTTTGAAACTCTTTGCACAGTTTTGTTTTCTGCTTTCTGCAGAAAGTGAGACTATGTTTTCTTTCCTCGACAAAACTGTTGGTATATTCCAAATTGAATGCTCTCTCCTTGATTGTACATTTTTAGAGGCTTTTTACTCTTACAAAGTCTAAATTTTAGTCATTGGCATGGGCCATATTTCTATGGCATCTAAATCCTATCAGAAACACACTCACACCCAGACAAGAGTTTAGCTCTAGCAGTGTGAATTCTACTGTTCTTGGTTTCAGGACTCTCAAGAGTGTTCAAAATTCATATATTCCACCCCTTGATCCCTGACATGCCATCCCATGGCTTATCACTACCAAGCCTGGTTATATCCCTTTCCCCCTTCAAATCTAGTTTCAATCCATTTCAGTGAGCCCCATTAACTCTTACACGAAGATCCTTTTGCCCCTCTGAGACTGGTGTACCCTGTTTCTTGCCAGCAGTCCTGGGGTCATGTAGACCAACCCAGGAGTAAAGAACACAAAATTCTCCTGCTGACACCAGTTACTGATCTGCAGGGTCTGCCTGCTCCAACATCACTCTCTGCAGCTGGTAGGACAGAGGCTTTACTGCTTGCACTCCCAACCCCTTAGCCAGTCATCCCAAGGCCCTGACATCTCTTTTGACTGCCCTTGCACTTCTTACTGCAATTTCATCACAATGCGCGATGCTCCAAGAAAAAAAGTAAAAAGGATCCACTTATATTACACATCAGAAAGGGTGATTTTCTCAGATTTGTAACAACGGAAAAGTAAAAAATTGAACATTTACTCACACACAGACAAAATGACAGATAATACAACAATAAATCCAGGAGAAAAAAGATAGGGGTGACTTTCTATGACTGCAGGTGTCTGAACTATTTTTTCCTATACAGGAGTTTATGTAAACCGAAGAGAACAGTGCACATAAACTGTTCAGTCCAAAAGCTTTTTTAAGGAGTGAGAATCTGAAAAGCTTGATTCAGTGCAGAAAAATGTATTGAAAGAAAACCAGAAAGTAAGGGCTAATCTATGAAGTCCATGCCATATTTATAGCAGCTCCCTTCAGGACTACGGTACTAGTTTCTGGAAGAAAAAAAGTCTCTTAATTTAAAAAAAAAAAAAAAGAAAAGCTTTTTCTTCATGGGTGAATGCACCTGAAAATGTTCCAATAAGAAGTTTGGAGTTTGTGCACTTTTAACAAACAAACCATAACAACAGTTTTGAATTTTTTTTTTTTTTCCCTGTCAAGAAAATTCAAGTAAATTTTTTTCTTCACGGGAGGTTATTAGACAGTGGTTTGAAAGAGAACATGGCAAAATGTAGCTGAACAATGCTCGGTGAGAGGTAGCAAATTACTCACATCCTATTTGAGGCTTCTGAAGAAGAAATAAGATGAATCTGTGCCAGGGAAGAGGTTAATCCTTAGCCTTCTCTTTCCAAGTTTAAAATCCATTTCTAGGCTTAGTTCCTTAGTTTTGGATTAATCACTTCTGCTTTAAAATATTTTTTGTGGGTTTATTTCTTTTACCTTTTGTTCTTTCCTCTTTATTTCTACCAAATCTACATTGTCTACTTTCATCAAAAACCTTTTGACTTCTTCCTTCATTTTGTTTCCTCATCTCCACCTCACAAAACACAGCATTTTCTCTTACATTGCCAATCTTTTGCTATCTGGTATCTTTCAGGGAAAACATACCACCAGCACCTGGGTGGCATTAGGAATTTGTTAACTTGTTACTGACTTTTTATCAGGTCTCTGATATTTTCCTAGGCCTGACTGAATCTGTAACACTTAGTGATTTTGCAACCTTTAATTTCACCTTCTGCTGGTACTCTTCTCAATACCTAAAGCTTTCACTTTTAAAGTCTACAGATACTTTTCAATTTGAACTTGAACCCTCTTCTTTCATCACTGCATCCATTCCAGACTCTACCACAACCTCCTGCTCTACATTTTAATATGCCCTGGTTGCATACCCAGACCTTCTAATTTAGTTTCCTTGCTTCAGCTTCTGCACACGCTTTGCTACTCCAAATTTTACAAGAAATCTACATTATTTAAATTTAACTTGATGACTTTGTATGCCATTTACTACGCTGCCCTTTCCTCCTAGTACACATGTATGTAATTATCCGTGTAAGTGGGAAGAGCCTCCCTGTGCCTGATAAGGCCCCAGATGTGGCAGGGGAATAACTGACCAACACCTTCACCCTACCTCCTAATTACCTGCTAAGATAACCTGTACCTTTCCTTCTACTGAATTCCTCTTACCAAAGACTTCTATAAAGACCTTCATTTTCCAAGATGACAGCCGTACAATTCAGCACCAGAGCTCTACCACTCAGAAGGAACCACCTCAAGCAATATGAGAGGACTGCACAGATTTTCTGGATGCATTCTGTAAACTGGCAACAAATCAGTCCTATAAGCTTCAAATTGACTGGAGACAAATAGTACTAGACTGTCACAGCACCATAAGAGGTTGAGGCAATGATGCCATATCATATAGTGTTTGGCAAAGCAACTCTGCTGAGAGATACCTGTTGTCTTAAAATTTCTTGCACAGAGGACAGCAGAAACTGTGGCAAAGAGAACCTGCAGCTCCTTTAAGATCCAAATGCTATGCTTCTTTCTGATGACAGCTTTAATGTACCAGACCACTGGTCTGCAGTGCAATTAACATCTTGCTGTGCTGGGTTCCACAGTTACTGTATCAGGTTCCATAATTACTGACATGGCATGCTGCATTATCTTAACATCATGTTTTGTGCATTGGTTAAGAGGCACAGCTCAAAATGTGTGCTCAGGAAACTCTTCCATTATGGATTATCAGCACAATCTGTTCCCTATCTGTCACCAGTCAAGAAACAGGGGTTTCAGAAAGGCACACAATTAGTCTTGTTTATGTAAAGTGGTTATCACAGTCTAGGCCCTAGGATGTAGGCCATATATTTCTTTTCTGTGAAGCACTTACCTCAGTTAATATGGTTGTATACTCTTGTGAAGCTGGAGGATGCTTCCAAGAGCAAATTAAACATGGTATGATTGCCATTCATTCAGCACACATATGTAATTTTACGAAGTTTTAGAAAAAGCTGTTTATTTATTTCATTTATTTTTAATACCAGTGATGGCAGGGAGGAGTTGCTTGCTTTTGTTTTTTAAGAACAGGAGAAAAAGTAGGTTCTAAAAAATTGATTGTCTACTTACCAACCTATTTATAGAAAACAGAAAAGGTTTACTAGCCACTAGCACTGAGAATAGAATTCAGCTACAGAAAATTCATTACACTACATCTCACAGGGGAAATCAATTAACCCAGGAAGGGTCTCATACTTATTATGGAGCTCAATTTTGATGTGAAGTGCCTCACAGCGCAGCAATGGCTTTTTTTTTTTTTTCTTTTTGGCAGATCTCTCTGCTAGTTTCTTAAATGTGCCTTTCTACAATGAAAAGAAATTAAATAGCAAGAAGCATAAAGTGAGTTGTATCAGCAGTTTGCGAGAAAACAGCACTGGGAAGTTATTTGAGAATCAATATTACAGAAGCACTTTCAGTTATTCAGCTGCTTATCAGGAAGCAACAAAAACTTGAATTGCATTGCCTAACACTATTTTGGGCTCATGTCTGTGTGACAACAAAAACCCTTTAAAAAGCAAGCTTAGTGCCCATCTAATTTGGAGTGATTTTTTTTTCATAGTCTTAGTCAAACAATATGAATTAAACCAAATGGCTGAAGCATGGTTCACTTTCGTTTTAAAAAAATCTTCATGCAAATGATGATATAAAGCCAAATGTTTCACAGTTAGAAATTTAGGGCCGTGTATCATTTTATTGGCACAGTAAAAGGCTACAGCCATATTAACATCTCTGTGTATAGTGTCAATTTGCCTTTTAATGTCCATCCTCCCCTATTGAGAACCATGAAAATCAGTCTTTTGCTGGCTTTTGAACAGCCACTAACTTCCTTTAGCTCAAAACCTTTGATTTACTTCCTTTCTCCTCCACATGTGGGGCCAGCCATAAAATGTTCAACAGAAGTTAGAGTGTAGCACTTGGAGGGTTATGGAGACTTTATTTTCCCATCTCAGTGTTCACTTCTGTGCCTTCACACTTCATTTGTGTGCCATTTCTAAGATATGATGAGGGCCAAAAGATGGTTTAGTAAAACTGAACAGCATAATAACAAATGTCTCAACCATCTGCGGTACAAAGAAGGAAAGAGAGGAGCTCACACTGCTCAAGTGACTCGAAACTTGGTTATTCACATCCAGAGCCAATGCTCTCTTCTTTTGTTGTGCAGTGAGAAGGGTGAGGCCACCAGCAGCTCCATGGAGTGCCCTACACCCCCAAGGTCCAGTCCTGGCAGCACAAGTTCTTACCAGAAGTCAATTCATACTCCTTCCTCCTTCATCTGCCAAGAGAGTTTTCTGCTAGACCTCTGGTAAAGCCTCATCATTCTGCTCCCAGCCCAACTTCGTGGATGAAAGAGGTTTCACTTGATCAGAAGTTATAGGATGCACGGCACAGCTTTTGAACCCAGCATTTCAGGAAAGCCTTCAGAGCTCTTGGGGAACATCTCAGCCCCCTGCCACTTCCAAGAGTAACTGAGCCACTTGCAGAGCCCTTACCAGCCATGGGGTAAATGAGGCTTGGATAGCAATGATCCTAAGAGGAATGGTATTGGAAAAGACCAATACCACAGGCAGTAATGTGATAATCTACTGTGCAGAAGACACTGTACTACAATTCCTGTGTGATCAACTAAAAAGGTCAGAAAATGTAATGCTACAATTATACAGTAATTTTCAGTTGCTATTAGTAACATTATTGCTTTAGGAAAGTACCTAAGAAACAACCATTCAAACAAATGATAAAAAATGATGGCTTTGCAAAGCTGGAATCACTTTGCTCCATCTGTCCTGGGGTGAATTAAAAGAGAACACATTTCACATTCCAAGTTTGAAGTATTAACAGCCTGGAAAGCACCATATGGATTTTGGCATTCCCTAGTTAACAAATTTTTTTTTTTTTTTTTAAATCTACTATGAATCATTAAAAAGACAGACTGAGTGGGTTTTTTCTTATTGTGAAAATGTAGGTCTACATGACTGAAAATGTTTAAAAATAGCAGAAGTTGTCACATGCCACAGTTACTCTGAAACAATCTTCCAAAAACCCTCAAACTTTCCTGTTGCCTTTTGTTAAATTTCTGCAAGTACAAGAGCATTTTAACAGAAAAAGGCGATTGCCAAGTAAAATCTACTTGGTTTTGGTATTTGGTGTGTAAGTAATCTTGTCAATAAAAGATAAATACATTTGTCCTTAGAATTTCACTTTTGTTGAGCTTCAAAATAGGAAATGCACCAATATGATGCAGATAGGGACTGAATACTAAGAGCTGAAACCCTCAAGAACAGAAGTAAAACTTGTAATTATAATTAAGGCAGTGTAATAAAAAAGAAGCAAAAATTTATGTTTGTGAACTAAATTCTCTTGTTGAAGTAGCAAGAAAAATGCAAAACTTATTCCAGACTGCAACATTCAAATGGATACTTCTACTTCTTTTTTTTTCCTCAAAAATAAAGAAAAAGAGCCTAAAGCTAGTAGCACACACAATTTTTGTTCCTTAAAATATCTCTTAAAATCGTGAAATACAGAATACATTATTTGAAGCAATTTCTGTAATATATTGTAAAAGATGCTATTGTATGCTATAATCAATTAGAGTACAGAATAGAAAGGGCACTTTGCTTCATTATAATTGTTTATTATTTATGGCAAAAGAAAATTAAATCTGGAAGAAAACCAGGATCAAACATGCTGAACATGACAAATATACATAACAAAGAGTGCAAATAGGAGCAAAATCTTCATTCTACAAGCAGTAACAACATTCATGATGAAAATGGTAAACTCTGGTGTCATTTGCATGTTTTTGTTTTGGCATTCTGCAGTAAATGACATTTCTTCACACATAAACTGCCTTTTAAAAATAAAACAGAGGAGAATTTTAAATGCAAATTTTTTACATCTCAGCACAAAAACATCCTTCATTAGAGATGGTACTGGCATCAGAAATTATAATTATACCACAGAGTTGCTTGTTTCTACAGCTTAAAGAGTTCAGAATTTCAGGAGTTGTTTAGCATTTCACAGCGTTGATGTCAGGCTGCCTAACTTTTCATAAAAGGAGAAAAAGCGCTAGGCACAGTGTCTCATTCTAAGTATTATCACAGAATATCAGAGGATGGTTTTGGTCGGAAGAGACCTAAAAGATCAGCTGGTTCCAGACCCCTGCCATGGGGAGGGACACTTTCCACTAGACCAGGTTGCTCAGAGCCCCATCCAACCTGGCCTTGAGCACTTCCAGGGATGGAGCGTTCACAACTTCTCTGGGCAGCCTGTGCCAGTGCCTCACCACCCTCACAGTAAAGAATTTCCTCCTGATACCTAAACCCACCCCGTGTCAGTTCAAGTGATTCCCCCTTGAATCCCTGCACGCCGTTGTGAAATGCCTCTCTGGCTGTCTTGTAAGCCCCTGCCAGGTACTGAAAGGCTGCTCTAAGGTTTCCCTGGAGCTTTATCTTCTCCAGGCTGAATAATCCCAGCTCACTCAGCCTGTCTTCAGGGCAGACTCTAATAGGTATTAATATGAAACAATTTATAAATTTATATGTATGTAATTTATATGTAATATGAAACAATTTATAAATATAAAATAAAAAATATAGACTGACTCATTAATTCCTGTTCATTACAGATTAAATTACTGGCATCCTGATGCCTTTCCAACAGTTTGTTGGACTGCTCTCTACTGCTAGCCTTCCTTATCCTAAGATAGCACATCTGCCCAGCAAAATGAATACCACAAAAATTGTTATTATTCATTTTGCTTCCAAACAATTTTGTCATCTAGAGGAAGCATGTTAAAATATAGAATGAAATATGGTATATGTTGCCTTTGAGAGCTAACTAGACCAGAAAAAATGAGCTGAATATAAGTGAGGGGACAAAAAAAAAGCTAAAGCTAAAGTCTAGTTTTTTTCCTTCTTAGAATGAAATTAAATAAGGTTTTAGAGCTAGATATCAAAATGGCAATATAACACAAAAATATCTCATTTGTTGAATTCAAACTTGAAAAGCCCATTTCTAATATAAACCACCAGTATTACCAAGTCTCAAAAAGGTGAACTTTAATAATGTAAGCTGATACATTATTTTTTCATCCTGTTATTTTTTTTTTTTTCAAGGGAAAAAAAAGGACTGGAGATAAGACAACCACTAGGTCTTGTAAATAACCTGTTCATACTTGACTAAATTGACCGCTTTGTTCACAGACATATCTTTTGTTTGGAAGTGACATAAAGAAAAATGGGATTCTTTTCCTCATAATGGCTGCAGAGTCGACCTTTATTTAGTGATATATATCAGAGAGATTAAGAAATTAAGAAAAATGCTTAAATTAATTTACAATTTGAGCTATTATTATATGTAACGTGCAATGCGTGGAACTTCAGATAACATCGTCATAAAGATGCAAAAGACAAAGACAGGAAATACTATTCAGTAGGAATAGCCTGACTCTCTTATTTCACTTTGCTGACTTCTACCTGCATTACTACAGCTCTTATCTGCTAGTTTTATTCATTTTAGACATCTAAAAACCAAAGCATTACTCATCCAAATAAAGTAAGGACAATAAGCCAAAGAATCACAGGCAACAAGCTACTGAAATTATTACTCCATCAAAGCCTTTAATCCGTGCAAGGTATCATCGACATATGTACTAAAACTACTTCAGGTATTTTTAGGTATTCTCTAGGAAATATGCTTCAGGTATATTACAAAAAGTTCCTTTAGGGAATTAAGAACACATAAAATGTGAAAACTAAAGAGACAGCCAAGTTTTAAATGTGCCCACTGTCACCACGAAGACAGAATCAATTCTTTCCACTAAAACACAGCTTTGATGAAATGAAATCCAGGTTTCACCTACATGCTATAGAACAGAAATTGGAGTTGGTCTGACATAATTTTTAAGGGATTATTCTGCTTTCATATGCATGTGATATATACTAAAGAAATTAAATTCCCTTGAGATTAATCATGCTATAAATGATTCATCAACATACAAAGGAATATAAAACTAGGATTTTTGTACATGTTTCCTCTTCCTGGCAACTTACTGTCAGGATTTTAGTTAATTTAAATCACTGTTATCCAGTTTTAGCTGCTTTAATTCAGAGTTTTGTAACTACATAAGGATATATCCTATCACCTATCTAGCTGCTTAGACATCCTGATATTGTCAGGAAAATGGTAGTAAATCTAAAACTATCAGACAAAAGTACCTGACAGGATGGATTTGCAGTACTGTAAACAAAAAGCACTTCAGAACTTCCCGATGGTGGCATCACAGAGAGATACACGATTCAGCACAAGGTACCCCAGCAGGGGGATGACAAAGCACCCTGAGGGCTTTCAGTGGGACAAGGCCAGATTCTCTTGCTCCCTCATTGTCTCTACCCAATATCTTCAAACACAATTTTCATGTAAGCAGCAAAATCTCCAGGAATTTTGTCACCACACTTTGTATTGCGTCATGAAAAACATACAGCAAGTATGTTTTCAGTTCAAGGAAAACCACCAGGAAGATGGTGTCTGCAAACTGTACGGGCCTTCACTAAATGTGGAGCATTACAGCCCAAGAAAACAGTGAAAAACTACAGAACCAGGATGTAATTAGATCACTCTTCTGTCAATACCTCTCTAACTTTTCAAAGAGCAGGATCCATTTAGTCACAATCAAATAGAGGAAATAGAGGAGGGCCTCAAGCTCATGTAAGACTTCCAAAGTCATAAGCAAGTCTTTCACCTCCCCACAGCCATTAGTGGGAAATTGGTCACGCACTATGACTGCACTCAAATTGTTCTAGGCACTGTAATTTGGAATTTCTTTATTGATTTGTATTTATGCTTTTAATGTGACACTGGAAGAAGAAAGGTTAACTTGGGCAATTTGTCATTATCTTTTACTACCACTATTTTTATTTCATACTTTTACACAGGTAAGTGCACTGAATACATTCTCAATGACAACATCTCTACAGATCTCTGAGGTTCAGCTGTCCAGGCTGTGGTAATCTTTTCAGCTTTTTCATAAATACAATCTGAAGCACTTTTCCCTTGTGACCTGCCAATTCAAATTGCAGCTCTTCAGATTATCATTTGTATCAAAAGATCTCCCAAAGTGAATGAAATTTGATGCAAAGAGGGAAATCTTTCTTCAAATACAGATGTTCTTTGTACTCTTCTTTCTCAGAATAGCAGATGCAGAAGCAAAATAGCATAAATTATGATTGACCTCAGCAGGAATAATTTATGCTCCTGAGCCACTTTATGTGCGTAGCCAGGAGGGAGCTGTCTGACTGTATGAATTTTTACACATCTTTCAGCTAATTTACAGATCCGGTGTAAAACTCAAGGACATTATAAATATTTGTGGTATCCTCTAAAGAACTTTGGGTTCATAAAATAATTAATCTATTACAATGATCCACAAAATTATCCCCTTCATCTCCAACAGAAACAATCTTCATTTTATCAAAGAACAACATAGGAGAGGGCAGATCAAGGAGTTTTTTCATGGTATGAAATGTGTGTCTCTTTGCATCAGGAGGAAAGCCACACGATGACCTTTTCTAAGATGTACCAAAGAATTTGTAACCACAGCAGTCAAATACTGGAAACCAGAGTGTGGGAATGTATTACTTGTGATCCACTGCAATTATCAGAAAGTTAATATCTACTTAGAGGTCTCCATCTGTTAATGGTACTAGAGCTTACATTTTCAACTTCCCACCTTCCAGAAACTCATTTATTTTTATGAATAGCTAACATGTCCTTCTTAGCAACTACCAATGTGTCATTTTATGAACAATAGGGGACATCTTGAAAAACAGGGTCAGACCTCACATGGCTTAATTAGCTAAACTCCATTAATTTTCATTTAAATAGGCCGGTCTGCAGTACTAGAAAATTTGGACATTTACTTCAAAACACAGCATGATGATAAACAACCATTTTTGATACAGGTATGCTGCCACAAAAAAACTTGCTCACAGATGGCAAATTGCATTTACTGCCATCTCCTTGCAGAGAGTCCCATAATCTGCCAATTACAGGGATATTCTCAAAAGGAGCCAAATCCAGCACTAAATGATAACAAAGAGAATTTAAATGCCAATGGTGAATATGTTCCCTAATTTTAGAGTCTCAGCCTCTCTCCCCCTTATATTTTTTAATTATTTATGCTCTATTTATTTTACTTAGGAGTTTACAAAGAAAAACTGCAATGATAAAAATACAGCAAGTAATACATAACTAAAAAGAAAACAAACATATTTATTTTCTTTTGCAGTGTCGACAAGTATTATTCGTAATTGTTTCTGTTTAAAACATTTCAGAAAAAAAGAATATTTTAAACTTCCCCATTAAAACCAGTGAAAAAGTTCCTAGAAGAAGTTTAAATTCTGTTGAGTCTGCTGCTGGCAATGTTCCTTCGAACATGGAAATCAGTATTATTTCCATCAATTTTACCAATTCAGTTTTAGCAGTTTCACAGACATTTCCTCACTCCTTCACTGGCTGAACTGTGGAGCAGAATCCATCAGTGTTGCAGAAATAGGAAACAGTTAATTTCAAACAGAATTTTATCAGATGAGACAAGTGGGAAAGTATCATACAAACAACACCTCTATCACCATATTAGATTAGTAGGGTAATGGAATGACAGTCTACATTCATTCGGTAGTCGCAATATAATTACACAGCACACTCGAAAGATTCCACAAAGGGCCACATTACTGAAGCCAAGGTTGTTATAAGAAATAGCAGCATGTGGTTGTGGGAATGTAAGGTGAAACAAGTTAATAACTTCCTATTATCTACTGGTAAAGCTGCTACCTCCGTATGTGAAAATGCATGACACGAGAGAAAAGCTAAATTAAACAACCAGTAATTTATGTGAGGTAGAAATGGAGTGCAGATGGTGATCCTAAGTTGCACATATCACAGCAACAGCAAAAATCACCTCCTTCTATTGGGAAAACACTCATTTCAATGGCTTCTTTAGTGAAAAGCTTGCTAAGGTAGAAAGCACTTAAAAGCATTAGAGAAACATTAGGGTAACTACTTTTACACATTAGCGGAAAAAGAAATCTATGAGCTGCTAAGCCTCTCTATTCCACAGCCCGATAACAAGAATCTGGGAGAACATTTAGATGTCCTGGACTGAAATCCCTCATCTGACTCAGGAACTTTAGACCTGCATGTTTCTACTCCTCCTCATGATTCAACCACAGAACTACGGGGAGTTTTTCAGAAAGCGTCGAATGCTCCACTGATTTTCTGACCAATTTAAGCAGAAGAGCTCCAGCAAAACTGATGAACCTATCCTCAGAATACTAATTTATTTCAGGAGCTCTACTTGGTTCTAAGGCTTCATGTCCTCTATGCCAGAAAGACTGAAACGGAGGTTTCCCAAATATAGTCCAGTTTTCACAATATTGACTGACTGGGTAAAGGAGAAGTCTGTGATTCACCTGCTCCAAAATTTCCTGTCATGCCAGTTAGGTCCTTCTTTTCCAGCAGAAAAACAGTATTCAGTTGGAGAAATACCATGAGAATCAAATCACTGAGAAACTGGTAGTAATACTTCTGTCACGTTGAAAGAGGTTTATGCGAGATAGTTGAAAAAACCTGAAAACTGCTCCTTAATGTCTTTTCAGTGGCTTTTTGAAAGAACACTGTTAGCATCCTTCTAACATCTGGTTCCACAGGTGAAGAAGTTAGGGCAATGCCTATTCTGTGAATCCCAAAGGAGATGAAAAAAGGAGCCAGATGTCAAAATTAACTGACTTTGAGCATGCCTAGAGGCATAAACTTGGCAACCACAAATTAGATAAAGATTTTGTGAATAGTGGAAGTGTCTGGAAATTCTTACTAACAATTTTAAAGCTATTCAGTTACCTACATTTCCCTAGACACTGTCTCAAGTGGATTTCTTTCTATACATTTTTTTCTGACTCTGGTATTGTAAAAAATATAATTTAGTTCTATGGGTGTTTTTTTAACTCTGTAGAAATGTCATAGTTCTCTTCTGAATTCTGCAGAATTATGCACCCAAATGTAAAAGATATTAAACATTCTTTAAAACCTGAAAAATATTATCAGTAGATTTGTAACAGACTTTGCAATATTTTTACTAAATTATTTATCAAAAATTGTCCAAATACCTACAGGCTTCTCAGTTCAAAGCCTGAAAAGACTTGCATCTTGCCTCCATTGTCATGTAGGCCAATTTAGAAGAGTTTCAATCCTTTGGCACTAGGTTCAAAAAATCACTTGTCTTAAAAGCAGCATGGCATGAACATATCACATATACCTATACAACTAACACCAGCTTTTCAATGGGCAATTACTTTACTTAAATGCATAGCCAAATAGCTGCACAGAATCATAGAATCACAGAACATCCTGAGTTCAAAGGAACCAGAAAGGATCACTGAAGTTCAACTGTGCACACCCAGAGTCACACCACGTGTGTTGTCCAAACGCTTCTTGAACACTGGCAGGTTTGGTGCCATGACCACTTCCCTGGGGACCCTGTTCCAGTGCCCAACCACCCTCTGGGTGAAGAACCTTTCCTAATATCCACCCTAAACCCCCCCTGACACGACTTCAGGCCATTTCCTCGGGTCCTGTCACTGTCACCACAGAGAGCAGAGATCAGTGCCTGCCCCTCCTCTTCCCCTCACGAGGAAGTTGTAACTGCAGTGAGGTCTCCCCTCAGTCTCCTCTTCTCCAGGATGAACAAACCAAGTCACCTCAGCCTCTTCTTGTAAGGCTTCCCCTTCAAGGACCGGCACCACCTTCATATCTCTCCTTTGGATACGCTCTAACAGCTGAATATCTTACACTGTGGTGCCCAAAACTGCCCCCAGCTTCGAGCTGAGGCTGCCCCAGTGCAGCCTCAGAGCAGAGGGGACAATCCCCTCCCTTGCCCGGCTGGCCATGCTGTGCCTGATGCCCCCAGGACAGGGCTGGCCCTCCTCTGACAATAACAATCCAGGTGTGGTAGCTACACAGGTAACAGCCACCAAAAGGAGTGGTCTGCAGTTATCCCAGTCACAGAACACAGACACACACCTACACCCATTGCAAACTCTTTAGGTGACGTGCTCTATCTTAATCTTGTATACTTGTTTCATGCCAGCGCAGCTGGGTCCTGATCTCTGATAAGGAGTTCTCTGTGTGATCTGTTATGGTACAAGGACAACAAAAAATGTCCTCAGACAGACCAAAAGAATTATAAATCAGGGTTTACAAATGAAAGCAGCAGCAGAGATCTTGTATCTTCTTTCCAGGAGCATAGAAAGAGTCAAAAAGTCAAACCTTAAATTCAATAACTTATGTCCTATGCAAATAAAAGGGCTTCCTTTTCATAATATTACAGGATATTATAGATAGCAGCACTGAGACAAATGGTCTGTCAGCATATAAAGAATGCTGGAAATCAGTGGGAAAAGTTAAGAAAAGCCACACACATTTCCATTTAAACAACTATCAGGTATTTTCATTCTCTGTAACATTTAAGAAGATGATATATACAGAATAATTAACTGCCTCAGAGAAATCTGGATTGAGAACAAGACACATAATCCTTGCCTTCTACTTCTACTAATGGTTGGAACACTATGAAAATAACCAGACAAAGGGAACATTTTTATCTCTGTCCGAAAATTATCACTGATTTAATGACATACACAGTATTTTCCAACAGCTTTCACCTCACCAAAAGGAAAAAGGTTATCTGCTAAAAATCAATAGAGCTCTATATTCTTTTCAAGAAAACAGCCCAGATTGCTACTGCACGAGTAAGTTCATGCCGTGTCTGCTCTAACTCAGCTGCTTTTGTCAAGATTTACACACCTCTTCATGTGAACTTGATTCTTTCTTTATTAACTTGCCTTAATGCCAAGTAACTATGGAACAGTGTCTACAAATTAATCTAGCACTAAGACAACTGTGTCAAAACCCCATCACCTATAGTGTGGAAGTTTTCTGTGATGCTGCTGGGAGCATCTGCCAGGAAAGCTGCTCTAGATTTTCCTTTCCAAGCTGAATTTTATATGCCAAGCTTTTTGAACCTTGAAGCTGACATCTACCAAATGAGTTGTCAAGTTACAAAAGAGATTTTCAAAGACATTCAGAAAATACTGTGCTTGTAAAAGAGTTGTTTCCAGCATTCAGAAAACCCTTAGCAACAACTAATTCATTCCATTGCAAATGTATTCCATCTCACTTTTGATTTAATTGCCAAGTACTTCTCCCTCTTATCTTATTCAGGCTTTTGGTACCTTTAGACACCAAGTTCTTTTTCTAAGAGATGAAACTGTATGTCTTCCCCAGCCATCTACTAATAACACAGGCTTTAAAAATACTTCTACAATATTAATAGTCGCAAATAACAACTGATATCCTGATTTTAACTTCCACCATTGATTTCTGTGTTTTCCTGGACACATACCAGCTATGAAGTTAATACTATTTTTATTCCCTGTCCCTGTTTCTATGTTTTCTACTCCTCTGTTTCTATGTTCTTTGTCTCCTGGAAATAGTAACAGAGAAATTAAACCTCCAGTAGCATTTCTTCTCAGATACACAGGATGACCCTATATACAATATTAGAACTTGAAAATTCAGGTTCTTCTTGAAGAACTTACCTGCTAAATGGTTTTAGGGAAATCACTTATTGAGCTACTCTGTACCACAATGTTCACTTAAAACCACCTAACAAATAACAATCAGTCATTTAATAATTTAGAGAACCACAAAATGAGCTAATTTCTTTCACACCTCTATGCAAGGTGGTGAATTTAGTAGGCTTGAGTGCGATTCCCTGTTGCTTCAGGGATTTTTCCATTGTAAGCATTGTCTCCTTCGAGGGCTTGAATAAGTAACTTTATACTGCCAATAGCATTTACAGAGGAAAGAGGAGCTGCAGAGTGGCCTCAAATACCTAGAACTCTGCTTTAATATCACTCACTTTACAATATGGAAATACCACGTAAATAAAAAAATAAAATGCAAAGGAAAAATGTATAGTAAGTATCATAAACTCCCAAACTATATTCCATTCTTTCTCCTTCAAAAGTAGCATCACACTGCTGTGATGATTGTGGTTTTCTTTTTTTCCTGGACTAATGATGCTTTAGCACTCCGTTCTTAAAGCTCACATTGCTGGCGTGCACACAATAACAGTACTACCATAACTCAAATTTGTATTACCCACTGACACGTCAGCATTATCTCTTTATATTCTTTCTTCACTTGCTCCCAGATTTTCATCAGCCTTTTTAAATGCATAATGTACGGTGTAAGTCCTTTCAGAGGAAAATCCCAACAATCCATTTGGAGGCAGGTGCTAGTTGAAGACAGGTGTAGACTTGCTGACACAGAGTGCCTAGACTGCCTTCAGACCTATGTTCCACAGCCACACTTGTCAACAGCTGACAGGAGTATAGAACTACACAATAAAAATGTTTTACTGGTAAAAATGATTGCTAGTTGTGAACAAAACTACTCCATAACACCTTGTGATCGGTGTCTTGACATTTCCCAAATCACTACTCTCCATAAACCCTGAATGATTCACAAAAATCAATGGCTACTGGCAGAACAGTATTTTACAAAGGTGACAGGCAACAGGCAGTGCAATGTTATCCTTTCTAACCCTGTGTGGCAGTACAGACGATATTATTGTTGTATTTTTAGGCATACGTGCCTCTTAATACATATAAATGTGGCTGCAACCATACAGGTAAATAAAGAATAGTTTTAGAATCAATGGGATTAGGGACTCAATGGATATACACCACAGATGAATAATAACAGGGAAAATAAGGTTGAGGATAGAGAGAATAAGGACTAAAATACATAACATAGTTTGTATTTTTGTTATGTATTCTAGTTCTCCACAGGAAAAATTCACAAAAAGTAAGTTTTGCACAGACAGGGAATGTTTACTTACATACAAAAAAATTAAGTTTTCTACACTCGTTCATGTAATAATATCCCAACATGAAACCTAATATCCATCAAGAAAAGTGATGACTGCTTCAGACATCATTTCTGGTACAAAAAGGCTTAGCTCCTGTTCTATGATATCAATAAACACACCCCTTTAAACCGTATATTCACAGTAAGGAAACTCAAATGGCTTATTAGTTGGAAATTTAAGCCAGAAGATGTAGGAATTAATTGTAGGTAGTGGGGATTTTTTTAAGAAAAAGGAGAAGCAGCATTTTGGAGAACAACAGTGAGACATTAAAATAGTAATTTCACAAATAATTGAAGAAAAATTGGTAAGAGGAAGGCTAGGACAAATTTAAAAGACTGACTGACTCAACTTGAAATTGAGTAACAAAGTATAATTCACGTGGACTCTTTTTTTGTAGCCTTCTGCATCTAACCTGTGGTGTTTTCCTTCAGAGTCAGATGCCTAATCCCCTTATTGCCTCCAAAAATATGAATCACTGATCATACAGAGGAAAAAAAAATCCAAATTTTAATGGAAGCATATGAGAACTAAGGATTTAAACAGTTCTTGCTACTTCCCTTATCTCCAGAGCATCTGTCAGCACAGTAAATAAATTCTAGCTGGTAGTAGAATTTTGAAAAATAAGAGGATGAAAAACTTGTGCTTCAAAATTAAATCATTGACACATGAGGGAAGGAATTTATGCTGTGAAGCCCTTACCCTTGGATCTGTAAAGAAAAGAGAGTTCCTGAGAGTAGTCAAGGATATTGCAAATGACACTGACACAGAGAGGCAACCCAAATCGGGTCACCTGGAGTCAGAACTACATTCATGGAGTAATTCAGTCTGGGAAGTAAATACAGAAAGAGAGAAGTTGCAGAAGCACTTTTTGTATGAGGGTTTCTCCATATTATCTCCTTTGTTTACTTTTTATTTTTCACAAGACACAAGGTTTCTTTGGATTTAACCACTGATGAAAAGATAACCTTGTAGGCTTTTAATATCCTCATGTGCCTTCATATCAAAAAAGTTGAAAAATTCCATAGCTGTTATATTGATGTTAACAGAGGAATCAAGCCATTAAGCCATTTTGCTATCAGACTGTGAAAAGTGTGTTCTCCAGCCTTTCTTTGGAATAGGGAGGAAACAGGATGAAGGGAGGCGTGAGTGAAACAGAATGAAAATATCGCATTAGGGCACATTTGCTAAACGCACAGGGTTCAAGCCAGAATAGAATTAATGACTGAGGCTGGAGCACTTTGCCCATGAAATGGTGAAAAAGTGTTGGGAGGCTGGGAAGGAGAATCCCCGGAGCCAGAACCACTACAATAAAATTAAAGAACACTTTTACTCTCGATTCTTTTCATTTCGAAACACACAAAACAGAGGACCTGATCACTTATGATCTTCAAGACTCCCAGAGCAGAGGCTGTAAGAAGCCACGGGGAAAAAAATTAGAAGCTATTTGAAGTAAACAATTTTCTTATGTTCTATAATTTAAGGCAATTAGATGCTTATCCTAATTTCATTAATGGTTGCTTCTAAAACATGAATCATTGCTTCTAAAATATGAAATACACAAGCTACATCTGAAACCAGGATTTTTAATTCTAAGTTTCAAAAATTATGTCTCCTGATGCTGTTACTACCTGTGACCTCCACCAACACTTTCTGCCCTAACCAGAGTATTGCTAATTTTCTTGCCTTCCTCAGGCCCTCTATAGTGTACATTTTACCCCACCTGCAGTCTTATGTTTCATGATGGTTGAAATAAACTCCTACCCGTTTCACATACAACTTTCTTACATAAGGAAAAGTGACTAGATCCACTTTGATTGGAGTAGAAAATACATTAAAGTTGGTTGCAAGTACACCTCACTATAATATTCTTAGTAAAAGAGTACTTCAGTGAAATTCTTGTGTTTATTTCAAGGAAGAGGTCAGACATGATGACCTGCTGATCCCAGCTAGCTAGGAGAATCTATTCATTATTTACTATCTTTACTGTATGATCAGAATTCATATTCTTCACAAGTTCTACTGTTGGCCTTGGCTTGTTTATGCCAAATACATAAGAACGCAACTCAAGGTATCAGGGGTTTATACTGGCATGAGCAGTAACAAAATAAAACTCTATACACTAGAAGAAAAACAGGTCAGATGCCAGGTTTCTGATCAGGAATTAAATTCTGCTGTAATTTGAAATCATAACCTATAACATAAAATCTCACTGATATTCAGAAATCTTGTGTATGCACATGGAGGGTGTGGGGCATGTGTGAGAAATCTCCAAAAAGGCTTGATCTAGTAAAGATTTTTCCATTTGCTTTTTTCTGAAAGAGCAGAGACAGGATAGCAAAAAAAAAAAAAAATAGAACAGCTGCCTCTTGACCTACGAGATCTAACCAAGACTTTTGACTGAAAATTATGTGTATTGGCTTATTTATGCAATTAAATCCCTATCATACTTCATAAAACTAACTTCTTAGTTCTAGATAATATGCAGAAATATAAACAGGAAGCGTGCCCTCCTATTGATATTTAGTTAGACAGACAGTTTTATGAGAACTAAAATAGTACGGGAAGTTCATTCTTCTCACAATTTCCTTCGCTCTAAGACATATTTATTAAGATATTTTGACTGAATCCGCATACATTCAGTGCTTGCAGCCGTCATTGACATCTGCAAAAAGATACAGATCTTTTCAACAGGAAATACTTCATTTCTAGCAGATCTTATTTGCAATTTTGGCAAATTCCCCTCAAGCCAATGACTCACATTTGTATTTGGTCTCACTCTAGTGCATTGGGAATTTTACATTCTAGTCTGTACTCAAGGCCTGTCTTTCACTATTTAGCTAAAAGAAAGCAAACTGACAGCACAACAACATAAGTACAGCTTTAATTTCTTGCAGTGCAACTAAAGCCTCAAGGGTTTACTCCTCAGCAAAGAGAACTGGAAGCTGTAAATTAATCTAGGCTGAAAGTTCCTAATATTACAAGTAGTAGGGGATCATTAAGCTCTCAGCAGCGCAGGGTTATAAATGGCTTTTTGTAAACTGTGACAACCAAATACGAACCTAGAAGGCCTCACATGACTGCTGGAGTCCAATACTGTCTGTGTGCCTGCCAGGACCTCCCCTCACAGGTATGGGTCTCAGTCACCTATAAATCCATGGCAAGAAGATACAGGTGTGCAACCATTCCAGAGAGAACCGTGGCTTCCCTGCAGTATGGATACACACACACAGTTCTGCTCCAGCACAACCTATTAGCCACCAATTTAACAGGGACCACCAACCTGCCCCCAAAAACCAAGTCCTATATCGAATTTTTGGGAAGAGTGCTGTCGGTATTGATACTGGATTCCAAAACCTTCAAGAAGTTCAGCATTACACGAGAGTAACTGTGAAGGAAAGCTGACTGGTCAGAAAGCAGAAATGGGTAACATCGATTCTTCTCATGATAGCTATTAAGTGAAAACCAGTTTGTCAAAAGTAACTTTGATGAAGCAATCAGTCTCAATTTATTAATATATATCAATCATTTCCTCCATCCTTGCATTTATAGAAGAGTGTGTTATATAAGACTAAAGTACCAATACCATTATGTACACTGCTAAAAATAAAAATGGGGGCATAAATTTTACTACTTCATTGCACCTAAGTTGATATAAGAACAATCCATACAATTATCTCACCTTAAGAGCCACCAAATTTAGCAAACAAAGAAGAATTACTTTGCAAACTTGTCTTTTTGCAAAGAAAATCAATGTTGGTTTACGATTGCTAGGCTGATTAGTCCCCCTCTATATTCAAATACTATCTATATTTCTTTATTTACATAATCCATTACAGCACTGACTTTTCCTCATTTCAAACAGCATACTGCCTATATAAACATTCTACCATTCCTGACTATTTCAAGCATGTCTACTGTTATTTCATAAAGAGTGGGTGATGTATCGTTTCTAGTTTAGGCAAAGCACCATGTTTAATACGGTATGTCAGAGTAAGTTCTATTCTGCATGCCATTACTTTCAAATGTGTTCCCCATCTCTTTTAATAGTCAGTCATAATGGGTTTTCTTGCTTGTGTCTGACTTTTGTATTACTTTTTACTTTTTTTTTCTGTGTGGGTAACTCCAATACGCCAAGAGAATTATTTCCTCCCACCTTTATACTGGTACTGAAGTCATACTCCTGCTCTTGTGCTTTATCATCCAGATACCATCTTTTTGTTCAACATTAACCTGTGAACCACCATACCCAAAAAAAGCTTCTAAGTAAAATAAAAAGTAAGGCACTATTTTACTTTATGTTGCTGTACCCTAATGCATCTTACATCTCACAACTCTTATTTTTCTCATATGATCTAGTTCGGATGAATGAAGAGTGAAAAGACCTTCCAACTAATTTAATTGAACTTTTGCCCTCAATATAAATGTAATAAATAATTCACTTATGAAATAAGTTTGTCTATGTCTACCAGTTGACAAAGACAAATGCTGCCATTTTTTTAGCAAACTGCAAATTCTTTAAATCCATATTTAACAATAGCTAACTGAAGACTCAGGGCAAAGGCCAGAGGGAGATCCAAAGTCACATTTACCAACTAATCCTCCCCAAGAGACATTACATCCAAGTTTTTAGTGAAATATTCTCTCAGTGATGTTTAAATTTCTTCTAGATTTAAACTTCATAGAACATTAATGTGTTCCCATTTTCCCCCTCAAATTTGCTTCTTAATAAATTTGGACAGTAATGTGCATGTGTGTAATGACACTGAACAGTACAAACACTGCATTGAACATATCAATTAATAATTACTTAATTACTTCATAATTACTGCTACTGCTGGTAGTGTGTCAACTAAAAGACTGCTGTGGCTGCTCTCAGCATACATGAAGACAATCACTACTTCAAGAAATTACAGAATCTTCTGTAATAATGAATTAACAATAATAACAATTACTGAAGCCTTAGGGGAAC
>VZRO01004952.1:603746-731870 GCA_013397915.1 Daphoenositta chrysoptera | reverse complement strand
AAAAAAAAAAAAAAGAGATTGCTAACTTCATCTTTTTTTTGTACCTTCATTCCTTCGTTTTCTTTATACCTTAACAAAAGAAAAAAACAGATGAAGGGATTTGCTGACAGCGGGCTGTGTCTTGTGGATTAAGCAACAGTAGTTCTTCTGTGGGAATAATCCTCCTAAGACTTTTCTTGGCTGACTAATGGCCTGGTACTATGACTTGGTTCCAGTAACAGCGAGGAATACAGAAAACAGATTCATGAAAAGGATAAAAACACATTTCTGTGATATCACTAGCAGTATACCATAGAGGAAATTCATATGTACTTGGCATTTGTAATTCAGTTTTAAAATCTATTTTAAATATGTACATGAACTCAAGCGTACATATATTGAATCAATTTCTTTGAATACAAGCCAAAAATTTCATTCAAAAGTTTTTATAAAGTGTTTAGAAGTCTGGCTCTACTGAACACAATAAGATTTTGACATTATTTGTACCGAATTAAAGATTCACTTGACAGCTATTTTATAAATTTCATAATACTTCCCTCTGTTTAAGACTTTAATCATAACTTTCAAGGATTTTCTTTCTCTTTACAAAAAATTCTGCACAATTTGTGATGGCTTCTATGGGTAAGAGTAATAAAGAGTAACCCACTCAGCAAGAAGGACTTTTTGTTCTGTTTCCCATCTTGTACATCAATGCACCTTCACCAAATGCACATAACCCCTTTTTTCCTACTGAAAACTGCATTTCTGAGTGGTAGAGGTGTTTGGGTGAAGAAGGTAACATGGTCAGAATTTTTGGACTATTGACCAAAATAAATCAGTCTATGTGGATTTCCAACACACTCGGAACACAGAAGAACCACAGTACTCAAGTAGGAGAGATGCCAGTCAACAGAATTTAGGGGCAAACAAGGTGCACTTTGGGAAAGTGAGTTTTGGCAGCTGCAGTCTTTGAGCAAAGCTGTGAAATCTTCTATGTCAAATGCAAAAGTGAAACAAGAGCAAGGGAAGTTCTAGCAGGAAAAAATATTCCATACAACTAGGTTTTCAATTCTATACACTAATTTCAACAATTATCTCCTTACAGCATGAAATTCTGTAAGCTCATTTATTATCGCTCTGAAACCTAAGTACTAAGTAGAAATAAAGAAACTCCAAAACATTAAATATTTTTCTTCTGCAAAGAAAATATAACATTTTAAATGTAATCAACACACCAAACTCATGTTCAGGTGAAGTCTCTTCGTCAGCAGCTCCACTGCTAATAAACCCTACAAGATCTTACAAACTAGTCTGTCTGAGAAAAAATTATATTGGGAGGGAAAAAGTAGCAGTAAGAACCAGAGTGCTGAGTAGTAATATATTTAAAATTTTTAAAAAATTAAAAATCAAAAACCTTAAGAAGAAAACTGTCCCTTGACTAGGGCTGATATATTGTCACAAAATGCTGAATTCATCAAAAGAAGTCTCATACTTTCATTGCTGTAACGAATGTTGCATTCAATATTTCATTTGCTCCAGCAGTTGAAACACCATGTGATGTGATTAAGAGTCAGTCACAAACTTAATATTATCCCAAAGCAATTGATTACCACTGGGTTTGGTCTCAGTCCAGAGTTATTAATAGGCTTCACAGATGAATCCAATATAGATGTTTGTGTTATGTAGAGCTGTTCTCTTTAGAGGATAATATAGAATAAAATGTTCAAGCAATGGACTTTATTAATTAAGTGGAAATATTGAGTCATCCAGAAACAGGGAACGGAGGAAGATTTTACTTTGTTGAGTCAGGGAGTTATTAACAGACATTGCAACTTCAGGAGATGACACCTAACCACAAAAAAAAGGCGTATTTATGTCTTCAGTGAGACATGCCAGTTCTTCTTTTAGCAACTTGAAATTACCGAGAAATACATCATGGGATTCATCCTAGAAGCGCTCTCCAAGGTTACTGTGTAATCACTTCCCAGGTTCAGAAGTCAAAGGAAAGTCCAATAAATTAAACACATTGTGCAAAATTTAAAATTTCTCCACTTCTATAAGAGCTGTCCACGAGTTCCTCAACCAAAAACAAAGATGGAATAAGCAGGCAAGGTGCTGCAGCTCTAAGAGAACCACAGGACCATGCAATGATTTCTTCCATTGCTATTGCAGGTAACCATGAATAACCGAGCAGGTTGATGCAAGGAGAGAAAGGGGATTGCTCTGGGGCCAGGGACTCAAGGAAAAATTCCTGAAGCCACTTCAATGCCCAGAAAGGGACAATGTAACCAAATAAGCGAACAGAGACGGATAAGCTTAGACACATACACATTCCAAGGCGGAACATGAAATCCAGGCATTTTAAACATACAGATGAGCCAAAAATCTGCCTTTTGCTGCAGACTGTAAACCTACTGCAAGGGAAACATTCTTTGCCCACTCAATTTACCTCCTCAGCCTTCATTAAGAAGAAAAAATTAAAGGGCAAAGAAACTGCTCTAATGTTACTTGAATGCAAAATGGATTCAATCAAATGGAAAAAGAATTAGAGCTCCAAGCAAATTTTATTGGCAATCCTTTGAAAAAAATAGAAGTAGCTAGTTCTTTTAATTTTTAAAAAACATGCAAATTTCAGTGGGAAGAAAATGTTGTTACTAAAATAGCATTTTATTTTTAAAAAGGCCTAGAGAAACCATTAAAAGTTTGAAACAGAAGCAAAATATTTTGAGGATATTCAGCTTATACTTACTTCCACATCTGCCAATAAAGGCTTTAATTCCAAATTGGAAGAAAATAGTTTTAAACTGCCAAGCAACCAAAGCATAATAATGCAATTGCATTATACTCAGGTTTTCTGAACTGTTTATTCAAACACTACAAGTTGACTATGAATGTTGTAGAAAATAATGAGATTTAGGTAACTTGGGTATTTAAACTGGAGCCCTTAAGGGAAAATAAATTTGAGATCACTGTACAGATCAAGCTACATATCAGCTCATCATATGGAAGTTACAAAATTGTGTTACTTACAGGAAAACATCACTTATGAGCTCTCAGTATAAGTATATGCAATGAAGGCAAATAAAGGCAAATTTAAATTTATACTAACTTTTAATGCAGAACAGAACCAGAAAAAGAACTAAACAACCTGTCAGGTTACTGGTTAAAATCGAAAGTGCTCAGTCTCAATTAAATGTTAGACTCTTCTCATCTGTCTTCACCTCAGTGCTGTCCACCCTGCTGTTTCTGCTTTAAAAACTGACAGGCACAAAATAACAGCAAGTGATGTTATTTCTGTGAGGAAGAATGCAAAATACTAAGATTCTGGATTTAAATAGGGATAATGATATAAGGAAAAGGGATTTCTCTATCTCCAGAGCCTTGCAAAAGGCTTTTAATGGAAAACAGGTCTGAGTGTTAGACCAGCCACTGCCCATTTCAATACCATCTTCACAGATGCAGAGGCCAAATCTGAACACTACTCACATGCATAGAAACAATTCCTTCCATGCTCAACAGACAAACCCACTGAGTGATGTGAAGGTCCATCCGTTGCTGACACAGACTTTAACATTGTTTAAATGGCAATATAAAGTGACAGAGCCTATTTACTATGTGAGTCTCAGACACTTTCTTCAACCTAATTAAGAAATACCACTCACTAAGAACTTGAAAAGTTTATTTTCACTGATAACCAGATTTTCTATACCTTTTCTCTAGCTGAAACTTAAAATAGTAAGAAGTCAGCCATCAATTCAGCATTAAGTGAGCACTGCTGACCCACAAACATGAGTTATTTGTATTCTTCAAAAGTGCAGAATGACATGCCTGAGCCCATTCTGCCCTGGGCAGAAATGGAAGATTTCACAAACACAACTATGAAAAATGAAAGCTTAGCTTTAAATGGGTGTGAAGCTGGAGTAGAAACCCCTGGAAGCTCCTTGTTAGTATTACCAAGTGTTGGTGGTTGTTTTCCACAATATGCTGAAGTTTACTGTCTTCCTACATGTTGTTAAAACCATCTTTGTCAGAAAGTGCATGGGCATGGGCACATAAAAATTATTGTAAAAAGTCAGACTTACACAATTTGTAAATGATCTGATGATGCCAACTAGCAGGTCTTTTCCCCACGTTCTCAGAGTCTGTCTCTGTGGCCTCACTTCTCTGTTTGTTGAAACCACAATTTGGTATCTGGTTTCCCTCTGCAGTCACAGAAACTGTTTGCCATGTGCTGTTAAGACAAATGCTTTTAGGGAACATGCAAATCTCTCGAGTAAGCAGAGAGATGCAAATGAACGTGCCCCCCTGATGAAGAAATGCAGTGTTCCCAATTCATCAGGAGTAACCCTGAGGGCACTGCTTGGCTCCAAAGAAATGCACAGGAGGAGCTATGGGGGAGTCTGTCCAGTTGCCTGTGCTTCAGTCAAAGCATGCCAGTACAGCTGGTGATCCTACAGCATTTCAGATTTCATTTAAGCTATGCTTAACAAAATTATGTTATTCAAAACTTAATCAATGTCCTTTAAATTAAAAAAAAAAAAAATCCCCAAGGCCATTATTCAAGAAGGAACTCTGTTTTTTTTATCTTGCTTTACCCACTTGCTTTCCAGTTTTGATTTATCAGATTTCCTACTAAAAATTCTCTCAGATGAGAAAATAAAGCAACTGAAACCATATTTGCATAAAAAGAACTTCACTGGGGTGCATGAAGCTTAACTTGATAGCTCTCCTATGATTGATGCAATAGTTACCAGCAATGGGAAGAGAAAAGGGGGAAGAAAATTTCAGAGAGAAAGAACAATGTCTGTAAACCTGACTGGCATAAGTGCTCTTCTCACTTTCTTCTGTGTGAAGACTTGTTTTTATCTAAACTACAAAACATTTCAGAGAACTGAATGTGATCTGACAGCTAATCTTAAATTGTGTCACTATATAAAAAACGGGAACAAAAAAAAAATCCACACACACCATATTATCTATCATACATTGAGGAAAGTTGTATAGGGCTGGAGCAACTCTCCTACAAAGACAGGCTGAGAGAGCTGGGATAATTCAGTGTGGAGAAGAGAAGGTTCCAGGAAGACCTAATTGCAGCCTTCCAGTAGTTAAAGGGAGCCTAAAAGAAAGCCAGAGAGGGACTTTCTAGAAGGGCAGGTAGTGACAGGACATGGGGGAACGGCTTCAAACTGAAGGAGAGCAGGTTTAGGTTAGATATTACGAAGAAAATCATCACTGTGAGACTGGTGGGACACTGGAACAGACTGCCCAGAGAAGCTGTCCACCCCTGGACAGGGCCTGGCTGGATGGGGCCCTGGTCTAGTGGAAGGTGTCCCTGCCCACAGCAGGAGGGTTGGAACTAGATGACCTGTAACATCCCTTCCAACCCAAACCATTGTTTTAAAATCTAATATATAATGTAAGCATTCACTGAAAGACTGCTTGATACGTTCTGCAGTCTTTCTTGAGATGCATCCTTTCATAATGAATTGATATTTCTGGTGCAATGGGGAACCATCAGGCCCCTTTCTCATGCTCAGTGTACATTTACAGCAACCTCACTGTGACACGAAGAGATCATTGAGCGAGATGCCACACAAATGCCTCTGAGCACTGGGCCCCATGGCATGCTGGAGTCACTTCCCACCTGGGGCATGAATGAACTCATCAACCAAAAATCACTACTGAGTATGTCCTGTCTTCAACTGCAGAAGTTGTTTTTGTTTTCAGCATCGAGACAAAAGCCCTCCAAGGAAGTGTGGAGCACGGTGACAGACCTTGCTTCTCTTGAACACTGTACCCATAAGCATGAACAGTTCAAGAGCAAAGGTTAAGTGGCTGAGACACAAAGTCTCCTCTGGCTTAGCACAACGGTATATGTATTTTGGTGCCTAAAAAAAGAGAGAACCCAGGTGAAAATCTAACAATCATTCTAACTCCTTGCCCACAATAAAAATAGCAAAAGACAGCAATTTTAAAATCCTATTATTCCGTTAGAAGTTTGCATTTTTATGGATCAAAATTCCAAAAAGTTTCAATAAGACTGACTGGACAAACAAACTTTAAAAACTTTGAAAGTGGATCTTGTTTTATCCTTTTATTTCAACATCTGATTTTAGTAGTATTTTAGAAAACTAGAGAGATTTTTACATTAACTTTCTGGAAGAGATTTTTACATCAAACCTTTCTGCAGTTGATTTTGCAATCACAACAACTCTCTTTTGGAGAAAATGCTGGTAATATGGAAGATGCAAAGCTGGCTGATATTAAAAACAAGGAGTTTGCACGTAATACTTGCATGTAACGTGTTTCTAAAGCTAGACTATGAAAACTAGGAACAGAACTACAAATTAAACACCATTTTAACTAATATCATTTAACAAGTGACTTTACTACCATAATCAATCTTTCTTACCTATGTTACTTGTTCATCAAAACATTTTCTTGTGGTTACCAGTTTTGAACACTCCTGTGCCAAAGATGTGTTTCAATTAATGCCAATCCTGCTAGGATCTGTCACAACTAAACATACCAACTTCACAAATTCTGTTGTACCTAAAAGACTTAAATAGACAACATTATGAAACAGCATTACTCTAACTTTTTTTCAAAAAGCTACGGCACAAAATACAGTGTGGCTTTTGCATAGAGCAAACTCTTCTGAATGAAGTTCAATCTCCATTATAAGGTAAGATATTTTGCCTGTTGCCAGCTTAATAGTTTAGCTGCAGTAGACCTTCAGACCTGCTAATTACCTTCTTTTAAACATTTTTTTTCCAGATTGTTCACAGTGATACTTTTAATCTTCAACCAAAAATGGAAATAAATCATAAAAACAGACCAAATGCCTTCTGTAGCTGACATATGAACTGTATCCAAACTGGTGACCATTCAGGTTTGCTCTGAGATGCACGTGTTATGTGTAAATTGCAGGCCTGAGCCCATTTGCAGTCAGTCCTGGACCACTCCAGCATTTGTGGTTAGGTTTGATTTCCACAAAAGCCTTGGAACATGCAGAAGGACAGGGATGATGTGTATACAGTTGCCACCTCCACAAAGAGATGGAGAGCAGGCACCTTCTTTTAAGCAGAGCCTTCTTCCCTCCACATGCTAACCCCACCATTCACCTCTGACTCTCCGCTGGGCATGGATTCAGACATTCTGAGAAGCCTGGGTTGCCTATTACACTCAAAGCAGGGACTGCTTAGATAAAGCCACTCCTCCTGCCATCTGTTACTGGAACGCTCTTCATTCCCCCAGGGCTTTATCTCGTTTGGGTTGAGGTTTGGAGAACAAGAGAAGCAGTAACTGTTCATGTATATTTTCATTATTTCTTCTTTAAGAAACTCTGCCTTAAGACTACACTCTTCTCAAGTTTCCTGTTATACAAAAGAATGTTTCTGTTTATCCCTCTTCTCCCTAACCCAAGTGAATATTAGAGATCCTCTTATACTTCAGTCCACCCTAGGATTAGAAAATGAGGGTAATTAATGGCTCCTGTTTTGGATCTATTCTTACACCTTGCTTACATTCAAACCAAAAAATAAACTATGTGAGGAGTCCAGATGAAAAATCATCTGAAAGTCAAGATTTTAAAATTCAAAGCACAACACTTCAGTATGCCCAGCAACAGAGGGGTCTAACAAGGTGCCTACAAAATCTGTTTTCTATTATCATTTTGTAACTATAACCTTGGCACTTACACAGATTATGAGACACCATAACCCTAAACAGCAAACAAAAAAACCAAACACACCAATGAACCTGATCTAAGGTATCAATATTTATCCACATAAAGAGTGATCCAATATAACCTGTCAGTATCTAAAAAGCACAATAATTCTTGTCACATCAGGTTATTAGTCTGCCAGTCAGCTCTAATTTTCCAGTAGCAATGACAACAACTGGTTTTAAATACATTTATTTTCCTTTGATAGCTCTACGTATGCACTTGCACATTGATAGAATTGTAAAGAAATAAAAATATCCAGCTATATGTTCAAACAAATATGTGACATATTTTTGTGAGGAATAATGGGTGCTAACTTGTCCTACTAGAGAGAAAGACTCATCTACTCTCATGAAGAGTCAGTCAAATCTCACAAGAAATACACTATGCTAGATTGTTATCTTCAGCTTGCAATCATGGGAAGAACTTCAATGCAGGAAAAGGAATAAAAGCCATGACAAAAGGAGTAAGATCAACTTGATGAAATAGCATACATTTTGAATCTGGGGTATGAATTTCATGCAATTAATACTGTGATTTTAAAAATACTTGACAAAGCCATTTTTTGGGGCTATTCAGATAACTCGTTTAACATGTACTTTCTTCACAAACATTAAACCAGAAAAAACCAATCTAAATATGTCAAGTAAATTATGCAGAGTGATCCAGTCACTTGTGGCTAGATACAAAAGACACTTAAAGGTTGTGACACTGAACAAGGCAACAGATGCTGAGATCCCAGCTCCTTGGAGCAGAAAGCATAGCCCTAACTCAGGCACCTAAAGTTACTGTAAAGTGGGTAGAGAAGTTGCCTAAAAGTAGAACAGGCTCAGAACAGAAACACTTAACCCACTAGAAACATTCACAGAAGAAGACCTTCTGAAATCTTTTCCATTTACGATGACTAAATTGGATGTCAGAGACATCCCAAACTGGGAAATTATATCCTGCGTTACAGATGACGTTTGTCAGACTGCCACTCAGATTTTGTTTATTGTGTTTAGGCATCTAAGCCATGAGAACATGCTCCACCCTTATTTTACCAAAGGAGTGCAAGCCAGAGACAAGGAAGCAAGAATGGAGCTGTTTTCCTGCTTCCAAGATTACACCACGCACCAACACAGAGCGGGCACTGACAAGAGAGAAAACAGCTTTGCACAAAAGAACTTCAGACTCCTGGCAGACAAGTGAGGAGTGGCCAGAGCTTGTCTTCCTTATTTCCTTGAGCCTCTAACGATTTCTATCATGTGAGTACATCAAAGCAGATAAAAATTAAGGGCTAACCACTCGATAGTTTGTATTTGGTACTGAGTTGCTAACAGTGAATATTAACTCAAGCATTTTGATTGGCCTACTGGTTAATAGGAACACATCCACCATATGTAACCATGATAAGAATCCCAGACAACTGCTGAAATATGACACTCAAAGTAAATTCAGATTGTCAAAGAAAGACTAATTTACATACCACTGAAGTACTGCTAGGTTGTAAAAATATTCCTGTTCTCTCTCTTAAATATATACAATAATATATGTTACAATAATAACAGAAATATAATAAAGCAAAGACATTAAAACCTAACTGAATAAAACTTCCTAGTTTGTAGCTTTTAAATCTGCAATTACCTGAATCCTTTCTAAAAAAAAAGTAACAAAATATATAAGGTAATACCTAATTTATTTTATAGGCTTAAAATTCTAAGTGTGAATACAATTTCATTCTTATCTTAGGAAAAAACTAACTGCCAGATAAATACTGTATGTGTTTGAGATATAGTGTATTAGTATTATCTCCAATGTAAAAAATTGAATTATTTATCTACAGTGTAGTTTGTTTCACAACCATGATAAAATACTAATTAAAAAAAATAAAATGCTTAGTCTTTTGCAGAAATTAGTTTAATATATCATCCCAAAGAAGAGATAAATAATCAAGCCACAGCATTTTGGAAAAAAATTGCAAATGAATCTGTAGTTCTCAAACAGTAGCAAAAAATGAACAGTATGAACTGAAAAATATATGTGACAAGTCTTAGACCTGAAATATTTGGAGATATAAATTTTATTTTACCATGGCCAGGTTTTGTTGGCAAATCTTGCAACAAGTTGACTAATGCTCCAGCTGGTATCAGTGACAGAGCCCTCATTGATTCCAAGCAACTGCTCCCATTCAGAGAAGCAAAATGCTTTCCCAGCCCAGGGGAATATCTTAAATTCTTCCACAAACATACACAAAAATAGAAAGAAACAAACAGAAAATAAAACCGTAACTCCCTTTGCTTTTCTCTGCGTACTTCATGCAGTCATTTCTCCCAAATCTCCTTCCAAGTGAGTTTAATGACAAGAAGACTCAGCATAACCAGCAAATATTCAGTGAAGTTCACAGAAAGCAAAATTATACCGTGTTAATGCAGCCAAATATAGAAGAACAACTCTAAACACACAATATAAACCCCACATCTAAAATGTACATCCCTTGCTGTTCTCCAGCAGATACTAGAAACCCTTCCTAGCTCACAAAAGCATTCAAGAAAGACAAACCTAGATTCTTCCTAGCACCTATAAATCCTGTTATTTATTAATTTAGCTCCTTCCACCACAACTTTTGATCACAGAAAAGAAAACCAGAGATTGCAGCCATTAGAATCTTGGAAGGCAATCATGCTGTTATTATCATGATAATTTACTTAGGCTCATCTGAGAATGGTAAAATACTGACATTAAATAAGTCATGATATAAGGGGGGGTTGGGGGGCAGGAGGACGGGAAAGGCAGAAAAGCAAATCACCATCTCACAAAAGCCAGCTGAGTCTACAAAGTGATTTATTTCCATTTTCCCTGGCAAGGAATGCCTTATTTTAACACCCTTAGGTTTCCAAATTGATGACTCAAAGGCCTTCTCCACCACTAACTGCTGTCAACCGAGACTCAATAATTTAACACTGGTTTGTCATATCACTCTGACACGTAATGTTTGATCTTCATCATCCCGTCACAGGATGCCAAGCAACAAGATGGGCCCGCAATAATACGCTAAGAAGTTAAGAAATGACAAACACTTCCCTTTGCCTGAAGTCCAAAGGAACTCTATCATCATCTTGCACAAGATGTGATCTATTAATGTGGAAAATAGGACACAGCTGCAGAATCAGGTCGTACCGATGACAAGGACAGGGCCACGTCCTCCAGCACAGGGCCGGGCACCACGTGGAAGCACAACTCCGACCTGGGATCGAAAATAACTTCGATTGCTCTGTTTTCTGAGCTATGGCTGCTAAAGCCAAAAAGTGAGACTGAACCATTAGAGGAAAAATATCTAGGAGAATCTTGAAAACCTCACTCTCAGGAAAGCCATGTAACTGAGAGGTAGGAAACACATTGTGACAGGTGCGTGGAATAAGAGGAGCTATTACTTTTTTTTGCTCATTATTTTTATATATATTAAAGTATTCTGCACTGGCAATAACAAAGCATTTAGACCTTTCCCACCTTATTACCTAGGTCCTAGATCTCTTTAACCCTCTACTTAAAACACCACACATTTCAAAAAAATTCATCTCCATTATTAAAATTTCAGTGCTTTCTTACATATTATTTCTAAAATGCATATTTCCATAGCCATAGCTGATCAAACCCAGGATATTAGAAAAGCACCTCTATTTCACTAAGCTAAATTTTATGCTGTTGTGGCTTTGCAAGATAACTGTTCAAGATTTACAAGAGGCAATGACAAACCTTTTCATTAAATTATTGTGGCAGATTAGGATTTCCGCTTGAATATTTCTATTTCATAGTCCACATTCAGTGCCTCTATCTAATTATTCAAACAGCTGATGCATATTGTGCAACAGAGATGTACACCTCTACGAATCATTAGTTACATATATATACCCTAACACATAGTGAGCTCAAAATTAATTTTTAAAAAATTGATAAAAGATACGCCATTTTATGTGCGATGGCAGAATCATAGTAAACCACATTAAACTGGTATTCAAATGGATGTATTAAAAACAGTTCAACACGCAGAATTGCCTGACTGGATGCTTATGGTGCTTCTGTAGAGCTAATCCTGCCAAGGAAGAAAATTATTATTCATTTCATCTGAGCAGCTAAGCATAAGGTAATATAATGAGGAAGCTCAGCTAGCAGACTGCTTAACTTTTCTTCCTTGAAGCACTGAAACCCCTATTAAATTTCTGTACTGAGACTTAAGGAAAAAATCTAAGCACCTTATGATTAACTGGTGCTTGCTAGGGAAAGCACTGTAAAATCATCAACTGCAATAGCACAGCAGAGGAAGGCTTTAACAAACAGATAAAAGAAACCTGCAATGAGAGTGACCGTATTTTGTCAAGATATGCATGCAAAGGCAAAGGTCAAATACAATTTTCTCCTGTACCCTTCATGCAACAATAACAGTTGGTTTTCAGAATGCTATTGTTTTCTTGTAGGGCACAGTAAGGCTGACCTAAGGCCTCATCTAAAGTGTGCAATTCTTGTAGCAAAGGCTGTCTACTTTATGAGCCTTTCCGGGCAACATTAATTCACCACTACTTTGTAAGGCACTGCCCACAGAGAAAAGCAGTTGGTGGAGGGTGCAGACTTGCAGGAAAAAAATGGAAAACAGGTTTGCTGACAGAAAAACTATTTCATAATGAGTCATCTTTGGCTGTGATTACTGAGTGATTAATTTCTGTTTACAATTTTCATTAATTCTTTCCTAGAGCCTTAATCCCGGTCAGGACAGCTCCTCCACAAATTAGCTTGATAACATCTCTCTGACTTGTGTGTGTTCACAGCATCATGGGATTTGAAACCGTGTTCTATCAATACTGAAACATTTTCCCCCTTAAAGAATTCAGTGGGGATGTGTTTGCTGTAATCCTGGACTAACTCTATCAGCTCTCCAGAACCCCTGAGATTCACCTGGTCCACCCACTTTTTACTGGATTCCTGCAAAATGAAGCAGTTTTGTTCAACAGCTGGAAAAGCATGGGATGAGCAAAACAATAGTTTTGTACAGTCACCTGCAAACTGAGAGGAACTAAGGGGAGCTGAAGTAGTCCCAAAGCATCACAGCTTCTTCAGCTGAACCTCAAAACATGTAGCTGCTAAGTCCTGTCTTTTCAAAACCGTAAAATTCTGTCATAAGATGAATTTCTAGTTAAGACTAAGGTTGGTGCTTTCTGTCTCAGAATTTGCCAAGAACATCAAAAAAAGAAAAGATAGCCTCACCACATTTTGGCTTTTGCAACCATCACCCTATCGTAGAAAGCAATATATCATGGCACAGAGCAGTTCTAGTGTTTTCAAATAATCAGTTCTACCAAGGTTTCTCAGTAACATATGACACAGTTAGGGGACTCATCCCTCCACCCTAAACACCAGCTAAGCATCTAGTGACAGGACAAAGAATTCCTCCTCTGGGACAGCAGAAACACAAAAAAGAAGGAAAAGAGAACGAAGTTAATACCACTAGTCTGCCTCTACCAGGCAAACCCTCAATGGCTGTGCCATGCTCCCATTTATTGCAGCAGACTAAACTCTGCAGGCAGAGTTTGGCCACTGTGTGCACTTCAGGATTAAAAAAAAAAAAAAAAAAAACACCAAAAAAAAAACCTTAAGTTAAATATCAACTTGACTTTATAAAGGAATTTCTAAGCAGGACCAGAATCTCTAAACGCATTATCTGCTACACAACAGTATCCAGTTTTGCATTTATCTTATTCCTTCCGGAGTGAGCAGGCAGACTTCCATGCTTCAGTAACAGGCTCATAAAAAGTGCCTGGTGGACTGCAGAAGGTATTTCTACTGTCCTGGAAAATTACATAAATCAAATGCTCAATGATTGTCATTTTCCAGCTAAATACTATTATAAATAACTGTTTATATGGACTTAACTTTTTTTTCTACCTGTCAGCTACTGATAAAGATTCACTCCGTAAATCACAGAAATTTCCTTTTAGCTGTCAGAAAGCAGATTTAATATGGTGAGAAAGAAATACATGAAAACAAGTGTGATCTACTTTTAGAAGAGTTATATAATTTTGTGTAGCTGTTTCAAAAGCATTGTGCTCTCATGTTTTAGTTCATGTCCAAACAATTACACCAATTTGTTGGGACATACGTATGATAATCTCTTTGCAAACTTTGACACAAATAACTTCATGAAGTTTCTTCTCCCCACTCATACTTAGAAAAAAAAAATTAGTTTGGGAATAATGTCTATTATCAGGATGTTTTCAGATTTTTTTAAAGTAGAATCACAAAATCATCTCTTATAATGATACTGGAATTAGCATTCAAAGCTGAATATCCTTCCTCATCATTTGTAATATCACAGAGATCAACCTAATGCATTTTACTCTGAGTACGTGGAAACAAAAATTCTGTCAGAGCCACAAGAATTTCGAAATTCACATCTAATATCACAATAGTATTTACTGTACAGACTATTGTGTGAATGGCAAATTTGGGGGCTAAAAATTAGACAGACTACATAAGATACGAATGTAAGAAATTAAGTCCTGCTCAGTAGTCTACTGTTCCACTTCTACATTCTCCCACAACATCATGCAGGATGGCAGGAACTGGAAGTGTAGATCCTCATAATTTTTTTAATCTTGCCAAATAATATCGTTTTTAAATTTAATTTTTTTTTTTTAAGTAAAACTGTGAAAAAGTAATTATGGAATGAACTGAAAATTGTATTGAGGAAACCCTTCAAACTGCGGTTACCAAACCCAAATATGCACAAATATTGTGTTGATCAAGAGTTTTAAACAGAGTAAATTATATATTTCTACATGTAAACAATACCTTTGAGTTGTGATCACCCTTTGGCAGCATTGAAATGGCATATGTAATTGCTATAGTCAATAGATTTTCTTCAAGAGCTTTGCTGCTTATGTTTTCTATCCAATTTTACGGAGATTAGTTTCACAAAACCAGAATTTTTATATTGCAATATCCCTGGGGTATGCAGTCATCAGTTCGCATAATGATATTTTAGAAGATAGAAGAATAGCTGTAAGAGTGTTACAAAGAAATAGAGCTCATCCTTTTAAAAATGCAGACAACAAAAAAATTAATCCAGAATGTATTCATCTTCATTTCCTCTCTTTTTGAGGGTTGAAAATAGAAATTTTCAACCACAAATGTTACTTTCAATTTTTCAACAAATAAAATGATCTGCTGTGGAGAATGAAAATATTAATCTTTCCAAAACACAAGTTTTTGTGTCTGACTTCATACTTAGAAATTAAAATAGTTCAATGCTACTATGGCAGACACAAACACCAGTGACGCCATGTGCTGCTCCAGGTGGGAATTTCAGGGTGGTTAAAGTGGCTATTTTATGTAAGCTTCTTTTCAAATATCATTTCCCAAACCTCACACATGACATATGAAACACTGTCACCACCTGGTTTTCACACCTGCATTTGGAAATGACAGACAACTGGTTTTTGGCATAAAACTTCATTCCCAGTAATACGTTACACCTGATGCAGGTTTATAAACCAGCTTTTCTTGCCATGTCTTCCTTCACTTCAGACAAACTCTCCCTTCTTACAGCCAGGAGGTGATGTATGGCAGAGGGCAGCCAGGCAGACTCCGGGTTTATGAGGACATTTTCACTACTGACTTCCCAGGTGAACCATTTCAGTCATGAAAGAAGAACATTAAATGAACTGACTGACAGATCCCAACAGGCAGAGGTAAGGGCAACATATGTCTTTCCAACCTTTACTTGCTCAAACTGCCTTTTGTCCTTCCAGCATCCCTCAGCTTTACAGGACAGAGAGTTCTTACCAAACTTATTCCTTTGATAAAGTTTCTTCCTTCCTGAGATAGGGTCAGGGTTCCTGTTGGCCGTGTGATGGTGAGAAAGATACATTGACCTGACTTCTGCATAGGTTTTCATCACAAAGGAGTCACCACTCATCACTTTAACCAAGCAGATACCACTGACCATATCTGAAGAGGTAATCTTTCAGTGTTGAATTTATTGGTGTTTTTTATTGATGGCACCAATACAAACTTGAGTTAGGCCATGAAAATAAAAATCAAATGTTACGACTGCTCTTCCTTTTCATTGTCCTTGTAAATCCAATCAGATTTAGTATTTAGGCATTTGTAGTAATGAGTGTGATTCCCGTTGGACTTATTTGACTTCACAAACCTGAACAGTAAGTGAACAGGATATGTGTGGATATTATGCACATTTATCAAAGATTTTCCTGGCACTCTGAGGAACAGTGCTTTCAATTCTATTCTAGACTCCATAAGCAAAGTCTACTATTTCTAGTTACTCCTATCTAGGAGTCACAACAAATATTTTTTCTAAGATTTAAACCAGACTTTCCTCTGAGAACAAGGGATACAAGGAAAAGAGGCAAAAGTGGACAGATGTCAATATCACTGTTGCTTTTGTTCTTTCCGTTTTCTGGATATTTACTAGATTCCTGAGAATTACAAGAAAGAAATGTGCCCTGTTACTTTTCCATACTAAAATCAGTGAAGAGTTTCACATCAAACTCGTTGCATTTCAGGACAATAATCAGTTTTTCCTTATTTTGAAGTGTTTTATTTTTACTACTTCCCTCCTAATGCTAGAAAATATTTTAGTATTTCTGAATTTGATGCTGCAGCAATTTTCTACATTTTAATATTTCAGCAGAGGGTCCATATAAAGAAGCAGAGACTCTATATACTGTAACTTCAATTAAATGTTATTTAGAAAAAAATCCTAAAACTCATTTTCACAAAAGCATAAAGGTTTCTCATGCCATTAAAGGACTACAGAAATAACTAAAATGTTCCGTTAAAATAAGTACTTTGGTCAGATTTTTTTTTCCATTAGTTCAAGGATAACCTGATGTTTGGAGCAATCCCTTTGAAATGGTTGACAATGTTTTTGCATTTCCTGCCCTTCAAATGTTTCTGTGTCTATCCATACCATTATCTGTTGGGAAAGGTCATTTTGAGACATTCTCTTAAGGAACATGAAATTGCCACGCTCTTATAGCATTCTGTGATTGCTAATGCTATGATGAGGCTTACTTCCCTCTCCAAGTTTAAGTACCCAAAGGCTGATTAAAATAAAATAAAATCTACCATAATGCCAAACTGGTAAAAGGAAGGCAAGAAGAAAGAGAAAAACAGGTTTAAAATTATAAACTTTAAAAAGCCAGATAGTCCTCAAGTTCACTGTATCCATCTGTCATTATTCAGGCATAGGTACAGTGGGCTAATTAAATGTTAATGAAATATAAATAATCTGCTGGTCTCAGAGAATTAGCTAAGGAGCAGTAACTGCACAACAGCTGCTGTAGCTCACTGAAAGTGCTCATGTCAGCACCTCAAACAGCATCTAAAATCTGGCTTCTAAACATCTGAATGAAATAATAATGACTTCTTCATGTAACTCATTTCAGAAGACCTGCAATTATTTTTGCTTAAAACAGAGGTGAAAGGTCCATGTGATAGCAAAAAAAAAGCTGAACAGTTTCAAAGAACAATACAATTAAATGTGAGATTTTTCATCTGTTGTTTTGTTAAAATCTTTTTAAGTAAAGCAGAGTGTCTCTAAAAGCAGAACTGTATTGAGATGCTAATGAAATTGATAAAAGAAATTCAAGGCAGAAATATTGTTAGAGACACAAAGCCTTTGCTCCTCTTCTATAGCATGATGATCAAAGATAAGTGCATTGGGCAAAGACAAGATTTAAGCTCACTCCTCATTTAAAGCCTGGGGTTTTTTTACACACAAACTTCCTCCTAGCCAGAAAGATGGCCTTCATCTTGCTGGGGTCCAGCTGGAGACCTTGAGTAAGACAGAAAGGACTGGGATGGCCAGTGAAATGTCACACACCCAACATGCAGGAAGCTCAGCCACAGCCTGAGGTAGATCCCAGGATATGCAGAGAACGAAGCACACTATACCTTATCCATCGCAGGTAATTTAAACGCCAACCCCAAAAACCTCATGTTTGAAGTGCATCCTTAAAATGGAAGTCTCTCAGGAGTGCTGGGGGCATTCTCTCAGCTCAGGCTGCACTCTTACAGCCTCCTCCTGCAAGCTGGAGACTCGAGGCTGGGAAACTCATCTGGTTGGGGGATCTCATATGGCCGTAGCTGAGATGGTCCGAGACAGGTGCCTGTGCTCCCTGTCTGCTGGTGAACAAAGAGATGGCGTTTGCAAGAAGGGGCTTCTGAACATCTTGTTTGAAGTCCTAAGCTGTCATAACTTAGGGAGAATCCTTAAATTCTCAAAAATCTCCAGTTCATGTAAGACAAACTCTTCCTCCTAATGCTGGGTCAACCATTTGACTTCACCCTAAGTCAGATGAAGGTGGTGTTCCCAAGTTAGTGAATTACTTCTCCCCATCTTTAAACCCACCTGTGAAAGAACAGAAGAGTAAAGAACATTTTGTCTTTGTTGGAATGAGACACATTTGGTAAAACCACCTTTGGTGTGAGTGTTGTGTGACAGAGTTTATAGCTGCCAGCTATCCCATGTACCTGCTGTATCCTGGTCTCCATGGAAAGCAAAGCAATGCAGTGGGTGGAACCTGCTAGGATAGATTCCAGCCTCCAGTTTTCAGTCATGATGGCCAAGGGACTGCCCTTTCTTCCACCCCACTGCCTAGACACAGGCTGCGAGATGGAGCTCAGGCTCTTCCTGCCAAGGCTGAATTAGCACTGTCACCAAACTCCTTGAAAACAAGCAGATCCATCACTGCCTGCATGTTTACAAGGACAGACACAAAATCAAGTATAAATCACTCCACAAAAAATTCAGCATGCAATATTAATGCAGGCATTCCTATGTGCACACAAACACACATCAGCATGTATGACAGAAGCACACCTCATAACTAGGAAAGGTTATTGACTGATGGTTTCTAGGGACCTTTTAAGCAACCTGTAAATATAGGGCTGTTGATTGAAGCTCTTCATATCAATGCTGTATCAACAATACCAAAAAAACCCAAAAGCCATTCACTCCAAAGATACACAACTTTACTGCAAAGATGTAATATTTTCCTGTAAGGCGTACAGAAAAACATTCTTGAAAATACAAAGCAGCAGTACAGAACTTCTCTCTGCTAAGTGCCATCAAAGTCCATCTGACACAAACTGTGACTCTGAAGCTATAAAAGAAATGTTTCACTCCACTGTTGAATAATTTGGCATCTCTTCAGCAAGAAAGAAATTTGTGGCAAATGACTTGAGAATCTTGATAATCAGTATGCTGGTCACATTCCCCACTTCCAAATCACACACGGGAAAATTAAACAAACTACTTTGTTACAAACGGACAGTGTCAAAATCAATTAAAAACTCCAGTTTCCTTGGTGTTCCGAAATCAGGGGAGCTTTTTCAATAATCTAAACAGAAGTAGTAATTCCATTTACTATAGACATAGCACACCAATCCCTTTATAGTGGGTGGGCACATCCATAAACACTGGCATTTGTTACACAGGAAATCTGCACTTCTGTGTTCAGATAAAAAAAACTGAATACTGGTTTTGAACCATTAGTCAAGAATTTTCCATCAGCTTCTGGAATTTGGAAAATACAACCTCTCTTCATATCCCTGGCAGAGATCATTACATACATCACCAGACATCATCATCATATTATTACATACATCATTAGTGTTCACTAGAACAGGTCAGACATTTGCCCAGCATATGTAAATTCACGTTGCCTGTGCTGGTGTTGAAATTATAATCTCTACCTAGAAAAGCATTTTTTTTCCAAATGAATCCAGAAACTTCTTATCTAACTAGCAAACCACTTAGCTCTGTGCTGAACAGCAAAGGCCTTCAGGCTAAAACCTACAGGCTAAGCAACATCAAAGCAACTCATACCAGGGATTCAGGATGGGAAGCAAGGAACATCACATCTAACTGAAACTGCAGGGAGAACGAAGTAATCACCATGGAACTAACCAAAACTGAGTTTGGCCAGGACGGGAGGGTTTATCCCCAAAAGCAGCATGGGATCTTTCATGCCCACAAATGGTCAGAATCATGTCATTACACTTCATTGAAAATCAAGACCTCATGACTTTGAGCCCTTAAGATCTGAGTTTGCAACTAAGTTGTAGAACAACACCTGAATCACCAGCATCAATCTCCTTTTTCTTTAGGAATGCCTTACCCAAGTAAGCATCCAATCAGAATTATTTAAAACCAAACAGCACAGTATCTTTACTTATTATGGCAAAAAGTAGGAGAAAATCTTGCTTATATTGTGCTTTATACTACAACTTGTGTAGTCCTAAAAAACACTATTAGGTGAGACACTCATTGCAGATTTAAAAATATGTTATTATGAAAAAGATGAAACACAATGGAAAATTACTGTCATCTTCAAAGTTTTCCTACTTAACTTGGCGAAACACAAAGAGATTTCAAGCTTTTCTCCTCTTTTTTTTTTTAACATTTAGATCATATCTTTCATCTTTTGAAGATGTCATTATGCTCTTTTAATCTTTTATATTTTTCTTTTTAAGCTCTTGTCCATATCCAGGGAGGCAATTAAGAACTGGTTTTTGTGTGCAACTGCAAATAGATAGATTTAATGAGTCTCTCACTTATACCACGAAGACATATTCAAGAATGCATTAGCCTTTGCACTGAGCAATATCTGTGGACCATTAAAAAAAAATACCCATCACACTTATTTCTGTGGAGAAAATGCAAGAAAAGAGGTAATATCAATACTTTATTTTCATTCTGTATGAATTCTCAGAAAAGCCCAAAAAGCTTTTCTAACCTCTCCTATCAAAGGAGCCAATAAGAAAAGTCATCACAGACATGACAGGCCTGAAGCTTCCATTATTTCCCCTAAGTATAGTGAAAATATATGTCACTCAGGGAACTGAAAGACAGAAACTGACTTTTAGTTTTTTACCTCTTGATATGCAATCTGACTACAAACTTTGACTCTTCTCTACACAACTAAGCGAATGCAGCATATTGGTCTAAAACACTAGTCATTTGATTAAAAAATAAATAATCATGAATCTCTATTGTAATTGTGTGGGAGCTTTTTCCTCCCTCCGTCTCTGAAATATAATAGGATTCGTCGACAAGCCCTCACTGGAGAGTCAATCTTCAATGCACATCATGAAGACCCAGTGACTGTTCTGAAAGGATGGTATCAGGCAATTTCCCAGGAGAGACAGATTCCTAAATCTTAATTTATTGTTTCATCATTAATAAAGACAAAATACTTTCTGCATGATCACTGTATACTCCAGAAGCAGGGCTTTCAAAAACAGCACTGGAGTTGACTAGAATCCCCTTTTTGCAGAATTTCAGTATCACACATTCATCCAGACAAGACAGCTGAAGACACATTAACTGATGAACTGACATTCCAAACTCTACCTATATTTCAGTACATAATTTCTGTGCCATACTTGGGACAGAAATTTCAATGTGAACACCAAATAGTTTAAAGCAATATATACAAATACACTTGAGAATACATTAAAAAGTGTCAATCCTTTCTGTAGAACCTTAAATGGTCTAGTCACTGCTCATTAACCAATGCAGAAAACAAAGTTAGCTAGTCTATACTCTCATTGTCCAAGACACGTATTTTTAAACAACTCTCTATTAACAATTTTTTTTTCCTTTCTTTCCCTATGTTCTGGTTTGTTTCTCTGCATTCTTTGTTGTATTTCATGGGTGTATTTTAGACGAAGAGGCAAGAAAAAATGTAGCTATCTTGCTGATATACAGCCAGTGCCCTGACCAGTATGTGTATAGGAGTAAGAACCACAGCCAGCAACTCAGACACAAAACTGGTGTTTCACCATGCAAAGTGCTGAATAAAACTCAACACAGTATCATGTGAAGAGACAGGACACAGGGATTTATAAAAGCTATACTAAGAAGATTTCACTTCAGATTTGCCCCTCCAGTTGTTGACTGACTGCACACAATTTACAAAAGTATTTTAATCAGTTCAAATGAACAATAATGATGAAAGCAGTGCTGAACTGTGGGCCCCCTCCAGCTTTTGAGATAATTTTTGTTACTCTCTTCCTTTTGTGAGGCTCATGAAACTGAAGAGTGTGGCAAAAAAAACATGACAGAGGCCTTCAATATTCTTTTCTTTTCCAGCAGAAAAGATTGTAGCTTTCTTCCCTACTATTAAGAACTACATGGCAACATGAAGGAGAGAACCATAGAAAAACTGTTTAAATTCCAGCCTACTGTGAAATTAATAAACCATGGAGATCTGACATTACTGCAGATGCAGAGCATTAATTCCTTCTAGCAAAGCCTACAAAAACATATTTCATAAAGGTATAGACAAAATACTTCATTTCATATTGGGGAAAGGGGTGGCATCAATGTTTGACTTCAAAAGTACACGTTATCCCCTACCTATACAATGTAGTTTTATTGTTTTTTAAAATAATTATAATAGAAGTGATTATGGGAAAAAAAATAACCCATTATGTTCAAGTCAACAGATTTAGGATTTTCAGGGTATCCAGACCACTCCCCCAGGCCTGCCTGTGTGTCTACAGTGCCCCCACACCCAGCTGTGCTGTCCCCACACATCTCCCACATCACCACAATCAGCTACTGCAACTGCTCTTATCTACTTGTCCACAGCATCCACCCTTCAACATTTGCTACACTTTTAGCTTCCATGCTAACCATACGAATGGTTGCTGCCCAGTATAATTAATTTCCTAGGCTTCTCTGGAAAACCATCCTGTCACTTGGCAAGGAATGCAACTCTCCATCTGACTCCTAGCATGACTTAAGATTACAGTGCAGGGAATAGAGTTCATGCTTTCACGCAGAATAATTTGAAATATGAAAGCCAGTATGTTGGTCCTCAAGCAAAACACCATTGTCGGTGTTTTTTCTAAGCTGGGAAAATATACATCTGTAAATCAGGATTAAATTGAATTGCCATTACAAATTATAAGAATCAGTGCCTAATAAATATCAGTTCAATGGTAAAAATTCTACAAAAAATTCATAATCCTTTTAGCAACCTCAGTGAAAACATAACAACAGCTGGTACAATTTCACAGCATCAGCCTCCTTCACACACCCACCAGGGCAGGAGCTCTGGTAAGGTGTTGCTGTCCCAAGGGGGATTCTACCAGAACAAAAGCACAGGTTCTATGTGTGTGTTTCACTTCCACCCTTCACACTCCAACACGCACCCTAACACCTTTTATGCTCAGTGAAATGAAGATGACCTGTAGGAGATAAGTCTTCCTCTTTCCCTTCTGGGAATAAATTAATTTCAGAGAGTCTTAAATTTCAGCAATAGGACCTGGCCAGAGGGGGAGGAGCTGAGAGCCAGGGCTGGGACAGTGAAGCTGGGCAAAGGCAGCATTCAAGTAACTGTGTAAGGTTTCTTGGCACCTGAGACTGCCACACTTCTAAACCTGGGGTTTAGATGTACAGGGTTGGTGGGTGGCAGCAATAGCTTTGCTTACTATGAATGTGAGCAGGCAGAGGTGCCAGCAAGGAGTTTACACAAACTACATCTGTCATGGTAATGCAATCTGGTGGCAAAACTCTGGTTTAGCACAGCCATAAGGGGAAAAGCACATAGCTTGGATCTACAACTGGCTGAATCTTCCAGTAACAGGGCTGTGGACAGGACCTGGGGCCCAAGTAATCATGAGAGACAGGAAAAACTAGTCAGTCTGAAATCAAGATGATTCTCATCTTCAGTAAGGTTTTACCATCTGGAGGTAAAGATCCAGCTACATATTTGCAGTGAGAAGACAGCTTGAAATTAGCCATGTTAGAGATGGATATCGAGGGCTCAGAGATGTATTTTATGACAAAGCTTGGGATTTTTCATTCATTTTAGCTTGACTATAGCAAGTATTATCAATTGCATGTGGCAATTTGCACTGTAATCCATTAAAATAATATGAAATTGCCTGATAATCTCATATCTTTTTTTTTACAGAACTTTGCAGTACTGTGGAAATACTGAGCCAACATGAGAATGCAGCAGAATATATGATACAAACACAAATTCAAGAGCAATAAAATGTTTCAGTAACAAAATGAAACTTCTTGCCCAATCACAGGTTTGACAGCAAAAAAAAGTACTGGTTTATTTATCTTGTCTGATGTTAATCTTTGTTGATATTCCCTAAGGTCAAATACATCCATGCAAGCTTATGCTTTTATATTAAACTATAATATTGCACAGGAGATGATCTTTTACATTATATTCATAAGGAGGAAAAAAGAGGCCCATTTCAAATTCTCAGTCACTGAAGTGAATCTTCAACAGCTTACAAGGCATTGTATATATTCAAACAAAGGCAGAATTTACACTAAGGAGGTTTTACTGTCTGTGTAGGTATCTGTGCATGCCTGACATCTAAAAGGGCAGAAGCCATTCTTCACATGATGTATCTTCTCATCATACATCCAAGACTTCTAAATTCAAGATATACAAGCTTAAAGATTTTAATCTTGCATTAGATGTTAGTTGCAAATCAGAACAGAACATTTTCAGTTCTCCAGAGATTCCATCTGCTTACACTGTTCGTCACCACATTGGCTTTGAACATCCTAAACATACTCTGCCCTGCTCAGAATGAAAACGAAGAGTTCTTGAGAAAGGACAAGATTTTTCTCTGGAGCTCGATTAGATTATACAGCTGAGCATTTCAAATTACCAAACCCTACAGCAAATGCACAAAATCCTCATGTAAGCAGGTAAGCAAGCTAAAGGTATTGTTTTGTAGAAACCAACTTCCAGTGGTGGGACAGAGGGCACAAAAAGCATCTAAAAGCAGGTTTTTTTCCAATACATCATTTTTTTATGTGTTATACACCATCTAAAAATCTTGTGCAAAACTAATGAAGTTTTTATATTTTGCTACATTTGGCAAATGACTTCTCTGCTCCTCAGATCTTGCACAGTACTAACAACACTAAAATCCTTCAAAGGAATATTTTAAAACCCCTCTTTTCTTGCATGCTGATATAATTCAAGTAAGATTCTTTTTCTTCAATGTGTTTATAATAAAATGCTTGCAACAGTGAGAAAATTGAGATTTAAAGCAATATTGTTGGGCTTCAAACAGCATGAGTTCACTGGAACAAGAAGAAAAAATATCTTAATCTAATTACTGCTTCAGCAAGCACCTCATGAATTCTGGATTAAAAAACAAACAAAAAAAACCAAACAAACCCAAAACTCCACATTCATTTTTAGCTGGCAATCACAGTGAGTTTATTAAATAAAATAAACAACCTATACAATCAATGTTCTTGTATTTTTCTTTTTCCCAACCACATTTCAACTCTATAAATAGAACTAGACATTTCTATTTCCTTGTGCAGCAATATTTGAGGAAATTCTACTTGTGCAATTACTGCCAAGAATACTGGACATCACCAGGAGCTTTAACTAGGTTGTCATAAATGAACCTGTAGGGAAGAAAAATTAATAAGAGTGATAGGTCTACCCTTCACAAAGCAAAACAGCTACGGCTCCCATAACCAGTGGTAGTTTAAAAGTGGAAATACAGACTGGCATGAAATACATTCCACAGGAGGTTGACAAAAAAAGGCAGCCATATCTCACCCTTGCAAAATCCCAAGATTCTATTACACTTATTTTTCAGGGTAATAGTTATTTGTATAAATCAATGTAATTATTTGTATAAATCAAATATACTATGGAGTTCAGTAAATGAAAGTAACCAATGGCCTAACAACTAAGGGGGTGGGGGGATGTCTCTGCCCCAGTAACAAACCATCTCTTCTGGGATTGCTTTCTGGTTTTGTCTGTGTCTTGTCAAATATACTACAGACAGATGAAGATTTATGAATTTTGAAACCACAGAAGGCAGCTTTTTAGAAACTTTGGTTTGTTCAAACAGCGTTTTTAATACTGCCAAAATACTTTTGACTGATAAAAACTTGATCTTTTATTACCTGCCTAATAGGTTTCCATAGAGGAGTCTTTAGAGGAAATGTGGAAGGATTATCCCTAACATTAAGGGTACAGATTAGCCTCCATATCCTCTGAGCTCAGTAGGAATAAACACTCACTCAGGTTCTGTTCTTAGGCTATGACAAATACAGATTATGAGATTTCAGAATAAAATCTGGATTTTATTCTGGAAAAAAAAGTCAGCCTTGAGGCACCTGAAAAAGACTGCATTATTTGGGTTAAAAGTACCACCATAATTTTTAAAGAAAAAGATGGCATTACATTCTCTGTTGCATCCCTTAGAAAGATGGTGCATATATCATGCTTTTATAAGTGTGCTCACAATCAGTGAGCTTCCAAGAAAATCTCACCACAAAGTCTGATAAATATTAAAAGGAAGATATCAAGCTTTTAAAACCTTTGAAATATTTGGCATAGCTTTAAATGCTTATCTAAAAACTGAGTTAATACAAAGGCATGCTGTCTCTGGCTGACACTTTTTGAACAGAGCTGTTCTTTCCTACAACAGTGTTCTATTAATTTTAGAAATTCATTAGTACCAGAATCTACAACTCAGCATTAATTAAAGTCATCTATACAATCTATTCCTGGTGTAGATGAAGCTCCAGTGTTAGACCTCTAACAATGCCTCCAGTCCCTTAGATCCCAAAGAGTGCTGCTATTCTTTTGCTTAACTAGATTTGCTCATTCCTGCATTGTAACAAACAGAGATTAGATCTGGTTTGCCTCAGACCACTACATTTAATTAAACATAAACGGTTCATACTCAGACCTCAGGTATGCATGGGTAACTCCCATTCAGCTGAGCCACTGATTTCAACTCCCATTGACCAATTTCCTTTAATTTGAAGAACAAAACAATGACCAAAGGTCAAGTCCATATGAGGCAGAAGTGAATGAATACAACACGCAGTGAATACAAACACCATTTCAGAGAAGATTTTGATCCAGAGTGACTTAAAGACACTTCAGGACTTCGATGTAATAGAATTTTTTTAAGTGAAGAATTTTCTGTCATAAAAGATGTACCTCTAAATTGTGAGCATTAGTCTCTTTTTTGAATAGAAAAGAGAAACATTTCCACTATAAGAGCAAAATATACATGCAACTGTTAAAATTTCCACTGTATGGACCCGTACCCGTACACCAAGATTTTGGAAGGACTTCACACTCCTCAGTTCTCTTTCAAACAGCATCATGAAAAACCAGCTAAGGAACACTGCCATGGATAGCTGTGGTATCAGCAGTTCCTGCAGGACTGTCGTGGTTTAACCTCAGCTGTCCAGGAAGCACCACACAGCTGCTCGCTCACTGCCCCACCAAGCAGGACCAGCGACAGAATCAGAACAGCAAAAGCTACAAAACTTCTGGGTCCACATAAAGGCACTTCGATGAGTAAAGCAAAAGCTGCACACAAGCAAAGCAAAGCAAGAAACTCATTCAGTGCCTCCCATGGGCAGGCAGGTGTTCAGCCATTCCCAGGAGAGCAGGGCTCCATCATGGGCTACAGTCACTCGGGAAGACAAATGCCGTCAATCCAAACATCCCTCCTTCCTCCTCCTTCCCCCAGCTGTATACACTGAGCAGATGCCATGTGCTCTGGGATACCCCCTTGGTCAGCTGGGGTCACCTGGCCTGCCTCTGTCCCCTCCCAGCTCCTTGTGCAGCCCCAGTCCCCTCACTGCTGAGGACATAAAAGAAGCAAAAAAGGCCTTGATGCCTGATTTTTCTTTTTTAAAAATGATCTCATCTGCTGTTTTCAACCTGTATACTAAAAATCCTAATGAGCTGAGACCTATTTTAATGAGTACTGAGATTTGTTCATAGTTAAGATTTATTTTAATGGTTGTTCCTAATGAGTTGATATTTGTTTTAATGACTGTCACAGAAGGATTAGATTTACATACCAAGTATAAAGAAAATATGTGAAGAGCAGTGGACTCTACTGGATATTCTGGTTTGTTATTCAAGAGCACTGACTTTGACTGGGACGGGCTTTTATAAAAATCCCGCTTTTGCTAATATCTACTGTAGCATACTAAATTTTCTCCAGACATTCACTTCTCTCCCTGAGTTGTCTGGTTGAGGTTTCTGCTTCCAAGTGATGCTGAAGCAAGCAGACAGGTGCTCATCCCAGCCCCACCTAATCTCAAAGTGGGTCTGGGATGAGGGACATGCTGCAGTAAGGCAGGCTGAACCTTACTTTTTATGATCCATAGCTGAGAATAACTCTGGCCTAAGTAAATGCTGCATGGACTCAGAACACTGCTAGCAGTTTTCAATTTCCTGTTCAAGCAAACTGTGCAACAAGGTAGGAATCTTGCCCTAAATGCTCAGGTAAGCTGCTTTAAGAGCGCAGGTTAAACCTCCCTCACTGCTGGACGGTTTCAGTGCAGTGCCAATCACAATGAACAACGTTTGGAGTCTGCAGAAGGTGACACTTGCCCGGGAAAGCTTCTGTGCCAGGTGTAGAGCTACCACCCGACTCAACTGGACTCTGAGAAAAACTTCTTTACTTTTTCGGAATGTGATTTGGAATCTCTATCCTTCGGAAGAGTATAAGATCTAGATTAAGCATCGCCATCTGGAAAAAGTAAGATCTTAAGTACCTAATAACTAATACTTAGTTAGAACTCCATTACCCTGAAAGATTTCAGTCTTCCCTAGTGAAATCACTATGGGCAGCAAATGGATTTCTAAGTATGATTAATATCAAAAGGGAATTTTAAATGTACATATAATGAAGGACAGAAAAGGTAAGACATCACCAAATTTCTTTTTAATGGTTAAAATGGTACAAGAGATTTTACTGCTCTACAATGTTCACCTTAGAAGAAAGAAATAGTTTAAATTATTCAAAATGAAAAGAATCCACTCTTTACAAGGACACAACCTTCATCTGTTTGAATCACAGCTTTGTCCTTTGTATTTTCCCTTAGTTGAAAATTTCTGACTAGTTCTGTTGCAAATAAGAATGCTTTTATCTTTAATTTCTGTGTTTCAGTACTTATTTTCCTGAAGTTCTTTAAATATTGCCATGCAAATGTACTTATATTTACATTTCACAGACATATATCATCCCAGCTACTTTGCTGAATGAAAGAACACTGGATAAAACAGCACAAGCTTGCCACAAAGACTTATACACAGGCTTAAATTTCAATGGACCAGTCATTTGCTTAAATTTGAATAACTCTGTAGTTCTTCATAGTACTGCAGCTGAATTTTTAACATATATTAACTTCATTATGACAGTTTCAGACTTCAGATAAAAGTGCATTTATGGTAAGTTACTTGAGTTCTGCAAAACTCAATACATCAGAATCTATGACTTTCAGACACAGAAGTAATAAATAGAGAATTTTCAAATCTCCTGTACTTCTGTCTTGTCAGTGGGGGGTTTGAGCATTGAATTATGCACATGAATCCAACTGGCTCTCATGAACTTTGTTGACTTCATAATGTTCTAATACACACAGCCACTGTATTTCATTTAAAAAAACCACAACAAAACAACCTCCACTATTGCCACAAAGAGCATAAAAAATCAATAGTTACTTGATTTCTAAACGTACTTTTCATACATGCTGAAGGCCCCCATTTTACAAGTACACATGCACATAAGGGTATGTTCTCTACTAGTTTTTTGGAGAGCAGCAGAACTACTCCTGGCCAGTACAAATTGCTGGGCAAAAATATTCAGCATAATGCAGTATCCGGCATTTCATCATTAAATACATAAACCTTTTAATGTCAGGAAATTAAATTCTACATAGCAAGTCTCAACTGTTCAACTGCTTTACCACTGTATGTGCATTAATATATGAAAAGGGAGACTGCAATTAGTCTTTTGAAGACCGTAAAGCAGCTGCCACATTTATATTTATCTAGCTATATAACTCGTGGTTTAAAGTTCCTACTTTTAAATACCTTAATTCATCACTATCTGGAGGAAGTAGCAACCTCAGGATAGGCATGATCTTCTTCAATCAAAGTTTCCTACTAAATTTTGGCTGATCAAAGGTTTTCCTTCATTTCTGCTTTGGCAGATGGATAAAGCCATTCTGAACAAAATTTTAAGAACCACAGCCTTTGACCAAAACATCATGTGATGTGCTCACACAGCCACCAATATGCATCCAAAGTGACAGATCTTTAGAACAGACATGAATTTTTCATAGGTGTGCTTGAATGAACAAGTTTATCCCTGTGTCATCAATATACAATGGGATTCATAACCCCAAGAAACCTGAGGAGTAGACAGCAAGACAGCAAACCTGCTTTCTGCTCATCAGCATGCATAGGATGCACAGAGCTGAAGTGCATGTTTGCAGCAGCAGTCCTGATCACATAATACACAGCATTCTTAGAAAACAATGTCCTAATGTAAGCAAGTACAGATTCAAGATTAGATGCCTCACAAAACACAACAGTTCTATCAAAATGACCAAATGCTAATTCCTCTTGTAAAAAAAAGCATGTGATTGAACAAAGATCAACATTTGTTCTTCTGTTCACCACCACCAATAAATAATGTTTATGATACATTACTCAGTATAACAGATATAAACTATCAAGTTCTTTCATACAGATTCTACAAAGTTACAATAAAAAGAAAAGGGAAAAAAATCTAAACCATACTTGATAAAACCATTTCCTACACTCATCAACTCTATCAACCAAAAAAAAAATTAAAAATAATTAATCTGTGATTATTTCCAGGCAGCTAGTTGACAGTATGCCACTATTATACCAACAGTGATATGCAGACATACTCCAATCACTTTAGGTAGCATTTCATACAAGGTAAAACGCTCCATTTTTTAGTAAAACTAACAAGTGAAGAAGAAAGCACTAAGTTGACTGTTGTTTCTGGAATCCAAGGAAGGTTGCTCACCTATTTTAGGTTTCCTGTCATGGCACTATATTGAACCACTGACACCTACAGGCATAATTGCACATATTTATTCAAGAAATATCTGTGCAGCTTCCCTGTTATGAGACAAGACACCTCTGAGGAGAAGCAGTGGAAGTGCCTTGGACAGTCTGATTTATGGCAAGGTATGTTTGAATTTAATGCAGATAGCACAGGCATCCCCTTTTATGTGAAGTATTTCTCCCCATTCACCCCAACAAAACTGCAGCTAAGAAGCAGATAAAATGTTTTCTGCACAACCAGGGGTTCCCTAAGCCTGTATCATTATTCTGGTTTGGCCCTGACATAAAGAAAAAGTAGGCAACACAACTGACCCTTATAAATCTCATGTATGGTCAATTACAGACCCCCAAAGATACACTGCCTATACATCTTCCCTATAGATCTGAAATTCTTACTGCCTCCAAAAGCTACTGCTCTGAAGATGATCACTGGGTACTGTGATGTATTATTAAGTAAACTTATTTTCAATCTCTTCTCTTACATTTGACTATTTACTACTGAATTTATTTCATTATATATAATAAGGAAGCTATATTTGGAAAATATTTCAGAAAATATTTCTGTAGGGAAAATTAGTTTGAAATTAAGGAACACTGCTTACTTCACTTAACTTTAGGCAAACTGTAGCATAGAAAAGTAACTCTATCCCTCAAGAACGTATATGAAAATCATAAATAACTATTTTTAAGACAAGATTTTAAGGAATTAATTATCTGGTCCAATAAGAATGAGTCTACCAGACTTACCACAGAATTAATGCTTTCTCCATAACCAGTGCTAGCAAAAACAGGGCACAAAATTTAAGCTTTCTGAATGATGCATTTAGCCCTTGCTAACTTTGCAAAGGTTATTTATAAAAACAGGTAAATGCAGCAAATCAGGCCAACGCCACCCATAAGATTAAGGAATGCAAGGTCGCTCTTACTTCACCAAAAATAAATTTATCACTTTATGAAGTATTGACTGCCCCAAATCACCAGAGTACATATAACACTGCTTATAAAGCCTCAGCAACGGCTAAGCTTGAGTTACCTTTCTCCTGTCCAGGTGAGGGAAGCAATCTATAAAAATGTACTCATTACCTCTTCTTGTCTAAAGCTGGGCTTCTTGTCTGTCTTTTATTACTTTTCCTGACATGTTCTGAGGTCATCTTCGGAGCAGCTGTCAACAAGCAGAGAAAAACAGCCCTTGCCTTGTGTCAGTGCTCCTCTAGTTATTGCCCGGCCGGAGGAGGCCCATCCCTGCCCGTTCCTCCCGGCCATGCACAGCCTGTGCCTGTCCTCACTGCTCTTTTCCCTGGCTGTCAGGGATACCACCAGCCCAGATGATGGGAAACACGGCTCAGACAAGGATTTCAAGCAGGTAACGCTGAGCACTAAACTCATTTCAGTCCTGGTAACAATTTGTCTGCAGACAGCACAACAGCTTTGTCTCAGTCCCCATTAAAAGCAATTTGATCAGCTTTTGCATACAGCTTTGGAAAGGCTCAGGATGGTATCGGAGCAGCCCGTGAAAATCGTGGCACCTACACATTTGGAGCCTATGCCCCCTGCAGTGGCACTCAGTGGGAATTCCACGGAGGACTACTGACAGAGGTCAGCACAAAACCATCTGTGACACAACTTCCTGGCCTCCTCCTTCATGGAGGAGGATGTCAAGGCCAATGAATATCTGGGAAGTTGAGAAGGCCACTCAGCTACCCAGCTCACCCTAGTAGTTTTGTATTCACTTGTTCCTGACAACAATTTGAAGTTAGAGGTTATTAAGTGATCTAAACAAATGAATGTGGGTGAAAGTAAAAATGAGTTATAAAAAGACGCTTTCGTTTCCCCGAAATGCAGAATCCAGAAAGGTTCATTTTATAAATGAAATGTGGTTGCAAGATATAGAACACCTCCTTGCTTCTTAATGGTAACTTGTAAGAAAACAAGACCTGCACACACAGGAAATATAAGGATCCCAAACAAGCAAAAATGGGTCTAAATCTAGAGACTTTCCCTTCACCCATGACTGTACACACACCAGTCAGTTACTCCCGAGTCTCTCAATAAGGATACAAAAGGACTTTCTGCAACAATAGACAGTCTTTCTTTATTTTTTAATATACAGCTGTGAAAAACACTGTGCATCAATCTCATAATAAACATCACATCCAAAAAGAGTTGTGACTTTAAAGTGTATCTCCTTAGTGCCCCTAAACATGTTTTTCTCAAAATATAGTAGTCTTGCTTCAGTATTAAAAATCAAAGAGCTGTATGGTACTTAGCATCACAAGGTAGGCACTCACCTCACAAGTAAGCACAGAAAATTAGATGACAAATTTAGCGTAATTTACATAACTGCTGGATTTTAGTTCAAAGTCAGCACATTCCCACATCTGAAGTTTGAAAGATACACAGAAATAGCACAGTATTGTTTAATACATATTTAAATGCTGATAACACACTTTTCAGACAGTTTATTTCTTTTAAAAGAAATCAAAGAACCTTCTCCATGTTAAATTCATTTCCGTATCATGATAATAAATGTGCTCAGTGATTTCAACTACCATTTTTTTTTATTCCAAGGGACCACATTTCAGATGACCCTAAGTCTAGCAGATTGTGCCAGCTTCCATGCAGGACTGAGCATTCCTGATGCTGAAGCTTCTAAAGCTTCCTCAATAGAGAAACAAAACCTCTGATTCAGATGCTTTAAATACTTTCAACATTTGGTCTACTACAAAGTTGATGCTGTAATAATTAGTACCCATCTGACATTCTTTTATTTTAACAAATATATAAAATTGAGGAAACTATTATAATTATTAAAGAAAAATTAGGTTAACACCTGGCTTAGCAATAATATTAAGTACAGCATACATAATGTGACTGTGCAACTCCACGTGAAAGCACTTCAGCTTTACTGAAATACAGACTTGATAATTTTCCGCATTTCCTCCTCCTCTAACTTGTGCCTTCCTTATTTCCAGGTTACGAGAATAGAAAAGTATGTGAGAGAAAGTGTCAATCTACAGTACAAATGCCTTTATCTAAGCAAATTTATGAGATAGGATTATATCTCTAATAAACAGACCCAGAAGTAAAATAACTCATCCACACTGCTCTTTCATTCACTAATCCTGTTTGCAAAGCGTTTTTTTGCTATGAATTTAACATCTCAAAAAACCTCTAATTCCAAAAATTAGTGGCAGAAAAATGGGGGGAAAGCAGGAAGAGAGAATATAAAACCACCAACGTATTATACAGATGCATTTAAAGGCTTTTGCTTTATATATTTCTTATTATTTAGCCTTTTCCTGGAAAAGCTTTCATAGCTTCTTTGACTCAGAAGAACATAATTTCTCTTGTATACACACAGTGGCTTGCAATGCTGAAAAACCTTTCTTTAAATGTTCCCATAGTAACCAAAAACCATTCTTTGTATTTAATTTTTGCCTTTTCAAATATAATCTGTTTTTGTAGCTAGAATCAGTGTGTTCTTTTGCCATCTAAATTATGGATTCCCTGAAGTCTATCAGGCATTCATTATAAATTTGGGCTTGCTTTAGATAATTTGAAATTTAAAGCTTTTAATACATTTTAGTATGTAGTATTACATTAATAAAATAATTCAGGAAGAAGAATGTAGATAGCACAAATCTGGAAGCATCAAATATTATTTTGAACAGGTGAACTTTAGTAACTTCAACTTTAAATATGAGGAAAAACAAGCCTTGCTAGAGCTCATATCAAAATTCCCTACCTGAATAGGGATATGACTCCTTTTTAAACTATGGCTCAGCTTTGTGATTCATTCTTGTTACATATCTGGACTGAATTCCAAGCCCTGTGAATTTATTCCTGGTTTTAGGTGACATCTTCAAAAAACAGAAGTAATTTCTGGGAGAATAAATGAAGAATGATGATTTGCCTGCTTAAGTTTTCTTAAATAATCTGGTTTGTATCAGCACTGTATTTATTCTCTGACTTTACAGCACAGTTAAGAGTAGAGAACTTGCAGATAGTGTTTGTTATTACTATTACACACCTTACTTGCATTGTTCCATTTCAAGTCCATCTGGTAACAAACACTAGTTTTATGTATATTTGTTCCCACAACACCAGCACAGGATTTAGAAAGTAATAGGTAATCTTACTTGTGAACTTTTATTAACCCATAAATGTTATTTTCTGTCTCCTCCATAAATTATCCCAAACAGAGTGCACTATTCCTTGGACAAGAAAATGGGGAGGTTTTTATTTACCTGTTTTAGAGAGCTGAAGAACACTTTGTCAGAATTGACAACAAATAATCAATATAGCAATCGTTATCCACACTGTATCTCTGAAAGCGTTTATCTAGAACATATAAATTTTTCCAGTCAAAAGTATCAATCACTTCTATTTATACAGGTCCAGATAAGGAATAGAAAAAATAAGATTACAACATTAGATTAAGTTTTAAAGAGGGTTACAAAAAAAGGGCCCAAAACACAGCCCTATTAATAGGGGGCTGTTGTAGGACAAAATAACTTGGCATCACCTTACCATTTAGTTCATCTAGTCAAAAAGGAATTCTGTTTCTCCTGCTCTGCCTTTAACCTCTGTGCATGTGACCTTTTAGACTGATGTAATCAAAACATCAAGAAATGCACTTTAAAATAAAATCATGTTTTCCATTCTTGGTTCTCCCAATGTTTATTCCAGGTTGTTTTGTGCTCTGACTTGAGGTCTCTGTCACTTTGCACCTATGGCTGCCAGGAGAGGTGAGTCCTATTCAACTTTGTATCTTCTAAAACAGCAGCCTGGGCACATATTAAAATTGTACATAAATATGTCGATTTTACAAAAGGACATAATAACAAGGTAACTGGAAGTGAGGCTGGAATGCTCCTGAAAAATCAGCATTAAAAAGTTTTAATAAAGGGTTGGAGATGAAGCAGCAGATCAGTACAAAAATTAGAGGAACATTAACATATTTTTGGATGACTACCCTTTAGGCTTTCTGCATAAACAAATGAACAAACAGATAGATAGATAAGGAGTTTTATCAAGAGTATAGTTTATGATCCTGACTAATTAAAACATGGGGAAGTTTACCTCAAAGCTACCCCACTTTTCTCTCCACCTGTGCTTCCCTTGATTTTTCCCAATAGCTCACTCCTAGTAACCTCCTATCTATATTTCCCTCCTCCTACTTGTATGGCTGATCACAGGAATCCTCTTGGGATTAGGGGAATGACTGAAGATATAAAAGACCTGATCTGGGAGGAAAAAGGGGCTGTAACCTATCATATTTTGATGTATATCTACTTGCTTTTGAAAACGCCACATCACACTTATGATGAAAGCACTGGCCTCTTTTTCTTTCCTTGCTTCTATTTTTTGAAGACATTTATTAAAGCTGTACACTAGCTGATGCTGTGGGCTGCTGGGATGGAAGCTCTAAATCTGGATTATTACTAATATTAGGTGGAAATATCTGCAATACATGCTGTTACACATTTAATCAATGTAGCAGCAGCGAATATTTGATGTGCAACAAAAGCTACACACTACTCCATTATATAATGATAAAGAGAGGATTAAAATACCAAAATCGAAACAATTTGTAGGTAAAACAATTGGAGTGCAATCCTACCACATCACAAAGAACTAGCAAATGGACCTGGAAGCACATGAAATACTTAGAGCTTCGGCACAGGAAAAGTAAACCAAAAAATATTCTTCCCTCACAAACATCTTTTTAGATGGTGGCTACTGCAGCTATTTTTGATAAAAAGCAGCCAGGCCAGTTGATGTTCTCAGTATAACAGAGCTTAATCCTGTTTCTGGGGCACAGGAGGAAGAACTTACATTTGCACTCACTTTGCACCTGTACAAAGTTTTTGCAGCATTCGGCTCTTTTAAGTTCACTCTTATTTGGTACAATATTTTGTCTTTACAGCTTAACTTTACTGCAATATCATTGCAAATTTATGTCTTAATCCAACTGCACTGACGATGCATGTGTCCTAGTGTGATGATGCACAGTCTTTTCACTTTTATTTCTTCTGCTTCCCACCTGCCCATTTCCCTTCTTGCTTCTCATTGTTTTTTTTATGCTCTAGGTGTTTTATATATCCCATATGGTGGCCAATGCAGCCAGTGTATTGACTGGAAAAAACCAGGAGGCTGAAGAGAAGATAAAGAAAGACTAATAGCACCAGTTCTGCTTTTTTAGCTATAGTCTTCCACCTCTGCTATCAGTAAATCCATGCAAGTAAAAATAATGTATTCAATACTCACTGCAAACATAGATTTTGATAGGTTATTAAAATTACTGCTCCCAGGGCTATTCACAGATACATTGAAAAATATACATGGTAGAGAAAGAGGAATATTGCCTCTATTTCTTTGTTACCTCTAGGAAAAAATAAATAAGAACAAAACAAACTGCAGCTAGAGGTGGGGATAAGGATGTTGTTCTTAAAATAATTTCTGTCCTTCTCTAATATCTCTTTTTTTAGTCTGCAAAACAGACAAAAACTTGTTTTTAGAAATACTACTATTTAGATTAAGCACACTTTTGGAACATCCCTCTGCATTTAGTTGTGCTAAACAAAAAGTGAACTCCTCCTGATAGTATGTGAAACATAGCATGCAGGTATATATGTTTTTTCACATAATTCATTCCCCTCTAGGATGCAGGTACTATCTCAACTTTAAGTACCATGAAGCACTCTATATATTTTTAAGCATTATGCTGATTGAACTTACATTTGCTCCAGTGGTATTCCTATTTAAGTCATGATAATATGACTCAAGAGTAGTGGATTTTCTAACAAAGCTAACTCTAATACAGCCACTGCACAGGATGATGGTTTTCAGGAATGTTCTGCAAAGTAACTGGTTTAGAAAACCCCTCAATAAGCCAGTAATACTAGCACAACACCACCATTATTTTTCACCCATCAGATTCAAAAATTTACCTGATAATGCCTCCACTGGAATCGTACAATGAGCTGTAAAACAGCGCAGCACAATAGTCCAATAGCTACACCATGCAATTATAAATGCTAATCTACCTAGTTTTTCTGTGACATCCCTCACTTCCCCACTTTCCAATGACAGTAAGAAATTTCTAAGAAATGCTGTTCTTTCTTATGCTTCAGAGATATTATTAAATTACTGTGAAACAAATACATTTCTGCTATGTACTTGAACTGTTTTTTCTAGTTTTAATCTACAATACATTTGTCTAACCAAATAAAGTACTTTGCAATCCTAGCATTTCACATACAAGCATATCTCCATATTTTTTCATTTTATGATGCTTTAATTGTTCACAAGTAATAACATAGTTGATTAATTTTTATATTTGATGCTGCAATTAAGTTTTGAAATCTAATTTGTAAGAATTGAGGTTGTACTTTAATACAAATACCACAGGCTTCTAAATTAAAAAACAAATGATCCCCTGGTCCCTCCTCCCCCCCCACCCCACCCTCATCTCTTCAGCGTTTAGATAATGCTCCCCCAGACTGATGTTTCTGCTGAACAAAGGTACAGACCCAAACCTGCCCTAATTTCCTTGCAAGATGATGAAATACAACCTCTGGCTGCATCTCAGACAGAACTTCAGTTACAGTTTACCAACAGCCTATGCTTTTACAGACCAGAAAATATAATTCTGTTTCTGGAGTGGTTCCTAAGACTGAGCAGTTCCACTTAAGTTAGTGAAAGCTTGAGTTAAAGAAGTTTAACAACTATGTTTGCCCCAGTTTTACAGCAAAATAATTTTATTATATTTTCGAGATTTTGGATGTACAAGAAAAAGGAATAAAATGTACAAGAAAAAGGAATAAAATGGGTACAGCTAGCACTTCTCTCATTCTCCCCATTTGAGTGAAATGGGCTTGCTCCCGAATCTCTTGGGTCTGTATTCTAAAAGCATCTTCCTTCAGTGAAGCTTCACAGCAACTGTAAATTCTCATTAGGCAACACCAGGCATCGAGGTTAACAGTGGGATCTAACATTGCCTTCCCATCCGATGCAGGATGCTGCAAGAACTGATTACTGAAATACAAATTCAACAACCCCTATATGATCTAACTTTACACTCAGACTATCCAAAAAATGGTTTTTTTGAAATGCAGGAAAAGTCCAGACAGTAAGGCCATTATTTTGAGGATTCTTTGTGCTGCCACAAAATGAAGTGCCTTCAGCCCCTTGAATTTACCTGGTAAATAAAAACTGTACATCTCCTTTAATATATGAAACTGAGGGCGTAACAATCCTTGTTCTGAGTATCTGTGTTGGACATGAATTTAGGCTGGATGAAAATGAAGTCTGTTTTTTCTTTTAAATCCAAAGTCAAGGAGTGAGTCGATTTCCACGTGCCCCACTGTAGCCCTGCCTCTGAAGGACTTTGTGCCTGAGTGGCTTTGCAGTCATCCCAGCAGACCATGGGTGTGCTCTTCAGGGCTTAGGCAGTGCCACATAAGATAATGGAAAACTCTGTAATTTTATTAGAATAATGAATATTGTAAGTGACTAACACTGCAACTTAGAACAGCAGCTCTTCAGATGGAGATCTCCAGATAGAATAATTGATTTTCCATTGCCTAAGCCTGTCTCAAACATCGCTGCCTGCATTACCTATAGTAACCACCCTTTTCAAGGTCGGTTGAACCACGCAAGATTTTATTTACTTCAACTACCTCTCCTTTTAGAATCGATCCAGACATTAAGGAGTTTTGATATACATACAATAATTTCTATTTCATCACACAGCAAAAATCTCAGCACAAAATTAAAATTCAGAACTCTGTCTTATGATTCATTGTTCCAATTAAAACATACATGCCAAGAATATTTTGCAATGATTACTCAAGGCCATCAGTTTAGAAGAGTTCTTGGTTGCCAAGTGTGAGACTCCTACTTTGGATTTAAGTTGATATTCGTGGTCTGGTTTGTAATTCTCAGTTATGTAAATAAAGCAGACACTTCTAGACACTACAGTACACATCGGCTACAATTTGCACTCTGGAACCAAGTCTATCTTAAGCACCTGCCCATATATAAATGTAACAAAGGCATGTTTTCAAATAAGCTAACTAAATAGTGCAAAATTACTTATCATTATGTACTTCTTTTGGGGAAATCTGTGGACATGAAGGACAGGCAAATCACATAATTAAAGCTTCCTCTCTGGCAGAAGTTCCTGGTGGAGAACATGATGATTCGCAGAGAACAGAGAAAAGAAGGATGCATAGAAATGCAGAGATTTTAATTGCATTTACAAATTAAAAATTTTCTCAGGTCTGATAAATAAATTGATCATCTCACTCAAAAGGACTTTTTTTTTAGGGTCATGGCCAAATCTGGAATGACATTATGGTATCATAAAGGTATAGAATTTTACAGATATGAATGAAACAAAGCGATCTTACTTCAGGCAAAGCTGTTTTCTAACTGTCACTGTGATTTGCTGACAATGTTTTTCTTATGACAACTTCAGATCTAGTGCAGGAATTGTAGTTGTAGCTGTTGTCCAGTGCTTGCTGTTGAAGGAGGGGAAATTTGTATTCCAGATTGATATAACTGCACTGTCCTTTGTTTGTGCAGTTCAATGTTTTAAATCAGCTTTGTCCACACTCTCTGCCAATGTATATTACAGTAACTATATTTTGACTCCAAAAGTTCTATTCCAATTTTCACCATTTGGTGCTCAGAAACATCATCAGCAAAGCTGTATTATCCCTACACATTTTTATTTCCTGAATTTTCTTTTATTAATGAAGACTAGCTACACAATGATACAAGGCACTAATCTTATTTTGAAGTTACAATTATCTCAACTGGAAAATGCTGTAGTTTTCTTGATCCTCCACATTTTGATTCAAAGTGACCTCATTAAGCACCTTGCTTGGCATTCCATCCCTATATCTTTTTACCAAGTTGATTTCAGTCACACTAGCAATACTTTAAGGGAAATGACTTTAGCACTCGTAGTTTATGGTGCATTAGAAACCAAATCTCTTCTCATAGGAAAGAGGAAGCTTTCCAAACAATGACTTGCAAAGGATCAAAGCTTTCTTGGTAGGGCTATAGATAAAATCTACATAACACCTTCCCTCCACAGGACAACTGCCATCATTCCTCTCCCTCCTGCATTATTCACCAGCACACAGGAAAAGACAGGAGTTGAACTACAAAATATTGAAAATATTAAGTAAGTAACTGCAATTAGTTAGTGGGTCTCAAAAACCAGCTTTTCAACATTTGAAACTCATGATCAAATTAACCTGTACAGAACTGCTTAATCCCTTGGCTGCAAATAATTGCCTAAGAGATTTAAATAACATAGGTAGATTGCTTTCCTGTCAATCTCTCCTATAAATTGATGGTTGCAGCGACTGAGAAGGAATGTGAGAAGTGATAATGGTCCCATTCTATAACCAGATATAAGGTTTCTTCCATATTCACCTGGAAGTGCAATTGTATTTCCTTTGCACAACTGTTGCTTATGTTATAATTGATTTTACAAAATCATTCTCATTTTTGTAGTGGCTGGATACAGGGAAAAGAAATAGAAGAGTTTGGTTTATTGTTTTGTTTTTTCTCAAAGCAAGCAGAAAGAATGAACGAATTTGAGCAGCCTAGACAAGAAGCAGCATCAGGCAGGAGTTTCAACTAGTTAGCAGACAATAAAAGAAGCGTAAATACTGTATTTTTACTACTTTCTGAAAAGTTTCCCATTTCAAAGGAGACATGAGTACAGCAAAATAACTTATTTTCCCATTATGCACAAAAAGCAATACAGGATGTACACGGAGACCATGCGACAGGTAACACAGAAAATAGAAATTTTCAGTTCCCCTTGAAGTTGCTAAATAGAGCTTAAAGACTTACTAGCAAAATAGATAAAAGAATGTAAAAGTAGACCACTGACAGCATAAACACATTGCTTATGTTTACTCCATTTCAAAGTACCTGCTTTAAAGAAATGGATATAAATTCTACCTCTCCTACCTGTTACCACTAAAACGTAGTGGCGGAGAGTACACTGCAATCCAGCTGATGTCTCAGGTTTTTCAGCCGAGCTGGAACCACAGCTTTCAAAGTACTGTCACTCCAGAACAACATGGGGCATCCCTATTCTCTGCATTACCCAAAGAGTGACACATGCTTCCACACCCCATTGTCCCAATCATCCAGAAACTGAAACAGCACAATCATCTTTTATCCAGTTTTCCAAACAAGTGTGAAAAGCATTCCTTTTTCACATTACTGGAAGATACCTTTTTGAAAGGACTATCAGAGCAGACAGGAATTGTGATGTGGACACCACTACCTGACAACCTGGCTGCTTTAGAGACCACACTTCACATCACCACTGAGGAGCTGCCAGGACTTAAACGGTGTTTGAGACAGGCAAATGTGATTTTAAGACCACAGAAGGACTTTGCCATGAGATAAGCACAGGATGGAGAGGCAGGATGGCCTGGCTCCAGGTCTGGCACATCCTGGGTAATGCATCCAGACAAGAGTTCCCACCGTGGCAAACTGTAGAGCAGCAACTGCTGGGATCACCTCAACCCCTCGTTTACACCTTAATTTGGGCAGAGACATCTCTCAATAACAGGATTGCAACAGAAGCATCCAAAATGACAGAGGTAAAATAACCATACTGTTGCTTCGAGGGGAAAAAATCTTCCCTGGGATTTATCAGAAATAATAAAAAAAAAAAATAGGGAAAAAATAAAAATTAAAAGAAAATCCACAACAATATAAGTGAAGAATAATATGGAATCAGCTTGGTTTGAACTTCTTTTGAAAGGAATTAGGCAAGGCTGCAAGAATCAAAAAGAATAACCAGTCTTCTGATGTAACAATTATATTTTTACAGCTTGAAACTAAGAGAGGTAAAAAAGCTCCTAAATTTTGGAATATGCTAACTGCAGCTAACACATTCAGACTATATATACACCACAATCTTCCTAGATTCCAATCTGTATCAGTACCAAAGTCCTGGGTTGGCATCTGTACAAAACCAGTGCTGTGCAGAATGGCATTAGAGCTGTAACTCTCCCCCTCACCACCCTGTTTCCATCAGCAAGCACCCAGGTAGGCACTGTGACTCTGAGAAGCTTTCTCAGGTATTTGAACTCGGGTGTAAGAATCTTGCTCAGGTAAGTACAGTTGCAAGGTACAAGTGGAACAGCTTTGGCACAGACAGAATATTGAAAAGACTCACTACATGGGCTCATTCAGGCATTTATCAGAAAAAATTTGACTTGATTTTAAGAGTCTGAAGAGCTGTCAAATGATCTGTGACATTTAGAATCATGAAATAAAATCACAGAATATGTTTGAGTTGGAAGGGACCTTTAAAGGCCATCTTATCCAATCCTTCTGCAATAAGCAGGGACACCTTCAGCTAGATCAGGTTGCTCAGAGCTCCACCCAACAACCCTTGAATGCTCCCAGGGATGGGGAATCCACAACTTCTCTGGACAACCTGTTGCACTTCATTTACAATGAAGGTTTACCCACCTTCATTATAAAAGCCTTCTTCCTTAGCTCCAATCTAAACCTTCCTTCTTTCAGTTTAAAAACATTACCTCTTGTGCTACCATTTTTCTAGGATCTTCATCTGTAAATCTCTCCTAAAACTCAGGAAAGTATTTCTGACATGAAAAAGAGTTGTCAAATTACTGTGTCTGCTTCATGGCATCACAAGATCTGTAGCTCTTAGAACACTTTAACAGCAAATAATATCGAAATAAAAATCAGAATCAGAAAGGTGACAGCAGCTGAAGTACTAACGCACAAACCACCTTTAAAATGGCCAGCTCAGAGGGCTGCATGTTGCCATCACTATTCTGAACTGCAGGGCAGTAATATCCAAAGAAACTGATCAAAGTACACATGTACCAGCTTAACTTTAAATCTGATAAAAAACGGTGCCCCTGAATTTCATTATACTTTTTTACGCACTAGTAGCACATGAATGGTTTTCTATGTTTACGTATGAACATCACACAGAAGTAGAACATTTTCTTCCTAGGGACATATGTGTCTTAGACACTTCTTTTTCCACACTGCCCCGGGTAGGCTGACCTTTCAGCTGAGAGTTTGCCCAGTGAAGCTGAAGCTAGGTTGATTTAAAGCATAACATACAGTTTCCTGGGCTCTGCTTCCTCATAAGAACTTGAAATGGAAGTGAGGATTCCTCATGCCATTGCTCTGTGCCAGCAGCTGATTTATTTATATTTGAATTCAGATAGGAAGGACTAAAATTAGGACTCTGTAAGCAGAATTCACTGTTCAAAATGTTCCAATTGTTTTAGCAGCTGGGCACCTTTGAGAACAACTGACTGATGTATCACTATGGCAACACAAAGAGGCCTCGATAACTTGAACTATTAAAACAGCAAGAGGTTTTTAAGTCTTGTATTTCTACAAAATATAGCAAAGTTAATTCAACATCCTAGACAACATGGAGGGCTGAGAAGACAAAGTAAGGCAGCGCTCACATTTCTTATTTTTCACCCTGACCTTACACTGCCTCAATTCTCTGCCTCAGTGTTGTGGAGTGGAAAGAAAAATTACAAAGGCGTGTTCTTCCTCTTGCCAAATCCATTCCTGGTGAATAACTGAGGCAGTGATTTTGCCCACTGCACAAGCAACAAGTCAGCAATTACCTGGGTATCACTATGAAATTACTCCCTGATGAAATGGTTTGAGTTTCCAAGAAAAAATACACGGGGGAAAAAAATTGGCCTTTTACTCCTGCAATCCTGATAATATCTAATCACTGACAAAGTGTCATTTAGCTTTGCTGCTACCACTTCTGGCACCATTTGCTGCTTACAAAAAAAATACATTAAGCAAATACATTATTTAAAACCACTAAACAGTTTTTTTCTAAAACAAAATAACATCATTAATCAAATATTATACAAGTAGTATTAAAAGCTTTTTTTTTTTTTCTCTGCCCAGTCTTCACAGCTTCTCAAGTCCTAAAGGTCTTGGATATAATTTTACTGTGGCATACAAGATTAATTTAAATTATTTGCATCTGTTTAACATTTTATTATCATTAATATGTATTTTATCTGGTTTGGATTACACACTTTCTTATGTACCTTTAGAAAGCTTTAGTTGTTCTAAACATACTCTGTCCCTGTAGGGCCTGAAGGCAGAAACTTCTCCCTACAGGACCTCGATGGCTGGCCACTGCTCCGCCCTCTGTGACACGCACAATTTTTAGACATGCAAGTCAAAACTATATAGGTACACAAAGACAAGCATAAAAATCAAAGCATCAATGTTGTCCCACACGAAGTGAGTATCAATAACTATAATCCATGCATGCAGACCAGCTCATCCATGGAGTCAAGTCAAGGGAATTCAACAGGTGCCAAGGGCATGTCTGCATTGGAAACAGATGACACTAGGATACTTAGACACAGGAATTAGGATCTGTTTTGCTTCCATTAAGTGGATATGAAGAAAACTACCTGCATGTAGAAAGCACAGGGTGAAATGGGAGATGTGAACAGTAGCTGATGTTTTGTTCGTAATGCTGGAGATTTTCTTGAAACTGCATGCTTTCACCTCCCTACTATTACTTTCAAGGTTTCTACAAAATTTACTGAATTCCAGTTGCAAACTTTTTCCAGCAAGATGGTTCTGTTTCATATCCAATATGCTTGTCAGAACTGTTGGTCTACAGATACTAACACACAGATGCAGTTTCATATGGAGAAGTTCAGATACATTTAATCTGTTTAAGCAGAAGGTGGCTTTGCATTGAAATAATTCCAGAGCCACAGGTCATATTTAAAAATATGAGTATCAAAAGAGTAGAAGAGGTTAGAGCATGTTTCTGTGACCTCTGAGGGCTTAAGACAAGCTTTACTTGTGTCTGTGTTCTTAGAAGATAACACTAATCAGGCTGTAAAAAAAAAACAGAAAAAAAAAAACAAAACCAAACACACCAAAAATCTAGGAGGTGGCTTCATTCAGCACATACTAAACAGACACCAGAGTTTCCTACTTTGAATTCGTAAGGGATTATTAAATGCTGAATCTCATCACAGTAGCTTAAAAAGCCAATCAAACAACAGTGCAGGTTTCCCTTTTAGTGAAGAGAAGAAAAAATGTTCTATGCTGCTTTGAACCAAGCAGGAAGATTATTCTGGGTTTCACCACACTACTTTGCAGCCCAGTGCCTTTCCAATCCCTTGGTACTCAGAGAGCCACACAACTGAACCACTACAACAATTAGATGCTCACAGCATTTCAAACATATGGCCATTGCAGTAATACCTAGACAATAGGTAACATGCTGTGGTAAATTTTAAGTACAGGTAGTCTAGATGAAATGGGTTTATCACCCCATTAAAAAAGATACCACAGTCAGAGACAAACTTAAGTCATAGATCTGCAGCAATATCGCATCCCATCTAATCTACTATAATCCACCAGTGGTGTTTTGGATGTTTCAATATTTCTTTTGGGATGTGAGGGGATGTCTTCATTTTTTTACAGTAAGAGGCATGCAAACCAAGACTCCACAGACAAATTCAAAGCGAAACGTGTACATACCAAGAGAAGCAGAAAACTAAACATAAATGGTAAGTACAGCAATGGTGTTATCCATTGTCATGTTTTTTAATACCTTCCACACTGTAACAGGCACAGACCCCAAATTTGTGTAGTGATAAAGCCCTACAATTATGTTTTCTTTCTTTCCATAAAAACAAAATTGTTTTTATTCTCCAAGGACTCGATCATTAAGAAATAACCATCCTGCCTGGCAGTGCAAGGCAAATATTACTGCACATGCTGTGGTTATGATTCTCATCTAATGCAAGATATCAAAATACGGTCTAATTAAGTAGACAGAATTTCTGTGGAAGAACACGACCACACTTTTGAGGATGCCATTGTATCTTGTATAAGAGAGGTAAAATGGTCACTGGAAAATACTGAAATATCTCAGATGAGCTGAGCATTTACAAATCACCTTCTTTATAAAAATCAACTACTTGCAAGAACGGACTATTTAAACTAAAGAATCACCTTACCAAGGCTGTTAAAAAATCTGTTTCTCAGAGTACAAACGCCCATTCCCTCCGTATATGTCCTTACCAAAGAATTGGGAAAAAATGTAGGCTAATGAAAAAAAGCAGCAGCTTAGCCTCAGGCCAGTTTCTACTTTTGGAAACACCTATAAAAGCCCTCATGAAAGAGAAAGGAGGGTGTATATGCATACCCACAAGAAGGAAATCTGGCCTGGTGTTTAAATTGCACTTGTAAAAGATCGTGTTATTTGAATAACTCACTGTTTGGACACATCAGGCATGATCATCTGTTCTTTTTTCCTCGTATCCACTGTTGTCTCTACAGGGGTAAGTACTACAGCAGCACATGACACTATTGACTGGTATGAGTCTTCCCGGCACACTGCAAAGATAAAAAATCTCAGTGTTAAACAGTGAACTCAGTTTCTACTTCAAAGGAAAACAAAAAAAGGGAAAAAATCAATTCATACTGTGATAAACACAAATGCAAATGATTAATCAGACTTCACTGTGGTCACATGCAATGAAAATGCCATTGTTTTTCACATTTCCTAATGTGCTTACTTTGCACTTTTTTTGCTATTGATCATTCACTAAGTTTTACCTAGCACAAGATCTGCTGTCAGTCTGCTCTAGCTCACTGCTGTGTCTGAGTCCTAAAAGGATTTATACTTCAAAAATGACATCAGAATATGACTAGCTTCTTAGTTCTTTTTTGTCATAGACTGAAAATAAGGGTGAAATTATGTGGTTTCCAGGCAAACCTCCCACCTTCAAAAAGTTCAGACTTTGTAAGAAAATAGATTTGAAAAAATCTAATTAGTGATTTATTTTTCACCTTTAACTGTTATGACTTATTTTACTCCAAAAAGGCCAAATCCAAGTGGTCTAGAAGTGGTATCTGATATATTGACTAATGTTTTCTTTTAATGAAAATTGTATCTGTATTACTGCGCTGAATGTTACAGCTTAGACAGTATTTAGAACTAGAAGAATGATCACACATTCCAGCTGAGCTCCTGGCTCATTACCACTAATTAATGAATATCCAAAAGTTTCTGACCTCTGAACAGACAATTGTTACAAGTCATGCATGTTCTTAAATTCTGAATTTTAAGTGTCACTAGTAATTCAGCTTTTAGCAGCGACCACTCCTACTGATTTTGAAGCTATAGATTTCCTTTACAGCCAAGGTAGTGATTTATGAAACAAATACAAGCTGGAATTAAGAGATAGTTTTACTGAACAAAGCATGACAGCTTCTTATATTTGGTACTATAATGTATTATGTATAAGCAAGAAGAAGTGTGGTGGCCTATGTTTAAACAGAAAGACACACGATATTTTATAACATAGAGAACTACTTCATAGAATGCAGACATGCACACAGATCCTATAAGATAGCCTGTAAAACAAGGATGACTGTGGCAAATTCTCAGCAATCCAAAACCAGAAAGAATACATTCCACAAATGCATACATTTATGCGAGATTGGTACAGCTGGGAATGCTGAACTGTGACATTTATTTATTATTATTCCATTCTCCACACTCATGTGCCTCCGGAATTACCACAGAGAACATGCCCACAGAGAACAAGCATAGCCTATGCTCCCCTTACAAAAGAAGCAAAACTGAAGCAAAACTTCACCCATATTGCCCTGACTGGGTCAAGAACAGCTAATTGTGCCATTTTACCCTGAGGGCACAAATTACCTTTAGCCCAAACTCAGCACACACCACCAGGACACACTGGTGCTCCACAAACACCCTGAAACATTAACAGGAACAGGTCCGGTCAGGGCTGGATATTTCTACAAAGGCCTTTTTTTGCTTTCTGAGCAGTTCTGAGCCATTCAGCAGGCAGCACAAATGGCTGGAGCACAGGCAGCTCTCTCAGGAAGGAAACCTTTCAGGGAGTGCTTGTAACTGCATTTAATTCATCTGATGTTGTCCAGCACTGTTTATGCTTGTATTTTAAATATTAATGTGCACACTGTGTTAAGTGACTAAGGCACCTAAGATGACCAGTGCTGAAGCCTCACCTTCATTTTGTTTTTTGGAACCAGCATTACTCAATCCTTTGTCACTATCATAGACACACATCTCCAAAACACGGTCATACACAAAGAGAACTTGCTATATTGACTACAGGCATGCAAGTAGGATTTATGTTATAGCCTGATGCACAACAGATTAAGATGAAACTAATGTGAACTGCATTGAACTAAAGAGAAAACATAAGAAAAAGGGAATTTTAGGTGATTTTACATCCTATTACGTAAAACCAGCAGACCATCTACTAGCACAATTCTGCGTGGTAGGCACCAACTAATTTACAAAAGAGTATTTTCTCATTACAATCAGCAACTGAATATGTGGAAATAAGAACATTCATGTCTCTTTGGCTCTTTATTTACAGTCCAAGAATTGCAAAAAGACAGGCTTGTCATAGTGCACCACTGATACTCAGTACCTGAATTATAACCAAACACTGATAAAACAGGGAGCATGAAGGATGAAACAAATATATATTTTTCTTCAGAAGATCTGTCGCACTACTTGAACATCAAGTTATTACTTTAGAACTCATAAAAAGTCTGGTGACAAGCATCGAGGGGAGGGTTTGCCCTAGATTAGGCACTGTCCATCAGAGCAGTTACAAAGAAAGATAAAAGAGGGAATCAGGAGTAACAAAGAAGACATTGCTCATCTCTCACTCTTTACAGAAATTTCATGAATGAATTAAACTGTGAAATTGCTTTTGTTTAATAATTAATGCTATACAGGAGTTGTATAATCCTCTAATTTACAGCTGAAGACAAACCCAGTGGTCATCCAGTGATTGGAGCTCATGGAATTTATTATCCCCCATTCTAGACAGCAGTACTCTTTGGTCTCGCTTTTGAAAACCACTACAATTTCTCCTTTTTATCTCAAGTCTCAGTGCACAGTCATAAGTCATTATGGGACAGTATAATTAACTAAAATGTCATGAAATAGCGATGGCACAGCAGCAAGTAATTTTCACCTACTGGAGTGTATACTCTTACTATCTGTTCATAACGTGCATTAAAATAATGGGAACGTGCTTGAATGTGGACTCTCAATTTTAACACTTATGGGGATGGACATTGTTTTACTTAGGATTGTTTGCATTTTACATTCCAAACTCAACTCTTCAGTGTAGCTTCATTTCTACACCTCCATTTTTCAATCTACAAGTGGCTTACACTACCCCAAAAAGGACCATTCCGTATGTTTACATGCTGTACTCTTTATGAATCGAAATCTGTTCAAGCCTCAAAATATCACAAACATCAGAAAAATAATTACTTTAAGGGATTGCTCCTTTTAATCATGAATCCTCTCACGTCCAACGTGCTCCTTAACATACAGCAAGAACTTAAAAATCTAGCCTTCCCACATGAATTGGTAAGGAAAGCAGAATTTTCAGTCATCTGAGTTAGTGTTTGGCAAAGCCATCAATGAAACCAGCTGGCTCAGCCTATTATCTTATTCCTGATGCATACCTCCAAAATGGTGGAAAAAACTGTACAAGGTACCAACAACAAGGGGAACAATCAGCCAATTTTACACTACTGTAGCAGTTTCTTTAAGAAACTAACATTTAGTATCTCAGAACGTGTTAGGCACTGAATACCTTTGGAAAACAATACAAGCAATTTACATGCAAGTGAGATGGTATTTTTCAGTCCTTTATTCGCAATTCAAGCATTACATGAACAAGCTAATAAATGTAGCGAAATAACACAATTGCAGGAACATCGTTACTATGTGTTATCATTAAAGAAACACATTTTTCTTAGTGAAACAGAAGATACTACCTACCAATTACAAGTCATGTAAAGGAGAACTCTACAGAAAGGTAAAACAGTCTTTCTAACTTCACTGACTGCTATTATAAAAGATCCATACTACTTTTCAAGCTGCACAGTTTCTCCCCAGATCCTTCAGTTTAATGATGCATACAGCTTGTTTTCTTCTGTCGCCAAGTGTTTTAAAAGTACCCCATATATTTATCAATAGGAGTGCCGGCTTGGATTTACCTTAGCAAGTTTAAGCAGTCCCAGAACATCATTCACTATCAAAACAGATCTTTACATCTGGAGAAGAAAAACATTAGCCTTTTTTTTTTCCTTTGCTGTTTCTTTCAAGAACAATGAGAACGACTAATTAAACACTTTTCTTCTACTTTGAACCAACCAGTGAAAAAATTTTAATTCCCTAAATAGTAGGACAGTAAAAAGTCTTCAACAGCTACTGAATAGAATGTGTCTCTCCAGAGAATAAAAAGATTTTTAAGCTCTAGGGATGTCATTTACATCATCTATTTCAAACACTTAATTGTAAAAACTTTCACCCCCCTTTTTTTTAATTGAGGAGAAAGAAAATCTGGTTATCACTGCTTGCTATCAAAAAAAAAATCTCCCTTGACACAAAATGCAAGATGAAATTAGCAGCAAGTAGTACCTGCTTAGAGAAAACAGAAGGCAAATGTTCATCTGCAGTGTGCAATGAAGCATAAGGGAATCATGACACAGGAACATGAAAACAGTGAAGTATTTCTGGATTTCTGAAAGCTGGGCACTTATCCTGACAATTCAAAGTATTTACATTTATGCCTATGAAGTTTAAAATTATCAGCTCTCATCATTCAAGAGACAGATCAAGTCTGGAAATAGACACTGTTTTATACCAAAAACGCTTCTGGTTTGGTCAAAAGCTAGGGAAGCAGCCAGGAGCATGGAAAGAACTAAATGCTTTACCCTGAAATGTCTGTCAGCTGCCACTGTAGGAGACAGGGGACTAGAGCAGGAGGGAGCAACATCTGGATCCCAAGTATCCAATCCCACATCCCTTTTACTACCGAAGGCCAGATGTTATGTTTTAATAACTCTGGAACACCAATTCTCAGTGCAGGCATTTACATTTTGGCTCATGTTTTCCTAAACTCCTCTCTGCCATGAAAAGGCTCAGGCAATGAGCCACCCTCTGAAGTGCTCTGAGCAAAGGACAAGGAAGAGCTGCAAAATATATAGTTATATATATACAATATATATATAACCCCTATACAGGTTCTTCAGATAAGGGAAATTCAGGACAAAGAACTGTTACACTTAAAACAGATATTTTGTTCAAACAAACAAACAAACCCCAAACCTGAAACACACCAACCAACCAAAAAGGAAGAGTAGATACACCGTAAATTCCTTTAGTAGATTAGAACAAGTGAAGAGCTGAGGAAAGAAAAAGAACATTTAAAACATGCAACTCAAGCTATTTTGCCAGGAAAGCTGCTGACATTAGAAACAGCATGTAAGAGAGGATCTTGAAATTTAGTCTATTAATTCTGGTATGTCCAGGAAGAACTGTGATTAACCATCATGCTAATCCCTTCCTGACTGCACAGATACGTCCTCTGATAGTCCTGGGCCACTCAGAGGGCCCAGAAAAGAAAAGTGTTCTGACTTGTCTCTCCATCAACCCCAAACATCACCTGCATGAAACACTTCAGCAAAACCAAGTGTATGAATTCAGTTCCATACCCTTTCTCAGCCTCAGAAACACAATAAAGTCTTTTACTACTTTGTTATTAAACCCTAAAGCCCAAGGAGACTTTCAGTCTCTTTAAAGCAACACAAAAGGTCAAAGTACTTTGTGTGAAAGCTATTTTTGCCCATCTACTTATATTAAAAAAAGGCCTAATATTAAAAAATAATAATAATAAAAAAGCCTAATTTTCCTGCTGCTTGATTCTAGATTTGATGATGGTCTTTGGAGAAAAAAGGAAACTAAATGGATCTCTATTTTTTATTAGTTTCACAGTTATTCTACTGCCTCTTGTCCCTTAGAAACAGCTACATTTCACAATATTGGCCGAGTGAACTTAAGAGAATGAGTGCATATGCTCACCATCCCCAAAAGGTTTGCTGTAATAATTTTGCAATAAAACCACAGGCCCAGTTCTTAAACACAACATAGTCACAATCAGAAATTTTGTAATAGCAACAATTACAGGCCCATTATGGGCAAATGAATTACTTTCTATCAGGTTCTTATGTTTCACGGCTCTTTTATAGTATTCACAAAGGCTGTACACACATATCTGCTTTGTGCTATCTACACTGGCATGCAAAAGCGAAGGGTACGCAATGCAGCATTAAACAGCAGCCAGGGAATTCCTCTCTCACACCAGCAGTTCTGCAGTGATTATCTGCACCCTTGCTTCTGTATCCTCAGCTTGTTTGTTGTCACAAGCCATTGAGATAATACAGTAAGAGCCACCAGTGAAATTTGGGTCTGGTGACTTGTACTCCATGCGTAAGAAATTAAACTGTAATTTTCCAACGTTCATGCATAACGGGATGTTGATGTTAACGCTGATCCTGAAATGAAATGCCCATATCACCTAAGGACCCTACGGACATGGTAAGTGATGGAAACACACATTCCTAAAATAATAACATAGGTAATAACAATTCTGGTGGCCCACTTCCTGCCTATTTTCTGTTAACTCCACTGTATTGAGAGAACGACTGTAGTGTGGTCTCTCTTGAGGCAGGAAGATGCCTCAGGTAGCATCTTAACTCCTGATCAGTCTTCTCATGTAGCCTCCCCCATGTTACAGTGATTTGCAGACTTGCTTCTTACAAAGTGGTTATGCCTATGTTTACTAATCCCCCTGGGATTTTATTAATTTGTTTAGTTACTTACGTTCTTGCATTCACAATGTCCTGCAGACTTCCAAAGATTAATATAGATTATGTGAAGAAATATTCCTATCAGTCCACTTTAAACTTGCCACCAGCTTGTTACATTTGACTCCCCCAGTTTTAGTCTTGGAAAAGATAATGCACAATTCCCCCTTCACCTTCCACTCTGGATTTTACAGACTTCTTTTGGATACTTAGCCAGTCATTTATTTTACAGGCTGTATTACCTGCATTTGTTCCTGTTTAAAGCCTGTTCCATAGCTCTGGCCACCCTGCTGACCTCTCTACAACCACCCATTGCTTGTTGCAGTTCCTGCAATGATAGATCACTGTAGCAAGGCCAGGAGAAACTGTAACTGCATTTACAGAAAATTAAGTGGGTTAGTTTTTCAGCTGTACACCTAAAACATTTTAAGTGCATCTATTTGTGCTTGAGGCTGCTTCTGAGATACTTTCTTATTCACAGTGAACTACTTAAAGCAAATATTGTTCCAAGCAGCCTACATAGGAATTGAAAAACCAACCTTTAAAAATAAAAGCATATTCTGTATCCAGTAGGTAGATACTGCTCTTCAATGTCAAAAAGCGTTAGTTTAGTGTTACTAATAGAACTTTAAATTAACAACTAACTTTCATTAGCTTTTGGCAACACTATCTGTCAGAATGATGTCACAAGCTTGTATTTTTAGCACTCTAGTCTATGACTTGTTTTGTGACACAAGCATGAATAAGTACGGTGTGCATAAATACAAAACTGTGTGAGGGAAAGGTTATAATGAAAGACTAATGATCTGAACCCCACCAATCATATCTAGTTCTGCCAAATTCCAGGAAATCTCATAACTGAACAGTATGAATATCTATTAGAATCTATTAGAATAAAAAGTGGAGGCTTAGTCATTTGGTGTAGGATGCATGGTGGTAATCACGGTGTCAGCCAAACAAGTGCATCAGTTTATTCCCGAAGAAGCTTTGAAGATAACTGGTTAAATTCATTAAATTAATTTACAATAAAATATAGCTGCAAGTAGGTTCATGGGGGAAATGAGGCTCACCCAGACCTCCCCTTCTGGGAGCCTCTGACATTCTTGGCAAGGCTGCCTCACTGGGTAGTAAGAAAAAAAGACACTGCAGGTCCTGGGTGATGGAAGGAAAACAGAGCAGTCCAAAACGCCATCTTTCCAGTAAGAATGGAAAAGGTAGTACTGAAGTGGCAGTGTCAGGTGCAAGCATAAAGCTGTGCCCTGGTAATAGCCATAAGGTACCAGAAACTGGGAAACCTTTGTCTCTCTTCCTACAGGACATGAAGGAAATCCCAAGAGGGATGCCACCAGCCACAAGAGCCAGCTGCCTCCAACTTCCTTTTTCAGCCAAGAGAAGAATAGTAGTTTTAGTTCTGCTTTTGATCACATTTGGGTTTCTATTTATGTTTCGTGATGCCTTCAAGAAAAGGAGAGAAACAGGAGTGACTGTGACACTGGCATCTTAAAAGAAGGAATATAAAAAGGCCTGCAGGGCATTTCTGTAGGCATAATACAATCCCCTGAAGGAATGACTACTCTAACAACAATATCCTCAACTGTCACTCACTGCAAGTAAAACTGTCAAAACTCAATAGCAAGTGTTTCCAGGAGCACAGTCTCCTGGCTTCAACTATTATTCTTGGCCTAGCTGAAATAAAGACTGACAGGCAAGCAATATTAATTTATTGTGGTTTGTATTGAATGTCTGTACTCAAGAAAACAAGAAATTTATTTAAGCAATTAATACATAGATAAACCTCCAAAAGCACAGTTCCGCAAGAGAAATTATTAAATAAAATCACAACATCAGCTTTCCTTGCAGATTCTAACAACAAAAGCTCACCAGGAAAATTACACGAGGTATTTTTGTTTTGCAGGAGTATGAGCCTATTTGGCTTTCTATTATAGCTGTGCTGGCAGGCAGTCAGTAGCAGGAGCAGCAGGTACAGCTGCCAGCAGAGTTGTGTATCTTTTCAGCTGCAGAATGACAGCCTTTGTCAAGCCCAGTGACAAGCAATTCAGTGATCAGTCCCTACAGCAGCACATTGGTCATAGCCGTTCCAGACTCATTCCTGCCTTCAAAGAAGTCATTCACACACCAAGTATTAAAAATTTACACCAGACATTGAAACAAATAGAGGACCCCTAACAGAAAAGATCTCCCTTTCTTTTCTCAGGGAACATATTTTCTATATTTATTACAAAATGTGAACAATATATTTTATACCTTTGCTCTCTTTAAGGTGATACACTCACAAAGGAAAGCCAATTCAGCCCAAGTGTCTCTGCAGTCATTTAACAATCCTGCAAAGCAGCACGCATAAGCAAGCAGCTGGCTACTGCTCCAGCTGACTGCTCCAGTGTAACCAGAAAGGGAAGGAAAGAGTCAAGTGGGTAGGTCATCACCCGCAGTCTTACAACTCAGTACTCCAGCAGCAACGGGAGGGGCCAGCATGAGCACCTAGTGGCAGACCTCTGAACCACGAGGGGAAACGGAGAGGCTTTAAGGAAGAGCAGGTTAAACAACGGGATAAGACAGAATACACAACACCTTCCTCCTGTGGGCACCTATGGCAGCCACCCACTAAACCTGGGTGCAAAGGAAGAACACCTGGATGTTCAGAGGGCTGCAAAGTGAAGGCTCTCCACAGGTGCGTTGCGACAGCAAGCAGAAGATGGACTCCAGAAGATAATCAGTACAGCAATTTCCTAGGCTGTTCACATGGCTTTTCATGCAATACCAGGGAAATGATGTTCACAAGTTGGCTAGGTGACAAGAAAGGTTAGTGGCAGTTGTGGAATGATATAAAGCCTCCCATGCCACAAAGAAAACTGGAAAGAGAACATTGTTTGATGTACCTGAAGTTTAAAAAGTCTGCCCATTTGCACAGCTTGCAGATTTTGCTACGCTTTGTGCTTACTGCATATGATTTACTAGATCTCAAGGCCAAATGAAACTACTGGGATCATCTGATCTGACATGTGGCACAGGCACATCCTGTGGTTCTTCCAAAAGTTCAATATTATAGTCCTGATGCAAAACTTTGAAGAGCACAGGTCACTGCTATGCCAGGTTTGTAAGTCATGTGAGGAGTTCTTCCAATTAATGGTCAAAATAACAGCATAATTTTTCCAATTGATTTTCAGAAGTACAGACTTCTAGCCATACATCTGTGCTGCAGATGAAGCATATGCCAAGTAATATATATGCATCTTTCTGAAAAGCAATAAAATAATCTATCATTATACTGATGCCTTTTCACACTTTCTCCAGAAGTGTCAAATAGTCGAAAAAAAACCACCAAAATTCACTAGGGCTTGAATTCCAACCAAGTTTTGAGAGCAATATATTTTACCTTAAAGACAAACAAATTGAAATAGGAATAGATTGTGCCTGGCAAAAATGGTCAGGATCAAAATGACAGGAACATGAGACAAGCTCAGCAGTCTTGAACAGCCATTAAACCAGATGATTGTAACGAACACTGTTTAAATGGAGCCCAGTGAAGGATTACAGCCCTAGAAAGAAAGAATGCAGACTATCACTACGCCTCTGAAGTGCAGTTCTGGTTTAGAGCAAACCAGCAACTCAGTGTACTGCCACCACAAAAATGTCCAACACGAGCCTTGTCTATACAAACACGGAATTGGTGACTTTGAAGTCAGGGAAGTCAGGCTCAACTTGGTTACCATTTCAGCTTCTCAAAAAGATGACTGAGAGATACACTACACTGTATGTGATCCTTTTTAATTATATTATATTATATTATATATATTATATTTCATTTTAGCAGTCATGGCAAGCAAGATAGCATTAGCATGTATAGAAGCATTGTGGACACTGTTTTCTTTAAGAAAGTTATTGAAACCATTTTCTTCTTGCAGTAATTTTCACATCTGATACTGACATTTACATTGCAGACCCACAGAACTCAGAGTTTTTTCAGAACAGAACTTTGCAGAGTGAAAGAAGAATCACGTATCAGAAAATGAGATATAAAATTACATGGTTTTAATTTCTTAAAAAAACATTTTCTTCTGCATAGGTAATAATTCGGCCTAACATGCAGATGTCTGTTAACCGAGCATGTACTGGCACCCATATGAAAATGTCTGAAAAACTTGAGAGCAGACCACCACAGGACAACAATGCATCATTCATACAGACTGATGCTGCAAACAGAATAACCAGACCTCAGTGGTGACCTCCACCCAGGCCTGCATTAGATTTTCTCTAACCTCATTAAACATTAAAAAAAATTACCCATGAGGAGTAATTCAAATTCCTAACATGAATCAAATAAAAATTTAACTTGCAAAGAAATTCAGTTGCTTCTCTTCATGTTATGGGTGAAGTTCTCCACAGAAGACAGTCATACAAACCTTTGAAGCAATGCAGCAGCTAAAGCCAAACCATTACAAATTCATCAGTTTGTCTTCAGATTCTACCAGTCACACCAAATGCAAAGCAAAGAATGAACAAATAAGTCAGTGTTCTTTTAGTGACAAGAAACCATTTGGAGACTAGATAATAAGAAAATAAACATTTGCATATTATCCCTCAGCGTTGATTGAAACACCTTTCCTCTGGTTTTGGCTCTGAAAAGGAAAGAGTGCCATTTAGTGGTCAGGTAGATTTGCTGCACTTTTAAAACTGAATGCAGTAGTGCACACTGACAATATTAGCACGGAAACTGCAAATGCTGAGCATTGGCACAGTCACTAATACCGTTGTTTTTACTTGAGGAAATAGTGTAAATGGTTTTTTTTTGAGAAGTATGATGTTTTATTCAAAGCATGATTTAGAACCTGCACTGAATCTTTTTGCCTCATCACCCTCAACAGCAAAGAACTACATGCTTTTCCTCCTGCTCTCCACCAGGTGATAAACCAGGCTCTAAATTTTATGAATACAGAAGAGGATACTGGGAAAATCTGTAGGAGCTGGCAGGAAGGTAACTCAAAAACCTGTTCCACAGAAAAAGTCATTATCTTCTAAACCAGAGGAAGATATACAGAAAATAGGAGTAAAACCTACATTACTGATTTTCACTGAATAACACTCCAGCTGGAGATAAAAATTAAGTGGCCAGATTCACCTGGAGCTTTCTCTGGATTCACCAACCTCAGAATTTCTGAACCCAAGGTGAACTGGTTAAATAGAAGCAAAAAGATGAAAGCTCAATTCTCAAATTGCACCATTTGTCAAAGCAGATGAAGAGTGTTCATGAATATGGAAGACTGGTTGGGCATCTGTGAATCCGGCAAAATCTGGCCTAATGACTATTTAAATAGTGAGAACACATTCACAGCCCCACGTTTCCACTTTCCCTTGGGAAATCTTCAATCTTTACTTCAGATGTCATGCCAGAGGCAATCCAAGGAACCAGTCAAGTACAACAGATCCTGCTGAAAGTTAGCAGAGTGCAAGTGGACCAGGTTTCTAGAGGTACCTAAAAATTAAAATAAACCTCTTTTTTTTTCTAATCCACAGTGATTCTGGAGTCATCTTTTACCTACAACTTCATATCAGGATTTTGGCCTTATACAAACTCAGCTATATCCACCAGCCTTCACTGCTTGCTTTCAAGGGACAATACTCTCCTTTACTACATATTTATGCAGCTTGCTTCTAAAGGGTGGCACACAGAAACAACACACGCACAAAGAAGTCCAGGCTCTAGAAAAGTTGTAACCTACAGAGAGAGAATCAGAACAAATTGGCTCCAAAGCTCCTAAAATGTAGAGCACTTAATGACACTGCTCCATTCTCATCCAAATGTCAACAGCCATCCCCTGCACGACGTAATTTAAAATCCTGGCACTCGCTCGAAGGAGTCCCACTAACGTCAAGAATACTCCAGATGCCAGGGCGCAAAGGTTACCCCTGTCTCTTCAGAGGGAGGGTGACTAATGGGATCTTCAGTATGCAGAGCATTTCCTTACATTTAGGAGCACATGGCCACCAATTCTGGAACCTCCTTCCCACTAGCTATCTAAGCCACTGTGGATAAGAAGTTAATTTACTTCACTCTCCACTGAACAATTATGCTCTTAGCTGATTAGAATTTAAGAGCAGGCCTAAGATTAACACTTGACATTTGCTGGAAGCCCTCAAATTTAAAAACAAGAATTATTTGGAAGTCACCCAATATTTTAAATACCATATGTATTAACCAAAATAAAACTTCACTTCTGATAAAATCTTAAATATAAATGTTATGTACTGCAGCTAATCTACAAAGATCCAAAAGGTGAAAGAAACATAATTAACACATCATCTTCCTTATAAACACCTCTCATAACTGTCCTATATCATTAATTTGTATCCACCGGTGGCATTTGAACTAGCTAGATGCTTTATATACTCAATAGCATAAAAAAGCTGGCAAATCAGCTATCCAAATTATCTTTATTGCATTTGAAAGAGTAATTCCTGTACTCTGATGTGAGAAGCCATGCACAAAATGTGCTAAAGCACCCACTTAGATCTAAAAAGCAGGCAACACATTTTCTGCTCAGCAAAGGTTTCTCATTGTATGCTTTTATTTTTTCTTTATATATTCACTATCTCTTTACTGGCTTTGGTGTCAGAGGTACTGCCTAGTCTAACAACATAAAGCATAAAATACTGTTAAGAGATAGCTGCAATCCCCTGGGATTAAACACTTGACCAAGGTTTCATTTGAGTACATTTCCCTGTCTGCCTCTGTACCACTGTTCCAGCACTGTGGATGGCAATGATTATGGCACAGAACTGCTACCCACAGATGAAAATGCTAAGCAATACATTAAAATTTTAGATTGATCCTACTTCTGAATTCTGAGGATCTATTTTGATTTTTATATCTGCTAATGGATTTGTTACTGAAATGTACTTGTAATATGAAGTAATACATTAAACATTTTGCAACCTGTCAATGCTGAGACAGCAGAAAGACTGTTCAATCTAACTAGCAAATGATTCCCAGAGCTGTACTGTCAGTATTAATGATGTCAGAACATACACATGAGAGAAAGGAGTGATTACTTTACAGAACCACAGTTCCTTCTGATAGAGCAGCAAGTGAAGGTTGCACAGTAAGGTACAGTTCACTGCAGCTTCACATAGGATATATGTAGGCCCCCAAGAAAGGTCAAGAATGACAGAAGGACCAGCACTCCTCCTCAATCCCTTGGAATTCAAAGATTTAACAAGTAGCTAAAGACTGAAAACTGAAGTTAGAGAGGAGTCATGATGACTGTGGGATCAAGTTTGACCATGGAGATCTCAAAGACACACATTTACTGTGGGATACATGAAACTTTCCTTCTTAGGTAATTAATTTAAACTATTCTATTAGTAAAGAAAGTAGCCAAAATGTGGTGTCTTTTCAGGATTGTGGAAGTCAGGATTTCTGGCTCCATCAGCCAGACCTAACAGCCCCCAGCTTGGTGTCTGAGTTAGCAGCTAAAACTTATGGGGCAGGAAGTTTCTACCAGTTATGGGGGTCACACTTACACTACTGTTCCTGTTTTTTCTGATGCTGGCATAGTCCTGAAGGACACAGAGGAAGTAGTTTGTATTTGAGCTGAGAGCAAGAGATCTTTTAGTAAACCAGAAGGAGTTAGCAAACCAGAAGGAAACTGTGAGTTAAGACACAATCTCTATTTCATCATTCTTTGTGCAGAAACAGGCTTATGCTAAAATCACCCAGTTATGCCTCTAAATTAAAAAAAAAAAAAAAAACAGTGAAAATGTGTATACAGAGTGTATCAAAAGTAAAACTTCATGTAAAGTCCAGGATAAAGCTGATGTGCTCAGTAGATGTTCTCAGTAGGAGTTTCCCACACCTGAATTAAAGACTGTAACATGAAGATGTGGAGTCTGCTGTGGCACTTAGGCATCCATGAGATCCTGATGATGTATAGAAACTGTACAGTCAATTACAACACACATTGAGCTCTGTTGGCTCTTCCTGGGTTGTGGAATATCTCACTTACCATAAATATAAAGAGAATGAAGAAATATTTCTAAATTAACTCCTCAAAACCAAATTGAAATTTAGCATAGGGAAATGTATTTAGGCAATCTCCAGGTTCTGCCTTGGTGACACGCTGAAAGCAAGGGAAGTAACAACCATTTTGGGGTTTTATACTTTCTCACAGGACAATGAGACTTCACTTCATGGGCCAAGAAACTACTACTACTACTAAAAGCAATCTGGTCACAAGCATGTGGAGGGCATTCAGTCATACAGGTACATCCCCAGTGGCATGTCCTTGAAAGATGGAAAAACACTGCCATCTTGTTGGAATTTTTGGGTAACATACACCGATACTTACACAATATCTTCTAAACAAGTACAAATAAAATGGCAAGAAATTATGAACTGATGTAAAAGAGAGAGGGTTCCCTTGATAGGCTCCACAGTAAATGTCTCATCAAACCACGACTCAAGAAACTTCTGCATTAGTACTACCTTCCAGCTACTACCTCCAGCTTCTTGCCTTGAAATCTCAACAGAACAGTTTTGGCTTGCAGAGCCAATGAAAGGAAAGACAAAAAACCTTTACACCCTGCCCTATTTGCTAGTCAATATAAGACATGAAAAAAAAATTATTTTCCTAAGGGCTTAATACCAAATAATTATCACTTTTACTGTTAGAAATGGACTATTTTCTTCCTTTTTTCAAAAATAGTGCATTTATTCAGATACTCACACAGAAACTCAAAAGCGTTAGTTTACTCACACAAAAAACAAAAAAAAACCCCAAAAAACAACCAACCAACCAAAAAACAAAAACAAAGCAAAAAATGCTCCACTTTAGGGATTTCAACACTACCAGATACATTCCTGGTGCCGCGCTGTACTGCTCCAGACTTATCCTGGCAGGAATCCCAGAAGCCAAGGAGGACTGAAAGGAATCACGGGCCCCACCACATGCTGCAAGGACACTCTGGAAGGGAAGAAGGTTCCAAGTGGTTGGTGAGAGCCCTACTCTCTGACTAAGATTTCCATGTTGACAGAGTACCTGATCAGCAAAGTTACTGCTGATGTCAAAAAGCACTTTGGTTCACTAAGAAAAAAAAACATGATCACGCCTTAAATGTCATTGCTTTTCAAATCTTTTCAACACCTGAATTTCTTATGGACTTCAGATACAGACCATTGCACCCCTGATAGAGAGTGCATGTACCATGTACCTTACACTGTAAAAGTACCCCACAGGGAGGTTTTATGCAAAGGAATAAGCAGGGCCCTGACCCCAATATTTAACGGGAACAGTGGAAGAGGTACACTTTGTAGAAGGATTTGCTGTTTAAGAATCTCATTAACCTTCATTAATTAGGTATTAGATAGAGAGGGATTATCATTCAAATTCTCAGTAACTTGTATTGATTTTACAGTGATAGAAGTAAATCTTTAATTGCTCTAGATGAAATATTCTTTTTGGTTTTTGTTTTCATTGGCGTGGCTTGTTAGGCAGACTGCTAAAACATTCACTTGGAAAACATAGTCTCCATAGATGCAATTACCTTGTTACCAGGTTGCTAATTACTGCTGAAATTACCAGTGTCATATAAGTTTTTAAAATAATTATGTAAAATGCAGTTAAAGATTAAATTTACTGATACATAAGCAAATAAACACTATCAGAATTATTCTGCCTACAACACAGTCTTTGTGTCTGAGGTCACAGCTCAGGACCACAAACTGTCCCATCAACACATTTTGGAATTCACTGCCATCAGATACACAGGAACAGCAATTTTGATGGAAAGGTTAGAGGGGAGGTGGGGATGAGGATGCAGAAGGATAAATTACAATTTTTCCACATTCTGCCGTGTAACAGAAAATCAAGCAAAACAATTTTTCCCTAATGCTTAAGAATACTATTAGGGTACAGAAAGTTATATAAGAGATTAATTTGGCATTTTGTGCTGTTCTCATCTTTGTGATTTTGAGTAAAAAAAGTTTTGAGCATATGCCATAATGCAATAGAAATATATTAAGTTCTGCACGATATTTTCTACAAAAAGATGAGTTTCTCTTCTCTCTTGCTAAGGTCTCACAGGTAAAGACAGGAGAATGAATGAGAACAGACACAGCTCTAATCCAGAACAGAAACTCCCAGGTTACCATGTTATTCTGGCCTTTTTATTATAATTTCTATATATAGGAATTCCCTGTACTTACAAATCAATTTTTATGAAATGAATTATCACCTCTTTACTGAATTATTTATATCTAACTCCTTATTATCCCAAATGTAGCTAGACTACAATCATAGGTAGAGTGAGAAATAAAATAATTATAAATTACCAATTTCTACCAAAGCTTCTTCTACAGTAACTTTTCCTTGTGGCCTTAATTCTGATATTTCAAGCACTTTATAGCCAGTGAATTGCTTCTTCCTTAATTCACATATTCAATTTAAGCATTTTACAGCCACTGAATCACAGCTTTCCTTTAGACCTTCATTTTGCAATCAATGCTTGTAGTTGAAACTGTACTTTCAGGAGCATAAAAGTATATTCCTTTGCACAGTAGTAAACTGTTTTGAAATACTATTTTAAGCTTAAGGATTTGTAAAACTAGTTAAGCATCCAAGGCATCACTGTTAAACTGAACGTGCATGTAGAGTGAACCCTGAAATAACCTTCTTCAGACAAAACTTGAGTGCAGATGAAGAGGCTGGACACCACAGAAAATGGCCATCATTCCTAAATGCATCACCATACAGCAAAACCCCTGTGGGCAGATCAATGTAATGTACACACGTTTACTGAATTTCAGCCTCCCATTTTGTCCGTCATGTGCAAAAGGAAAACTAAGGCACAACTTTCTAATACAGATGTGCCTGTTGCTTTGCTGAGGTTGTAGGGCCTAGCTGAACCAAGCTTTAATAGATCCAAAAGGCTTAACAACTACAAAATACAACACCTTGCTTTCTCAGGATGCTGGACTTCAGTCTAATTTCAACAGCCCATCAGTACCCATATCTGTAGTTCACCAGAGCTGTCTAATCAGTCATTTTGGTAGCCTAGGAGCACAAGCAGTTTAAATCATCTTCCTAGAAACAGCAGGAGCCTGTCTAGTCATTTAGGGTAGGCATGAACAATAAAGTAGTCCCCGTCCAAGACTGATGTCTCTTCACACACACAGAAAATTGGCAAGGAGGCCTACTTTGCTTCTAGTTATCCTCTTAGCACTGAGAATTTTTTGGAGCAAATGTTAATTTGAATTTTAAGTAACACCCTCTGAAGCCACCATTTATTACGCAGCTCTGTAAAGGACAGCTAACACCTTAAAATGCTACAGCATTAATTATGTACATAAATCACTACACAAAGGACGCGCAGTTAATTTTAATCATTAATTAATTGTTTGCTGTTTTCGTTACAAAGACTCAGGGCTTAATTAAGTACCACAGGAATAGTCTTTCACGTTCTCTGACAGACACTGTCATAGATGAAAGTGTTGGGAGACTTTCTTCCTCCTCCCAATTAGACCGGCGTCCTCCGCACTCACGCTGCCAATTCAAGGCACTGTAACAAAGCGAATTAAGACACCTCACGGAGACAGGCACGACAGAACCAGCTACCTGCAGCTGACCACACACCCCCAGAGCTCTTCCCTCAGTGCCTCTGAGGCTCTACTGAGTACTCAAACAACTGAACATTGTCAAAGCACTATTTATGCTGCACATAGCAGAGATACATCACTCATTTTCCAGCTACTCTGAAGTTTTCAGAGACTATCAGAGAGTCTTAGATGGTTGAGGCTGCTGTTACTGTTCAAATTTAGTGACTTTGGAGACCTGAACACCACAAAAATCAACCCACACTGTGCTGTTCAGGCAGTTTATTAAAAGGTGTCGCAACCTATTTTGCTAAGGAGTAAAGGACAAAATTGTGCTGACACTTAACAGATGAAAAAGAGCTTCGACAACAGAAGCAACAGTTAATTTAAAATACAGCGGTGAGGCACTGTTATACCAAGGTAACTGTATGTCCATGTATGACAGCAGTTATGCTCCTCCAGTTTCTAAATGAATATTCTGGCTGGTACAATTTATCATACACAGCAGTATTAGAGACACTCAGCAAGTAGACTCAAACTTTAGTCTTCTGTCACTAAAAACTTTGCATAAGCACTTAAAAGCTACAACTCTCTTGCTCTGGATAATCTGAAAGGAATCTTACTTGATTGCTAAAATTTAGCTCTTTTCACACTCTAGTTGTCAATGCAAATCCTTCAGCTGCATCCAAATTCTCTTTTACAACAAAGACTACACAAAGAGAAACATGTAAAACAGAGGGAGTTCTTCTTTATTTCAAAATATCATTATTTTATTATTTCATACCAGTTGCAATCATTCAGAGCAACTGACACCAAACAGAAGATGCTAAGGATTATGGCAAAGAAACAAAAATCATTTCACAGACCATTCTGATCTGGAAGGGACTCACAAGGATTACCAAGTCCAACTCCTGGCCCTGCAAAGGGCAACACTAAGAATCACACCACCTTCCTGAGAGCGTTATCGAAGTGCATACTGGGTTTCTGCTGAGGAATGTGTGATCCTGATATCCCTGCACATCTTCACCTTTAACCCTGGAAGAGTGCTTACTACCTCTGATACATTCTTCCAGGAGCTCCTCAGTCGTGGCATATGCAGAAGTCTAAGCTTTTCTCCAACCCTCAGATGGAGAAACTGAGAACTGAACTGAGTTCTGTCGTTATTTGCTTTCCATTTAAATACGGAACACTTTGGGAAATACACTTCATTTAATGACACCCAGGCTGACAAGAACAAGTTACCTTTTAAGGGTGACATGAGCACCAAAATCAACCTACTGAAATTGGTACTATTCAAGCTCACATTTAGGCACCTTGGCATTCATGTGCGGTCAAACACAGACAAAGAAAGATGAAGTGTGGATTTGAAAGTTCAAGTGTAGCTTCAACTGACCAAAGTGAAACCATTTGCCTCCTTTAAGAGTTTTAGACACAATAATATTTGTATTTTTTGGGGGACTGGTGTATGTATTAACTGAAAATATCATCCGAGCACTACTCTGTATGGGAGAGTCTCACAAGGTCCTACATTTATTCTCAAAACTATGCCAGCCCAAATATGCTCCATTTATTACCATAACCTTTTCTTTTCCCTCATGGCAACATCAGAATGCTTAACATAGCCTCTGGGTTTCTTTTTAGGCTAATGAGCCATTGCTAATAAAAATCAAAAGAAGCTCACAGTTCTGTTGATTGAAAAACCTGTTGATTAGGACCAAGAAGAGAAAAATAGTTGACTTCTTCCTTCTTATACTCTTTCCTCCACTAATGATTTTAAAGATTAAATGCGATGTACAAGTCTAGATATTCAGTTTTGTCAGAAAGTGAGCAGATTAGAACAAGAAAATGCAACAGAAGCTAACTTACTGAACAAGATGGTATTTACCTGGGCATTTTCCTTACCACAATGAAGAAATCATATTGTTTCATGGAAATTATGAATAAAAACAAATATAATGTGGTAACTGCTTGCATTTTTAGCTCTGTGTGTATTAAGAGACTGAACTCAATCTCTTTTACAGAGAGGTTTAAGCTATCAGTTGATTAGCTCATCATTCAGATCTATGAATGCTAGATAATAATCAAAATAAGAAAAGTGCCAAAACATGGAAAACTCTCAAGGCAACTGGCTGCAGTTTCATAACTTAGATAACGTAAAGCTGATAGGAAACACGCTGTAGGAAAAACCCTGTACTGGCAAGAAAAAAAAAGAAGAAAAACAAAAACTAACAAAAATAATTGCACCAGATGAGGTAATAAGCTCTTCCCATCTGTAACTTCTGTGCTATCCAACTCTACTAGGTGATCTGAACACTGCTGGTGAAGTGATTTGCAATGAAAGAGGTAAAACTGGCACGTAACATTTCAACAGTAAAGCTTGAGGGTTATTTGCCTACTGTTGGCAATGGACAGTTTATACAAGTTGGAGCAATAATGACAAATTCTTTTCCAAATACATTGGCTTTCACTGCAGGTATTTGGAAACAACCCAGCAAAATGAGGCTTGTTAGACATAGCTGGAGACTGAGTTTATCTCATATTAAGGAAGTCATCTCAATAGGTGCTGAAGTTAGCAACTTAATTTGCTTTGAATTTAAAAACTAAAATTAATGGCAGCAAAAGAAAACAATTTTCAGCTCAATTTCAGCATAATGAACAGGAGCTGCATACATAAACAACAAAAGTGTTCTGAATTCTAAGATTACATAGTGAACTTGATTCTCCAGCAGTTCTTCAAACGGAATTCCCATTTCAGTCAATTATAGACTGTTTACTTCATTGCTTTTTCAGCCTTCAAACATCACTGCATTTAATTAATTAAACAAATAAGCAACAGTTTGATTAATCAAGTATATAACCAAAAAGCCATTAAAAATCAGGATCAAGGAAACTTTCCCAGCGACTTCAAGACTCTTTACAAGATCACATCAATAATGTTCTGCCAGGAAAATAAATAAAAGACAAATAATAGAGGTGACGTTCTGTAGATACACAGATTCTGTATGTATGTGACTACAGCTTTAACACAGAACCTAACAGGCATCTGGTACTTCTCAAATACAATCCGGTTGTATTTGCAAGCAAAAGTAACCAACGAAATAATAAAAAAGTGCTGAATATAACACATGGAGTAAGAGTGACATGGAAGGGGGNAAGTGCTGAATATAACACATGGAGTAGGAGTGACATGGAAGGGGAAAGAAAGGAGAAGAAAACAAAAAACCCCCACAAAAATGACAGAAAAACAAAAATGAAACGAAACAAACAAAAAAAACCCACCACACAAATAACAGAAACCTCTCTCAGAATTCTCGTTTGCATAATTGACTGACACTAATTATGACAATGACATGAAACTCCAATGCATGAAGAAATATTCTTCCTACAAAAATGTTTCACATTAATACAATTAGGCTATGTTCATGTATCAATAATTGACACCACTTATTTCTTCAAGCTAAGCGACTTTAAATTACTTCATACAAAATACAATGAATTGTAGGTTACCATGGTGATCAGTATAATTCAGGAATAATTAGTTTATATTTTAAACAAACACATTTGATTCTTCAACCTGAGGCTCAAAAACATTTAGTAGGCACTTTGAACTTCGGCTTTCCTGACTAATGTCCATGACACACTGAGAAAACTAAGACCTCCTCGAAGTGAATAATGCATTAAAATGATCTGCCCATGATGCTGAATTATGTATAAAACTATACCATTCTGCAAATGATTTCTGTTGAGTAATAATATTTGAAACTTATAAAAACAATTACCAGGCAATTTGCCTGTAAATTGATATGACTGCATTTAACTGATGACTTTTCAGGCATGGTATTCCAGGCAGCAACCTCCCCACCACAATATGCACTGCATTAGGCCTGACCAGCATTTAGATGTGAAACCACTGGAAGAGCAGGAAACACCTGTGTCTTGGGGATGGGTTGTTTCCTTGACAGGAGCACTTGCTCCAGTACTGTACAAGATGATACTGTGCCTTTTCACAGTTACAGCATAGAAAGACAGATGCTTAGTTCATTAACATAAGCCAAACACTAACGCGGTTTTTTCCTAAAATGATTCGTATTGGCTCATAAAATCTGTGGGTTTTGGCTGGATGAAAGATGTCAAAATATTTTCACACAAGTATGGATGGTCAATTATGTGTTCTTTCAAAATTTCTGTATTTTCTTCTAATTTTGAAAGAAAGCATTTCTCCACTTCTACAAATAAACAGATGTTAGCAATATCATAATTAGTAAGTTCTATAGTAGAAGCATCTAAACTCTCAATACTAGTGGATACCAGAAAACAGTGCAGAGAAGGTCTTATAACCACAGGATCTAGCAAGCCACAAAACAATCCCATCTATGATTTGGTATGGAGCATGCTGGTAACTGTAGTTTACAAATATGGCTCAGGTGGTTTGCAGTATTTTTGCCTCGTTGTAGCTTGTTTTCCAAATTGGGTTTTAATCCAAGAACACAATTAGTGATATAATTCCATTAATATTAATTGCAGCGCAATTCAAAACATTACTTTGAAATAAAACATTTCAAGATTCTTCGGGATGCAGAGCTTCAGTTAATACATGGATGCATGCAGAGAAAACACACTTGTGAACGAAATGCACTTCACATGCTGGTAGGATATGCATGCTGAGAGCACACCTATAGATCTGCCTAAGACAGCACAGAGCACTGGAGCCCTCGGACCAGCCCCTTCCTCAGTACAGACTCCTTATCACAGCCTGAGGATGCAGCACTCCATGCTCCTCATTCCTGATACTCCAGATCAGAATCTCCTGTTTGCTTCTGTTCACTGTCAGTCAAGACACCAAGCTCCCTGCGGAGCATTTTGTTTCATCACTGTCAATTTGAAAGCTATTTACTTTCTCTTTTGTTAAGAGTAAACATCACTTGCAAAATTACAGCAAAAGAAAGCGTAACAAGAAATTCCTCAAACAATCCAGTTGGTATCTGAATCTTATTTGCAAAACACTTACTGCAAGTTATTAAATTGCAGAATATACTACAGCACTTGGAATCACAGTATATAAACACCTATGAAAAAAAAGAATGCATCCCAAAAGGATCCTTATGTGAGAGATAAATACTGAGGAGCAAACAGAGCCTTTTGTAGAGGATTATACAAGACAACCTGTGGCACAGATAGAAGCAGATCTCAAATTTCCTGAAGTGAGACTACACACTTTTCCTGTAAACTATATGATTTATTTTTGTTTGCCCACAGTACATCTGTAATTCCATTAAAGTTTCTGGGAAGGCCGTAACACATACCCTAAAAAAAGCTGTTCAGGATACATAATACTAACACAAGTGGAAAGTTAGTGATGGTTTAATTTAGGTTATTTATCAAGTAAAACTAGTTTAAAAATACATTCATTTTTTGTTAATGTTTATACAGCCTTTACTTGTACACAGTTTGTTAAAAAAATAATCAAAACTAAAAAGAAAATTATTTCTCCCTTACTGCTTCTTTCCTTTTTTCCTTCTCAAAACCCAGAAATCAAACCACGTTAACTGTAACATTTTTGTGACAGCCTAATTATTGACTTCTGGACCAGAGGTACTGCAGAGAATGCACGAATCTGCACAGCACCCTTGAGTGTTAGCTACACCGTTAGCATCCCTCTGAATTATGTGAAAGATATTCGAGATCTCACGTTACCAGACAGTTCCCTACTGGGTGCAAATGAGAAGAGGATCATTGCTCAAATGTCACTCCCTCCAAAGTCACTGAAGTAAATTCTTTCATCTGACTCAACAGTCACCTATTTAAAATGACAGTCCTGACGCAATCAATCTTCACAAGTATCTTCTACATCCGTTTGTTTTAGCATTTAAAACACACTACGTCTCTAAGGAAACCAGCAAGCCTAGCAAGAAGATAGGAGTCTGTGAAATTCAGGTTATACTTGATCCTCCCCAGTTTCATTAGAGCTGAACCAACTCTAACATCATAAAACACCAAGGAAGACAGTCTGAAACAATAACACAATCAAGCTGTTTTGCATTTTTTAAGTAGAGCAAAATTACATCTTTATCAACCAATTTGCTAGGGTTACTTTCAAAATCAAAGTTCTGCATTCACTTGGAAACTGAAATCACGTTCCTAACACAAAGATTTCTTTAAAGTAAATCTGTTTATAAAATTATAGGGACTATAGAAAACATTTGTTGCTGTTCTCAAAGCCAATATGCATCTAAAAGTTTATCACTACCTTAGCAATGCTTTATTTTACCAAAAAAGGTGGGAAAAAAAATCATCTAATATAAATAACATATTGAATATTCTGTTCCCTTCCAGACTATTCCCTAAATACTGAGAAAGTGCTACAGGACACGAAGAGGTCCCTAGCTCACAACCAAAAATCTCATTTGCTACATTAACAGAAAGACCAAAATTGCTGCTTGAAGTTGGCTGAAATTCAAGGTTCATTGGAAACTCTACGTAACTCTCGCACTGTCCACGAGAATTCCCCTTTTTATAACATCTCCAGATAGGTGACAGCTTCTTTCCATTTTCAAGTGACAAACTGTGGAAGTAATAACCAGTAATGATTCAGCAGCATTGCTTGGCTGCCACCTCAAGAATTAAGACAATAAATAAGGACTTTTAAGTACTTTCAGCAAGCAAGAAGTCTTGTTTCTCTAACGTTACCTCACACAAACACACTTAAATCTTCGCAGACAGTACATGGTAATTTGTCAGAATTAGCACCAGTTTAGGAGGAGGTTTTGAAAAAACATTACAGAAAACAGTTCAAAGCCATACAAAAAATACAGTATAATATTCATTAGAGTACTTATAGTGCACTATTGTACTATGGAAAATACAATTACAACTTTTTAAGATACTACATTAAATCCTAAGGTAAAAGACTGAAAAAAACCCTAAACAATCAGATAAATGCTTCTAAATCCTATCCTCTGCTCACACAGCACAATGGCTATTATTTTTAAAATACTTCTGTACACTAAAAGGCAGGAAAAGTTATTAGCTTATTCTTACAATCTGGACAGCTACACTACACAGAATAATGCATGCGAATAGCAAGATAGAAAAAAAAACAAAAAACAAAAACCAAACCACCAAAACTACTGAGATCCTGGAAGTGCAGAAGGCCAAGTTCTGCTAAGTATGAAAAGCTGCACCAGCACATGAAAAATTACAGCTCATCACACTATTAACATCCTAAAGAACAATGGCTTCATAGTCCAACTCCTTCCTGTAAGTGGTCTGTACCTAACCTCCCTCATTTTTGCATCCATGCATATCCTGCTTACTGTATGCACGCACTTCATCAGATATAGAAAGTATGGACAGCATTCTGATTTTTATCAAATCATAATGTCTGATACTTGAACTGTCAGTGCTCCGTAACTCCATAAAACCACTTTAATCAGTGCATGACACCTCCATAAATTATTTGATTACTCGGTACCTTAACAGCAGGGTAAGGAGTAGAGGTTAAATCACTTAAGGGCACAGACAACGTACTCAGGTAGGAGCTAAGATACCATTAAAACACAGGAGATTTAGCCCTTGCTTGTTGAGAAAAAACTGCTTTTCCCGAAATTGTGATTTGATTCCACAACACATGAGCTCTTACAAAATAACCTCTGAGTCTTTCACTGGGTTTTGACTAATTTTTCCCAGTGGGAGTATTCTGGATGATAGTATTAGATCATGTCAGAGATGGAAAAGCCTATAAAAATTCTGTGCTCAAAAAATCTTGTGTGGAAGAGAAGAAAGCAATTTCAGTCACCTACTGAGAAAGTCTATTGGAAAATACATGCTCAAGGTACAAAAATCAGAAATGAAACTGTGAGATTATGGTCTTTGGTCAGGTAAGAAAACCAAATATCCTCGTTAAGAATCCCCTATCCAGATTTTTTTTTTTTTTTAATTCCTTCAGTTATTTAGGAACCTACATATGTGATCAAGGCTTCCAGGAAAGACAAAGCTAGACCCAGATAATTCAACTTGCTAGGCTGACAGTGGAAATTACTTACAACAATAAGTAATATAGCCCCCCCAATCATTTCTTCTGATAGATGCCAAATATCCAGGCACTGTATTTATGTAAGAGAAACAAAATTAATTTATTTAGGACCAGAGACAGCAAAGGACCTAATCAGCTTCTAATCTCTTTCTGGTTTATATTAAAGAACCAGTCTCACATCACTTCTAAACAGGAGTCTAGTGGGTTAAAAGGCATGCTGAGATTTTAAATTAACTTCATCTAAATGAACCTTGAATAAGTTATTTTTGCTGTGTGTTTTCTTTCTCCCCCTTGTAATTGCTTCCAAAGCCTGATCAGACTACTGAGTGTACCAAGTGTTATAAAAAAAATGAATCTGTTTCATAAAAAATTTTCTTTAGGAATAAAGCTTTCTTACTACCTATATCTACACTGCTTGGACGATCAAGAAATAGTCAGACATTATGTCCTCATTGTTTTGTGAAAATAGCAGTTTGTATGGACTAAGATTAACTAGGGAGGAGTACTTTCTGAAGGCTTTTTTTCTCAAAAAGATATTAACATTTTAATTTAAATAAGCACACTGTGCCTTGCTACCAATTCTAATATTCCTTGCAACATAAATAAAAATTTTGTATTATCTTCAAATGTCTTCCTTTCGTATCCATTCTTAGAAAACATGTGAAATTAACTGCAAAAGGCAGGCCAAGGCCAGCACAACACTGGCCCAGCATTGCTCCCTCCACACTTTCCTCCTCGGCACCAGCCTTAACCCTACGTGGTTTTTAGTGCCCATCCTAGGGTTAGGGTTCGGGTTACGCCTACGGTTAGGGTTCCAGAAACGGCATCCCCAAATTTATTTTTCGGAAAAATTATCATTACCCACAATATGACCTTTTGTTCCTCTAAACTATGCTGTTGTTGCTAATAAATCAGTCCATACATCAGCTACAACTACGAATTCCCTATGCAGTTTAGTCTTTTACCATATGCTAGCAATACTGTACTCACATATACTCTAGCCACAGTATAATTGTATTTAAGGCAAATGACAGAAACTGAATAGCTATAAAAAAAATCAGTCTCACAGGAGGCACTGGCTGTAACAAGCCCAGGCTCTAAGGACTGAGGTCACTCATGAATGAGCTTAAATCAGAAGTATACAATCCCCCTGACTTCAGGGGAGGTAGTTATGTGCCTTAGGCTAAATATATTCTTAATTGTCCACTGAGATGTTCTCACAGCAAATTCTTGAAGCATCAAAAAATTCCTGTTTCCCAAAGGAAAAACATGTTTTTTCTAGTAATCGTTGATACACTAGTAATGTTTTTCCCCAAAAGTAGTGAACATGCAATTATACAAATGAGTGAGGACATAGAATAAATTTGAATCTATAACGAACTCTAAAAGGCTAGATCAAAGGGATAAGTGGTAAATGTAAAACATGCTGAATCATCCTTCATATAGATAGGAAGTTGAACAGAATAGTAAATGCAGTGACCTAAGCCCTGATCAGATATCAAAATTTCAAATATACTTTTGCAGCAGCAAGTATAGGGACAATTTATTCCCACACGTAATTAGAAAGTATTCTAATCTCCAAGGACTTCTGATGACTCCAGAATGCCTAAACTGCAATTTATAAATACAACTAGCATTATTGAATAATCATGGTGATTCCATTCTACAACATAAGAAATAAAACAGTCTACTGGGAGACAGAATTCTTCATTATTATAGCTGTAAAAATCTATCAAACTTATCTCAGCTGTCCAGACTTCTAAACCTGAAAGCAAGCAAGACCTACCATCTTTGACCTACAGTTTCAAATATTACTGTTACCTAAATAAACTTATCTGAAATCAAGAACTAAACAAAGGTTGAAAATATACAAAATATACAGGTTGTCTGCATCCCATACCTCAATATGAGATGCAAACAAGAATGTACAGTAGAAAGGAGCCCATCAAGCCACACTTCTTTAATAAAAAGCAAAAAAATTAGGTCAAGAGAAGGACTACAGGTGAAAACGTAATGGGGTTTTTTGGCATGACAACTCCAAAATGAGCTGAATTTGCACAAGTATTAACTTATTTTATAAAGCTGCAATCATAACAAATCCAAGTGCCACCTAAGGTAACATAGGCTCCTGCATATTTCAGGAAGGTACAGAAAGCTTGGCAGGTAAGAGAGGAAAGACGTGCTAAATGTGACTGCGGAAGGGGAAGCAAAACAACCTCGCTTCTAGTTAAGAAGAAAGTGACACAACTGGAAGTATCTTTCTTTACCTACAATTTGAAAATATGGGAAATATAAATTCTCCCACTGAAAGAAAGTGCAGTCTTTTCTGTCATCTCTGGCCTCGCTGTATATTCTTTGTGGCCAGTCTAGCACACACCACTGAGCTGATTCACCAGCTCATTATTCCTGGATTCCAAGGGAAGAAATCCTCAGGAGCTTTTCTTGCAGATGAGATAAGAGTGCAGGCTGTTGTGAAACTAGATGTATCACCTAACAGAGGTCTCTAGCACTCCTTCCTCTGCGTTTGCTGTGGGGATGAGGGGGAGCAGCACAAGCAGGAGGAACACAAGTATTACAGACAGTCCCTGCTCATGACCCCCAGAACCTGCAGAACACAAATCACCTGCGTTTCTTTCAACCTCTTGATTTCTTTTCAGAAGAGACGGACAGAATAATACTTCTGCTGGTATTGGAAAGCTGGGAGAGTTTGAAAAACTCTTTTAAGCTGCTTGTCATATATCATTCTGAACCAAATTTAGAGAAACTTCATTCCAAAGCATGTTATTTTTCCCAGAAGCTAAAAGCAAAATTTTTCCATATCAGTTTTCCTTCTTACATCTATTCATTTCTTTTCCCCTTTCTGTTTATCCCTACTCTTTATGACCTTTGTGAATTCAGTGTCAAAAGATCACAGTATGAGTTCCCATAAAAATTCAGTGCAAGGGGATGACTTTTGCCTGGTCAACGTCGTCGCACAGCCTAAACCACCCCTTCCAGATGCTCAGTGACACAGCCACCAGTTTCTCTCACGTAACTCCACACAGCTCTGCACAGCCCATCTGTGAATACAAGTCTGCTGCATTTGCAAACTGAGGGGGGGGTTGATTGAATATGCTCAGAACCAGGAGCTATTTGCATTTAATCCAGCACATGCTGACAGTAAGATGGTTAAGTAATGTATTTGTCATTTTAGCTTAAACCCTGTAATTTACAAGTACATCACATCAGTAAGAAGTATAAAGAATACTTTTTCCTGAACCCCAACTCCTGCAGAAATCTACAAATGAGTCAAACAAATTAAAGATTAAGTAGGGGAGAAAACAATGAAATTGCATCTTAGAAATAGAGTTATTTTGTGTCTTATTCAAGAAGAAAAAGTGTTAGAAATACAGAGACTTGTCAAAACTATTTTCTGTGAAATTAACAGCTTTGGGAAAAGCACAAAAATAATATTACAACACAGCTGTACTTTCATTTTATCTACTGCCTGCTTTTCAACCTCCAAATAAGTATATTTTTATAGTAAATTGCTTTTTTTACAAAGAAAAACCTCTGTGAGAAAAAATTGGTCAAGTCTGGAAGATCTTCAACAGGTTAATCATGATGCCTGGGCTTTTGACAGTCAGCAAAATCAATCTACTATAATAAAAATAAGTTTGCTACCAACATTTCTTTTTTTAATAACAGTTTCTCAGGCCCTAGGGCCTCTCTGGTTTCCTTAGCCTTTCCAAAGACATTGCTTCAATACTTTTTTCCTAAAACATGCGAATATTTCCTAAAATATGTGAACTGTGTTTGCAGGGCTGGAAATATTTAGAAAGAGAAGTGAAAATGAGCACATTATCCATCCTGCAACCAAAAAGCACTACACTTATTTACCATCAATTTTCTGTTTCATTTCTCACCATTCCAGATTCAGCAGTTCCTGTGTTACAAACAAGCACCACTATCAAAAGCTGGATGTAAGGAATTAAAGCCTTTTAGNCTCACCATTCCAGATTCAGCAGTTACTGTGTTACAAACAAGCTGGATGTAAGAAATTAAAGCCTTTTAAACACTGAAAGAGCTCAGAGGAATGCCTTTGGCCTGTCAGGTGTGTTTTACATTTATGCACATGCTAGTCCTTTGGTACAGACATTTATACAAAGGCTCCTTTAAGCACACACATGTACAGCACCATGGGCTGAGGGATGCTGCATGGGGCCAGTGTCTCCAGTAATCAACTTTTCACAGCCTAGTGCATGGTTCAGCAACTCCTTAAATATCAAACTCATAAATGCTTAGTGCTGTGTCAGAAAAAAAAAAAAAAGAGAAGGAAGATTTAGGGATACCCATAGATTCAATGTAATGACAATTTGTGCACAACTTGCTATTTGCAGATCCATGCATATACTTGTTACCCATCCTGCAACAGAACACTTGTTTCTTGTTCTTAAAAATGCATTCAGAGTATTTCCCACTGCAACCACACTTTCCTTTAAATCTTAACTGGAAACAGACTCTATTTCCCAAAGACATGACAACATTATGAAAACAGGAGGGAGAAAGAGCCCCAAACCCCCTCACACTGATGTTACCCTCAGTAGGCACAAGGAATGCACTTTCCTTTCATGAAGCTATGCAGCAGTGGGCAGGCAAACTGCTTTGACAAACTTTCATTGGAAAGCTTTGACAAACTTTCATTGTAGAGCTTTGACAAACTTTCACTGTAAAACTGTTCCCTACAGTAAGGGCTGCATGGAAGAATTTTGAGACCTGGAATGTGATAAGGAGACAGCTGGGCATTATTCACTTCGGGTCAGATAGAACATTCCTAAAATAAGCCTAAGTACAGAAGGAACAACCAGAAAATTTCTTCAAGGTTACCTTTCAGAGTTCTCAAATTGTTCCCTTGGCAAAGAAAGGTGTACAATGTCCTTCTTATTGCAGAAAACTAGCTGGGCTATACAAACCAAAAGCACAGGATTTTTCTAGGAGTCCCTAAGAGGACAAAACATTCTCAGGAAGACCCTGTACCCCCAACCAACCTCCAAAGCATTTGCTACCTATTGATCCTCCCTCCTAAAGTCAAACCTAGGCTGCAATAAATCTCAAGGCTTACTACCTGCACAGCATTTATTTGCGAATTCCCTCCCACTCAAGGGAAGTTGGAGGTTAAAACATAAATAAAATTCAACAAAATGCAAACAATACGAACTATTTGACAGAACAGGGACAAAAGAAGGGACAACAGGCTCTCTCTTCACAAGAGACTCAGGTAAAGACATACAACAATAAAGTCATCTAATATTTTCAAACACTACAGTAGATTTGATGCAATCTTTGAGTAATTATGGATTTTGGAAAGATTTGAAAAGTAATTTACATTTGAGCCCAGGCTTTAGTTGATTGGTATGACAGGCTTTTGAAATATTTTTTCCTCCTGTAATATAAACAAATTTGTGGTTTGCTTTGGCATTTTTTTTTGCAGAAGAAAATAGAAAAGTCACAGGAACAGTACCAGTAGCAGAAACACCAGCAACAGCAATGGCAGAGTCTGCTCCACTTCCTGGAATGACATATGAAGAGGCACAAACCAGAACATAATTGGCCTCTGAAGACTGAAATGACTCTAGTTATCGCTGCAGCTCCATCCCATTGGTATCATGAGTATCTCTAAAACTTTAATGCCAACCCCCCATGACTACTGGAGTACCACTTTATGTACTACAAGTAGATGAAGTGACGAGCCCATGGTAACGCTGGAAATTGGCATCAGAGAACCCAGCTGAACCCAGGAGACCTAGACTCGAGTTTTAACTATCAGACTACTATTTCTCTCTTTACCTAAGAGTGAGGCTACAATGATCCCAGAGATAAATGTTTCAAAATGTCAAAAGCCATCATTAATTCACATACAGTTTCAGTCTGACCTTGAAGCAGGATCACTGCAGAAGTTGTATGGAAGGAGCAATTGTTTTTTATATAAACAGAGTTATGGCTGTTCTGTAAAATAATGGCGAGCTCATAATTGTTTCTCTTACTACCTAAATCCCTCACAGAACTGACAAGACAGGCCATACTCCTCTAAGTTCTCATCACATTTTCATTTTAGCAAGACTTCCAGTCCAGAACTTTGTAAATGTAAAAAGCAGTACAGAAAACCAGCATTTGGCATCCTACTTAAACTTTGCCATCTAGAAGTACAGAATTGCTTTAAATAGGACAGTATGCTTTGATTTGTCATAATGTTTATTATTGCATTTATTTTCTGCCTGCAGATATTATTAAAGATGATGTTTCATCTCAATGTATGTATAAAATCAAAGGAATGAAGAAAGGCAATATGCCTAATTTAATTACTGTCCTGGTTCTTTCAGTAAATGATGGTTGAGCATACCAATATGAATAAGGATTTGTAACTGAATGTCACACTGTAATTACAAAAGAACAGGAAATTGAGATACAGACTCTGAATCTAATTGTTCCACGATAACCATACAAATGCATCTCACTCTGAAGTGTTCTTTAATGACCCTGAAGTTCACGACTGCGCTCTTTTGCCCTTCTTGTCTATTAATGAAAAAAATCTCTTGGTATCTAAATTATAATGTGATGCTCTGTGATATTGCTCCACTTAACTGAGTAGGATTTACAAGTACATATCACTAATAAAATTTGTAACAGTCAGATAGGAATCTAACATACTCACACCATTTGAATATATCAGTCCTTCACCACTCTTCACACCAAAACAAAGAGCTAAAAATACCAATTTGCTCAGGAAACTATTTTCCTTGAGCCACTGAGAACACACAGCACAGGCAAATTATCTATATCCCAGACATGTTTAAAACATATTCTGAGGAAAGTGCAGCCAGAAGCTAGTCTTACATGCCTCCTGTGGCTCATCAACTAGGTTTGGTTACAAGTCAACTTTTAAAGTAAAATACACTAAAAGAGATTTAGGATAAAGTTAATTTGGTAGCAGTTCTAGGTTGTGTTTTATTTTGTTTTTCTCAATTAAAATTGAAATAAGACTGCACCATTTGTTTAAATAAATAAAGGAACAGAAACATGACTCTCAATCCAGTATTTTTTTTCCAGAATATGGAGCAGGGTTCTTCAGGATGCTGGAAGACTAACCTTGTACTAGCCTATGATTTCTAACTAGTTCCATTCCAATTCAATACTAACTTCATTATTTCTTCTTCTCCTTACTCTCAGCAATTTACACTTCGAGTCCTAAGGCAGGCCTAGCCACAAGTTTGCAATGGTTATTTGTGACTAACACAAATATGCTCTTATTATTTGATACTGCCACACACACTTACACTTGCAAGCCCTGCAAAAATCCCTTTCCTCCATGCTCAGTGCTCTTTCAGAAACTGTAGATCATGGTTAGAAGAGTTTAGAAGATGACAAGTTTATTTCATTCCCTGGAGACCTTAAGTTATTCCATTACTGTGCAATTTATTAAACAATGCTCCGGGCAAAAATGTGCAACTTAGTAGAATAGGTCATTCTGAAAATATAGAAAAAAACCCCTCTAACTTTTTCTAGATATATGGAAACTAGTGGCATCTAGTGACTAGTGACTCTCCACTCCATACTTCAAATCCACGCTGGAATTCAGATGTACGTGTGAAATCAGGCTGCCCACAGCTCTGGCTCATGCAGCTCTCCCTTCACCACAGGAAGTTTGATGGAGGAATTCCAGGCATTTATTCAACAAGACCTTTTTTCTTGCAAAACTGAAAACTAACATGAATTTTCCCTTTTAATTGGTGTTAGGATATCTGTATAGTGGTGCAATTACTGTGGTGAAGTCACACATCATTTTTTGTTTTGTTCATTATTAGTACTGCTTACTTTCTTGTTAATTTATTATCCAGAATTTGTAGTGACAGGGCAAGATGCTAGTTAGCTAAATAATCTTTAAACCTGCTCTTTGGCAGAGACACAGAATTCTCTATTACTTTACTGTCACAATCTTTTTTCTGTTCAAAACCTGTAAATATAAAGCAAAGTGCTATTACATATTTCAAGCAGAAATCTGAAGAAATGCTGCTCTAGTTTAACCTCATCTGTAACACAACTCTACAAGATGGCATTTGGCAATGATGTCTGTTTCAGAAGTGCTCAAGGAGCTGAGTGTCCTGTTCCAATTAAAAATCAAAATAGGTCATTGTTTGTAAACACAGAAATATAATCTGCTGTCAACAACACGTTCATGAGCAAAGCATTACATTCAAATTACCTAAGTATTTCTTCTCCAGTTGTAAGCAGCTGCTGGATAAATATGCATAGTTAGGTCTTTTTTTTCCTATTATCCATATAAAAGCAAATTAAAACCTCTGAAAAATATGCTTTCCTTGCACTGTCAAACTCCTGGTCAAAAAAAAAAAAAAAACACCAAAAGAGCAAAGGAGTTTCATCACAGCTCAGCACTCCCACTCCTATTAAAAAATTAATAAAAATAATTAGTACATTGAATTAACAGACACAGGAGGAACTCCAAACTCACCACAGAATTTTCACACAGTTTGTTCATCACATTCAAAATAACTCAGCAACTACCTAATTAATATCACTGGGTCATTACAAGAACAATTTAGTTTGGCTGGGTACTGATGGCAATTGATCTGCAGGCTAGCTGAATTTAAAAGAAATACAATAAAAATGCCAGACGTTTGCTTCCTAAAACAACAAGTACACCATGCTTTTGTTGGTGAGGCTGCTAATACCTAATGTAGTAACATAAAAAACCATATTCTGATATAATGAATGCCTAATCTGACATTTACATTAAGTATTTTTAAGTTGTGTGTCCATCTCAAACACCTTTCTGCCTTCCCCTCACTCTGCAAAACACTTGCTGTAATCTGTCATTTCAATGATAAATCTTGAGCAAGTACCAAAACATGTATTACCACAGTTAAGAACACACTTAAAATGCTTCTAACAGAGATGGTGTTAACTTAGGTTTGATCAAAATGCATTCCATCTCTGAAAGTGTTTGATTTTAAAAGAGCTAAATAATATTTTGATGGATTATAAAGTTCCATATTCATATAATTTCATATTTCCACTTTTTTTTTTTTTTTACCCCCAGCAAATAAGATAAATAATTAGCATATTTCTGAAATATGCTAGGGGAAGTAAAGATGCTTCGTGTGTACACTGGGTCACAGCTTTTCACCTGAGGCTGAGGCATTAAATCCAAAACAGCTAAAGCACCGGCCGAAGACAAATCTCTCCTAAAAATTTTAGCAAGCTACATTATTCAAAACTATTCAGCAAGCATTCCAGCCACAACATGATGGATGCACAGGCCAGTCTGGGTACACAGCTAATCAATATCACACCCATGAATAGTCACTGCGTAGCGTGGAGCCTGATGGGGAAGAGACAGGAGCATGTGCTTAATATTCAGCCCCAGGAGCGGTCCCCCAACTTTCAGCTGGACCACTCGCTGCAAATCCCAGCCACACACACATCCTTGTAGGAAGAGGCAGGGCACCTGTTTTATGCCACCAACGGCAAATACTTAAGGAATTACCAAAGCCTTTGGATAGCTGTGGTTTTGTGAACTTTCAGAAGAGGCTACTATTTTACTGCAGTCCTGACTTAATGACCACACCAGCCACATAAAACCATTTGGTTTTCAATAGGCTGTGGCACAACACCAGCACACAACTCACGCACATTAATGTGCATTACTTGAATAAATTCCCCACTGCTTCGATCACTGAATATAAAGGTCTTCCTCATACATTTGACTAATCAATACTTGGAATCAAATGCGTCGTGTTTCACAAGGGAAAAGGAAAATGAATGAGGTTCAATTAATGCTGTCACTTTCTATAAACCTGCAATGATTTCCCGCTATAGAAACCCCTGACTTCATTATTTTACAACCGGAAATCAACGCTGCAGCATATTTTAAAAGTCTAATTTACTTAGATTATTAAAAAGGCACCCTCAAGACTCATCATGTATGTCTTATTATGCTCCATTTTAAGCATTCCAGCTTAAGAACAGCATGCAAAACTCTTAGCAAATCACTTTGATTAACATTTTGAATTTGCATGCAGTAGCGCTCCGCACTCACCAACTACCATATAAATATTACTTCATTAAATTTCAAAGCAATTGTGTTAGGTGGGTAACAAAATGTCTCTGTCCTACATTCTTCATCTCAACAATACAGTCCTTAAAACAGAAGCAAAAGTAGTAAATTAAAGCAGTAAATTCACTTATGGAGAGAAAATCAGAAATGAGGGAATTCCACACTTCTAAAGCCGTGCTAAGACCAGCAAAGCACAAACATCTACATCCAAAGTAGAAGCATCTACCTGAGGTTTGCAGGTATCTCTTTATCTTCTATTGTATGGTTAGCAAAACATTTACAGGTATTTTTTAACTTGCTAGTAGCCATAAGGATTTATAGCACCTTTTTGCAGGAACCCCATTTCATGAGGATGCTGTTGGAGGGCGACCAGCTCTTTAGAGAAAAGCTGAGAGGACAGAACAAGAACATGAGTAAAAAATGAGTTGGAGTAATAAAGAAATAAAGAAATAAACACTGCCTCAAACAATGAAAGAGGTAAGAGATCTTTGCCTCTTTCTCCTTTCTATCTCTATATTTTAATTAACGCAGCGTTCCGCTTTCTGGAACAACGTCTCCTTGCCTGCCAACTGGCTCGTAGCTTCTCTTTAAAACCCTTAATAGCCAATTCTACCAGAAATCTTTCCAATATAATCTTATTTTCTATTCATAAATGGTCACTAAAATTGTGGTAGATCAATATGATACAATTATTTTGTTAAATTAGTATTATATTGTCAGCTTCAGTACAAAGTGGGAGACATAGCCTCACACTAACAAATACTGTTCTTTACAACCACAGCAACTAAAAGCAGAAACTATTGCAAATCATTTCTCAACTAACAAATCTCTAAAAAACTGGAGCTCCTAATGGCATTTCAGAGAATTTCTCAATTTGCCATTAATCAATTCATTAACAGTATTTATTAACTAGGGCAGTACCCTTAAGAATTGCTATGTTTAAATGGCACAGCTTGATGTATACAGCCTCCTTAACATGGAATAGTTTCTGATATTCAAGTTAAAAATGCCTTGTATTAATGTAATTTGTCATTAGAAAATTTCATAGCCTTTTAAAGAATAGTTATTCTGAGCTATTCCTTAGTTATCCCTCTGTAACAACTGAAGAAAGAACTGAATAGTTTTCCAATTATACCTCTTCACATTACAATTTATTTGTTAAAATACTGAATAGAGCTTCTATTGGAACACTTTTCCCCATAGTAGTTCTCCACAGAATTGTTTATCAGGAGCCAAATGAGGCACAAACGAAGTGCAATATGGCTCTAGGACTGACGGCCTTAACCAAACAAATGCTATAATCAGCATCACCATGTAGAACATCAACAGGATTTTTACTGTACTACAAATAGTCATAGTACTGCTAATACCTTTGACTTCCAGAAGAGCATAATTTTGATGTTTCCATTTAAAAAGCAGCATTTTGTGCAGTATTTTTATACTCATGAATACCTTTATTTTGATAACAGACCAAGAACACATGCATTAACTCTCAGTTGACTTTAGCATGACATGCATGTCAATGTCAAATACACAGATCCTTGCAAGCATTAGAGAAACATGAGAAGCTTGTTAGGAAGCTAACAAGTGCAGTTAAATGGCTTAAATATGTAAAGCTGACATAACATAGGGCTGAATCTTCTACAGAATAGACAGCACATCTGTTTAACCTCTAAAAAAAGTAAGCTGACAAATCTGTATGTCTGCAATTGTCATGACTGAATTCTACTGAGGCAAGCCATAGGTAAACGCACAAGCCCATTGTTTTAAAGAAGCCTTTACTACAAAGAGTTCAACAAACCTGCTACTGGCAAAAATTACAGAAAATCATCTACTCTTAATGCCAGTCACATACTCCAAGAATTAAATAGTCCTTTGGTTTTATTCAAATTCCATTAGAATAATATATTCTACGATAACAGTACTGTCTCATCCTCCACGTGCAATCTGTTGTCTTCTTGTTTCTGAAGTGGGCAGGATTAAAGATCTTCTAAAAAACATACATTGTTTCCCAATTACCTGAAAGAGCTTAAATGTACATGCCCAGAAATATGATCACTTTCAATCTGAAGCATTTACAAAAGTGCAAAACTCTGCATTCAATTAACTGTATGTCTTCAATGTGATCACTTGATCACTTCTGTATTCTGATGCTTGTTGAAAAAATTGCATCAAAAGTATTTGATAATACAATTTAAATGATGAAGTTTAGAAGAATTCTATTTAGGTATGAATAGAGATGCCTCTTGGAAGAAAACAAGCAAGCCCAGAAATGAAAACAGAGAGTGGATTGACTTGGAATTACTAAAAAGAATTTTTGTTGAAGTCTTAAAACCTGGAAGTTGGCCCCAGCTTAACAGAGGAATCAGAAAAGCAATTTGTTAAAAGTGTTTCGATGTCAGTATCTAGTTCAAGACTTTTATGCACTTCAGTGGTATTCAAATGCTAAATCACTAAAAATCAAGCATATTATCTCAATATCTTAATGCAAATTACAATGATGACTTACAACCACACTAACCATTTTGTGCCAGATCCTAATGCAATATAAAGACATCAGCTTTATTTGGTGAAATTTAGTCAACTCATAATGTGGCTCTATCTTTCCAAATCTTTCTTCCAACTAAATGACTTGAAAATAACAGTGACAGCTAGGGAAATCCTAATTTTTTTGCAGCTAGATTCACCACCAAACAAATAAAAACAAAGAGGAAATATTACTAAAATAAACACATCTGTGTTAAAAGACAATGTGCATACTGCAATGTGTGTCTCCACCTTAGTGCTCAGAATAGAAATGTCACCATTCTTCAAAGGACAATGTAGATCTCTGTTTTAAAAGCATCTCATTTGCTCTGGATAATGAGCCAAGAGCAGAAAGATTATGTGTCATATCATATCTCCATCTTAATTACTTCTCTATCAAGTATGTCGTTCAGACATTATTATCTTAGCTGTTCTAGAAGCTGCTACAAATCTTTGTAATCATATACTGGACATAACTTTTCCTTCACTGTTAATTCAGCGCTTTGTAAAAAAAGAAGGAAAACAAAGGTCAACCCAAGTGCAACACGTTAGGGAATTTTATTTATGGAAAACAGTTCTGCCAGTTAATTTGTTTCCCACAGGTCCAGGGAATAAATAAGTCTAAACCCAGTATGATTATATCTCATAAAATGTAATGTTTGTTTTTTAAGCATTTTGAAAACACACTTCTTTACCCTTCATTTCACTTTCTGTAACCAGTTAATAGCATTATTCAGTAAAGGTTAGAAAGGGACTTTTCTGTGCAGTTTATTTGTTGCATCCCAGCTCCCAATAATTTAGAAAACTATGATCATGCACATACTACTGCAGCAACGCTCCATACTCTCTACCAAAGAAAACAAACGTTTCATCCTATAAGTAGACATGCAAACGGGTTTAAAAATCACAGTACAATGGTTAAACAGAATTATCATAGAGATAATTCAGATATGTTCACAGAATAATCATACACAGAAAATATCAAACAGGAGCATAATTCAAGCAGTTTATCTGTAACCATTGCTAAATTTGCACCAAGGAAGGGACCGGAACTGAAGATGGTCTACACCAGCCAGCACATGTCTCAAAAACCCCACTTCCACACGAGTCTGCAGGAATGTGCACTGCAGGCACCTGCGTGGGCAAATGGAGAAACCGGGATCAGGGAACAGCAGGTGAAAGAGAGGGTGAGAATTGGTCGTGCCTAAACGCACGGATTTGTCAGAACAGAGCATCACCACAGAGTACAAGCTCAGAACTCTACCTGGGATCAACCACAACTCTCACACAGGTTTGAAGACTCTCCAAACCCTGCTGAGTTAGCAGGACTTCTCCTATTCACAGTCGAGGCCCTGCTGTCTCGCATCCCAGCCAAAGGAAATGCAGCATTCCTTACTGCAGGTCCCACAACTTACCTTGCATAATCCTACTATAAAATGGTAGTAAACAATATATAGCAATAATTGATCGCTATTAATCAAGGCAGTGCAAGAGGGCTTTAACCAATCATGACAGAAACGATAAAGTTACACTCATGTTTCAAGCCAAACCTTCTTTATTTGAAGAATATTATTCCGGCACACACAAAATGTAATCGCAATTATTCCAGCAATGCTCTTTTTGTTAAGTAACTGGGGTAGGCAGCAGTCATTTAAAGTATTTATAAAAACAGATGGGTCTGCCCTTGGTACTGAAATTCTTCTGTAGCTGTAAAAATCACTTCCATTTCATAACTGATCATATGAAGTCCAAGTGCTGTGTAAAGAGCATTTTTCTGATTAATTACGAACACATTTAGAAATAACACTAAGAAATGAATATCACTCTTCCCCTTCCAAGAAAATTACTTCTTTTTATTTTCAAGTAATTGTACTGGACATATTTACCTTATATTTCTAGAATAACAATACCTCACTGAAGACAGACAGCACTTATCTGACTTACCAGAACGATGGTGATGTTGCTCTTCCAGGAACTCCAAGTCAAGCATTAAGTCATCTTCATCCAACTCACAGGAACCCAAGTTATTCAAAACATCCTAGTGTAGATTTAAAAAAAAAAAAAAAAAAGCATTTAGACAGATGTTTTAGCCAACTTGCTCTGCACAAAATAATTTCCAATCAGATCTGGAAAACATTTTTAAGCAGGAGCTACAGAAATTTTTTCTGCTAACATTAGACTAGTGAGAAATGGTATGAAACAACTGTCCAAGGTGAAATGTGTTTGTCAATTCTCTTTTTAGAAGATCTCAAATATTTAACAAAAAAGCCCAGAAGAACAAGTAATACCATCTACCTGAATTTTTTTTTTCTACTGTTCAGTGATGGTTTTGTGTCTTTGCAAGTTTAATCATAACTTTCTATGAAGAATAAAAATGTTATTTTTAGCACACCATAAAAATATCAGTACATGTTTTTATTAAATTTTGAAATTCTAAGCACTGCCTGCCCTTACCAATACACTTTGAAGAGAGATTTACTGTTCTATTTATCCAAAGGATAAAGAGACACAAATTTAGCATAAACAGGAAATTCGGGCATGAATTATCAACTTGTGAATTTTTAAGTACTTATGTGGGTGGCAAAGGCTTACACAGACAGAGAAGAAACCTGACTCTGAAGTGTAGCTGCTTAGGTCCCTATTACCATTTGGTGATTAATTTTGTTTGCCAAGTCTTAACCACAGACAGATAAGGCAGGTTTACACACAGGGATAGTCATTATCCATCTTCTTCCCATGTGTATTTTATTCTATGGTCATTTCTTTTGACCTGGTAATACACAGACTTTCTTCACAGTCACCAACCCCTAATCAAAGCCAATACAGTGCCTTCTCCAGCTGCCTCAGCATTTTGTTTGCTAACCAACAAGCAATATTGCAGGGCTCAATTCTTCAGTCCATCCACAGGCAAATAAATCATTAGACACCGCAAGGGATGGATGCTGGCACCCAAGGCACTGCCCATGCTCCCAACACTAATGTAACGAACGTAACATAAATCGGTGTGAAAGAGGACAGGTTATCATCCCAAAGCACTGAGCTGTCTGGGAGATCTCTGCATAGCAATCTGCTGCATAGAAACCAGAGAAATATGACAGTAGTATACACTAAACCTGTAAAAGCCCTTCTTGACTTCAGTTCCAACCATATTTTTTTAGGTGCCTTCTAATTCTTTTAAGTATTTTCCCACCACAATTGATGTTACCTCTTATTCCTAATCACCACTTGCACCTATTCAACCCTTTGAAGTAATTATTTCTTCAAACTCTGTTTTCTACTCTTTCACAAACAACACACAGGCAACACAAGAACTTTTTTTGTATTCTTTCCCTGACTTACCATCAACACAAGAAACCTCTTATGAGATACAGAACCCATTGCTAATGCTGTTACTTTATTTTTTGCTCCGTTTTTAAATTTAGATGCTATTATGCACTCAACCTTAATCAAATGGTATAAAAAAACTCAGCGAATGTACAACATACTTCATTTATATATTGTTTTATTAATGTAACAAAAAAATTTGGTGAAAACATCCAGAAGAACAATCCCTGCTACAGCTAAAAGTTTTTCATGCCAGTAGAGGCAAAACATAAACTGGTTGGAGTACAAAGGTTTTTTCTTTACCTTAAAATTATTGTCTATTTTACAGCTGACCAACTGAATCCATTGATATTAATGCTGAGCACCCTTTGATGAGCTAGACTAGCAAGGAGCAATGAATTAGTGCTAATTGAGCATCTTCTACATCCTGTGCAGTAATTTATGTGTGGTCTGAAATCCTGGGAGATTGCCTGCAAAAACACAGTGACTCACAGCCTTCATCAAGAAACAAATTCCACTTCATTTGGAATTAACAAACACAAACACAATTTTCTAAACTGAAGAGATGAAGAACTGTGTAAGAGGGACCAAAAGAAAAAAGTTTGTGTTCAACTTTCCTCCTGCTTACTACTGCCTTTCAGGCAGATCTTCACTTCCAGTAACGCTCCCAGTGGAGGCAAACCTTGCTCCATCTATCCTCTCTGTTCTGCAAGGCTGATGTACATCCTGCTCCACACAGCAACACCTCTTCTCCTCCACCTGAGCTGAGGGCTCCCAGCTGCCCTCCCAAAGCACCTGTGACCCCCTTGCCTTCCCTTTCCTACTGCCTCTTCGACTGCACCAACAACAGCCGGCAAACTGAAGTGACAAAGAAAAGCCCCCCCGGGTTAATTCTTCTCATAAGTACCTCCTCCAGGGCAATAGTCTCCCTCTGTTCCCAGGAGTTCACTTGTGCTTTATAAAGGGACAAATCACAGGACTGGGACTAAACAAAAGCAGCTGCTGTCCATCATAGCAAGAACAAGGGATTGGCAGGGCTGCTCCGCCGCCAAGGGTGGCAGTGGTGGCACTTCCAGCTGACCTCCTGCTCTGATCGCCCACCTGTGGGCAGAGCTCTTCCCTGGACACAAACCACAAACAAATTCACGAATGCATAAAAACCCACCCAAGGAGACAGCGTTAGTTAGATTCCCAAGGCTATTCTAACTAAGCAATATTTTCTGGAAACATGTAATTAGAAAATAAGAGAGCCAAGCTCTCAGAATGACCTGCCTAATGTCACAGAACAGCTCAGTTGTACCGCTGCGAGTACACACCAACTCCACTCCTCTGTTTCCTCACCAGGATTCATTACTCCTCTGTTGCTATGACAATTAGCAAAAATTGTAATTTCCTTTAAAGTTTAATATCTCTTGACCCTTTGCCCATTCTTCCCCTCACCAGTGCTGCGGCAGTCTTTGAAGAATAACACAATTAAATATTAAAAGAATAAAATAAGAGATAGATCGAGCCCCAAAGAGTATTCCAAGCGAATAGTTTCAATGCTTTGCTAAATAAAGAAAAAGAAATTAATTCTTCCATCAAGGTCTCAAGGAACCATTTGTCTTCTATTTAGGGTGGCATACCTTTTATTTATTTTAGTAGGCAAACCATTTAGTTAAGGAACAACCTTACACCAAAAATCTCTTTATTGACTCTGTAATAGCCCCTCAGAAGCCTTAAGACATTTCTTACTTCCAGTGTCTGCTTGACTTCTACCATTTCTGCCTTTATAACAGACTCAAAATTACGTGATGGTGCTTTTTCTTGTAGTCAATCTGGAAGTTGATCATAACCTGTGAGAAGAGCATGTGAACACACTTAAGTCAATCATTTGCCCATGTCTCAGTTTTTCCTGGTCAACACAGCCTGCAACCAGTTTAAAAACTCATAGACTCAGTTTGCCAACCATACTTTCCACCTTTGACTTGGTGGCCTACCACTGTTATTTTAAAAAGTTTCTATTCAAACGAGAATTTAGCAGTGATAATTTAAACATTAGTAACTCAGAATAAAAAGCAGTGATTTGTACAATGGCTCAGATGTGTTTGATAACCAATAGTGGCTGTAAGCAGAACAGGATGCTAATCCAAGAATATTTCAATGCACCAGTAACTTCTTATTAACAAATTTCATATTTAAAATTCTTTCAGCAACCACAAGTATAAACTGCTCAATTTTCATCCGACAGCTGCGTATCTTACACAGGACTCACTGAATTCAATGGTACTCAACTTAGTCTGGGCCTAGTCACAACTTTCTTAATATTCTTAAGTAATATGACCTAAGAATGGTTTTAATATCAGAAGACACACAGTGACTTTCAAGGGTATAGTTCAGAAAAGCTGAAACTTTTCAGTAATAGAGATGTATTAGGCACACAGCTCCCCCCCAGCCGGTAAGCTTACTCCCCTTGTTGAAGGGGATTTCCTTCCTACACCTTAGTAACCTCCCAACCTCCTTTCTCTCTTCCCAATTTCCCTTCCTAAGATAGGAAACTTAAAAGAAAACTAGTGCATAATACATAAATTTTAGTCCCTTTCCAGAATAGACAAGCATTTAATTATTTTTATACCTGTTCAGTTCAGAGGACAACACTAAAAATGAGTCTGAAAGCTGGAATGAGAACAGCTTTAGTAGTAAATAATGTAAAATGCCCAAAACAACAGGTCGCAAATCTACCATTGGACTTTATCAAATAATAAAAAGCAAATAACATCTCTTTATGAAGGTTCCTTTACCATGTGTTTTTTCCTAATTATTATTCCAAATAACTTACACATATAAACACCTAGTGAAATTAGTGCTTATGGAATTACAGAACACTCCTCTAAAAATTGACCACTCTACTATTGAAAAATGGCAATAAAACACACATATGCATATACAAATACACTAATGTATATTATTTTGTTAAGCAATGTAATTCAATTCCTCATGGACCTAGCATAACTGTTATCAACTGCACAATACACATAAACAGAGCAGGGTAAACCCATGCAGAACTGAGTATTTACAACTAATACACAAAACCAAGTTTAATAATTGGGTTTAGGTAACAAATCTGCCCCTTTGAATCAGCCAATAATCAGTGGCACCCATCAAAAGATTCATTTGTTCATGTTTTCACACATCTTTATTCTAAACTCCTTGCTCCTAAACAATTGAAATACTCAAGTAACAGCAAGATCCTGAATGCTGCAGACACAGATTCTCTGTCATTACCAGCATTTGGGGAGAGCTGTATCTATAATTTTGTAATTTTATTCTAATTAACATGCAGTCCCTAGTCAATGTGATACTCAAACAACTTCTGCATATTTTCCAAGTGCTATAGTGGTATCTTGTGGAAGATTCAGCCCTGACAAATCTTGTTTGCTGAGCAAGGGGATGCAATTTTTTTCCTGACCAGTGTTTTTGGTTACCACACACAGGTTGAAACTGGAGCCTTGCACTTTCCGGTGTATTTCCAGGTTCTTTTACACAGATTGATATTTCCATTTCATTGCTGTATTGTGATACTGCAACAAAATCTTGACTATTTGCTCAGAGATTTTTCAAGGGCTTTGAGAACCTGAGGTCCAGTAAGCAACTTAAGGTACAAGACTGAAGGATTGGCATGTTTGCAATTACTCAGTTCAAAATCATTTCTCTTGGACACATCCATGGCTGAAGAAAGTGTACAGAAATTTCTCTGGTTATAAATACATTGCTATAACTCCATTTCAATCTTTAATGGATCTTTTGGTGAAGCTTTGCACTGTTTGACACTGTTTTGTCACTGCACTTCCTCTGATGCTTGCCTTACAAAGTTCTCACCGCTGCTGCAATTTGAACTGAGCAGCTGAGCTTTGGTCATGGGCATCCCGCTTGGAAACCTGAGTCTTGTACACACACACACACAGATGCATTTCTGCTCAACTGTATTTCTGCCCCCCACCTCTTTAGACTATATCAGGTAAGCCCTAAACCTCGGGAGAATAATTTTTTAACACTTTTCTCCCCCCTGAAATAATAGCAATGGTCTCATTTGCATACGTGATTATGCAATGATGACTGGATTTTCAAAGATATTTTTAGAACTACAAGAACAGTATTTTAAACTCACTTTGGGTTCTGTTTTGTTTTCCATTCCTCTCACATTGGCCTCTACACATCTTTCTAATTATCCTCCTCTGTGTTATTGTTCTTAACTATTTTCTAAATATAGATTTTCATATGTTATTGGTGGGAGAGGGAGGGACATTTCCAAAATATAAGAATTTAATGTTCAGGCCTCCCCATTGAAATGATGTACTAAATGTGGTTTGTAAAATTCCTCTCAGAGTATAACAGTATGTTAATATTTAGTATTATAGATTCTTTTTTTCCTTCACTGTAGAAATATATGTGGGAGGCTATTTGAGATCAATGCTTTTGCAAGAGTATATAGAAAACACACTCTAGGGAGAATAATTTGATTTTTTGTAAAGTCACATGTATGACAATTCACCTGTATCTCCGAGGGTCACTGAATATCTGATGCAGGAGAAGAACAGAATTAAATACTTATTTCAAGACTGAAATGATTTCTAAAGATTGCCGAAGGATAGTACTTCATCAAAATTGTATTCAACAAAGGAACGTGGCATACAATCAGCATAAGAATGAAAACTGAGACATACTCAAGGAAAAAGAAAGACCTTGAGCTATTTAAAGTAATGTTAGCTGCTAGAACTGTACCTGAATAATTCATGGACATAATGAAGTATTTCCCCTTCTGCTCTCTCCCAAACACTTCAAAGGGAAAATGAAAGTACATGAAACCCAGCAAACAGCAAAACTTTTAAAAACATAGAATCCCTGCCAACAGCCCAAAAATCTTTGCATCAAGTGCAAAACCTATGGATTCCTTTAATATACCAAGAGCAGTTTAAAACAGTTCTTTTTTTCTGAACAGCACCACCCAAAATGCATATCATTCGCTACATGAATAAATTGAAGACTTTAGAAAAGAAAAAATTAATGTTGCTATGTTTGGTAAGAACATTTCCTGTAGCTAACATGTGAAAATCCAATTATATAATATATTAATGTGCCCTTAAGAACCAAAGACAGAAAACAAGCAGTGGAGGCAGCTGTCTAACTACAGAGCTCAGATCCATCATAGTATTCTCCAAAATATTTTCTGCGTGCACTCTTTCGGCCGTGTAAGAGAAGAGCAGTACTTTCCATCCGATTGTTGTTTCTGCCCTTTCGATTCTCTCTGTGCATTAAATCAATGTCTGCAATGATGCTCCTCTTGCCTGAGTGATTACAACTAATGGACTCTCCCAACAGGTCTCGAGTTGGCACGCAGCCACGCAGGGTTCACTGTGCCTCAGATCCGGCTGGCTCCCTGGAGCCACACAAGGGAAATACAGCCAGGCCCAAGAACCTGCCCGTGCTCCTGTCCTGCCACAGAGTCAGTCAAAAATGGAGGGGCAACATCCAGTGGTTTTGTAGCACAGGAATGCCACCAATAGTAAAACTGGTAACAACACAAAAGTAATTTGTAACACCGCTAAGCACAGGAATACCAATAACATGATGTTCCAAAGACTCAAACAGAGAACAGTGATGTATTTGCACAAACCATGTATAGGAAAACACACAAAAAACCTCAGAAAGATAATAACACAGGTGGTGTCACAGGGAGGAAAGGAGAGTGATGGAATCGGAAATAGTCCTCATTCCAAAAATTAGATGACCTATAGGAGAGGGGGGTAAGGTCCCCTCTCTTTCCTTTTGAGGTGGAGGCTAATAAAGATAAAACCATCAAGGATGAGTGAGGAAAGATGAGGGAGGAAGAAGCAGCACACTTTGGATCCAGTTTCCAGCACCCAAGAGATCAGAGCCTGGCATCCACAGGCCCAGTGAGGGCAATGGCAAGGACCACTGCCATCACCAGCAGCCACATCCCAGCAAGATTTGCCTTGTTTCCCATCTCCTAAACAATCCCATTTTTAACTGAGCAGCCGTCTTTAATTCATACACTTATATACAGGTACGTGCACACCCACTTGCAACACGCAGGCACAGAAAAACAGCTCTGAAGGGAGCTGGGAGGCAATAAGTGGCCTCAGCACTTTAAGTTCTAAGCAATTTTAAGCAAATTTAAACAATTTTAAGCATCTATCATAGCATTCTAAATCCATGTTCAAGTCAGGCCTAGATAACGATCAGCTCTTGACAAACCTGATAAAAGGCAGCAGTCACCTAAACCTGAATTCACAATTTGTCAAGAATGTCAAAGTAAGAGCCACACTGAACATGTGCCAAAGCTTCTGTGCAGCAGAAAGCCTGAGAACTGTGTCTGTGAAAAAAAAGGGAAAAAAATGTAATTTCAGAGAGGTGCTTTGCTGAATGGTCAAATAATTTTAGTGTTGAGATTCACTTTGGCTGTAAACAGAATCAAGACAATGGGATTTTGTGTGTTCAAAAAGGTGTATACATTTTTCATACATCAATCTGCAATTTCATTAACAGAACCCTAGGGAAAAAATCCCACCCTTAAAAAAAGTATGAAAATACAGTCAAATAAATGCAACAAAGCTTAAAGGGACGAAATAAAGCCTCCTTTAATACTTTTTTTTCCTCCTCACTCACATACATATATGCTTTCCTCCCAGCAGAGGGATATACCTGCAACATGTGATCTACTTTGTGGATTAGTTAATGTTTTTACAGCTTTTGTAATAGGCAAAGCATTATGCAAGCATTCTAGTGCAGTCATTATCAGAACACAGCTTTGGGAAAGTTTTTCTACATTCATGACAGATTTTTCTGCCAAACACAGAAAAAGCTCCTTGAGCATCTCTATCCTACATTTATACAGGATATAATTTAGAACACTCTGTGAAGCTTATTTATATATACCTTAGGGATGCGTGTACATCTATACAGTGTCCAACAGGTTATTCAACACATGGATCTGTCAGTTATTTTTTTCCAAAACCACTCAAATTAAAAACATAACTTACATTTCAACCTTCTGTCATTTGAAACTTTGTTTGTGTCCTGGAAGCACCCAAGGTCAGCCAACATTTAAAGGGTCAAAATTTGTTTTATGACATGTAAGGAATCTTCAATTCTATTTTTGCCTTTTCTCAGCTAGTAGTACAGAGAGGAAAACAAAAAAAAAATATTATAACCATAGAACTAGTAAGGACCTGGGTGACAAAAAGAGAAAAATTTAAAATCAGGGGATATGAGAGGGAGAACCTCAGTATTTATAGTCATGATAAACCCCTGCCACACCTATGTCAAACTCTTACTTAAAGAATATCATTGTTCTGACAAACTACATCAGAACAATTCACCTATTGCCACAATCCAGCACCAGCCACATTCATCTGGCAGACACAGCTGAATTCAAAACCCTTTCCCCAAACAGGTAAATGCCAAGCTACAGAACTGATTGATTTTTCTTGCAAATAAAAGAATGCTCTAGTTCTATCATCTGTACTGTTGGAGTCAGCACTTTTGGATGCCAAATGAGGATTATCTGTTTTATGGCTTGAGCATGATTTTGTTTATAAGAAAAGACTAAGAACTTTCTGCATATCAAAAACTCAAAACTCTTCTAGACATATGATTAAATATTTTTTTTTTCCTTCCCAATATTACTATGAGCCAATTAAGGCGGAACCTTACATTTCTAATTTTAAATTCTCGCCTCCAATATTGGTGATAAATCACTGAAAAGTGAGCCCTGTAAATGAAACCACAAGTGACCCTTTAGTATAGTGTCATTAATGCAATATACAAAATAGATATGCTATGGCTAATATTATTTGAATTCTTTCTGTTTCCATGGCAACTTTGGCCTACGGCTGCTCTGGTAAACAGGGGTTTATAGCATTCTTTGAGAAATTATTCTGCTCAAATGGCATTTTTCCACTATTGTATACTTTTCTCCACTTTCTTTGGTTTGGTTTTTGTCTTGATTTTTTCCTTTTTTTTTTTGGAAGAAAAAATGTAATGTCTATTATTGGAATTAGTGGTCTAGAAGAAAGATTTTTTAAAAATTTATTTTATCACAGTTGAATGGGCATTGAATTGGGAACTTTCAGCAAGGCAAACTGTTACAAGCTTTGACTAACAGCAGCAATACAAAATGCAACATCCCATCTTGGAGAGTTATCGAAATCTCACAGAGACAGAAACCACAATCACTTGCTGGAAATCCTGCAATGCAGACATTTCACTGGCTTTGTTCCTTCCCCTGTACTTTCAAAACTATTTGATGCTTAAGACACCTATGTCTTTCAGTATCTACATGTGCAGGGTCTTCTAACAAGTACTTGGCTCTAGGCCACAGAATGGAAGAACAGCATCAATATCTACGAAAGTGTGTCCAGTTCTTTCCCACGATTTACATAGGTGCTTCACCTGAACAGAAAAATTTTGGCATGCCAGGCATGCCCAGCTTAAGAACAGAACACTATATGGGTATCAGAGTTCACCTGGCTGTTATGTCCAAATTCAGAGATGACCAAAACTGCACCCAAGCTGCCACTCACCTTGCCAACCACAATTAGGGACAACCAACAGAATCTGCCTGTGTCACAGCACTTGGCTCCTCCAAAAAATTATCTGTTGATGAAGTCAGTGTGCTATTAAGAGGGTGATCTCCTTGCCAGAGCAAAGCAGAAAGACCTGAGAACACAGCACTCTTGGAGAGGTATAACACCTTGAACTAAGGCCTGGGAAGATAATTGGGCTAGTTTAAAGCTTTTGGGCACCCCTGTCTGTCCAGCCTACCCCAACAACAGCCCTAGTTTTATCACTGCTTCAGGGACTAAAGAAGAAGCTGAAGATGATTCTCTTTGTAAGGCAATGAACTCACAGTTCATTCTCAGTGCAACATAACCCGTAGCAATGTTAATTGCCTCACACACTGTTACTTGCTGGCAGGACTTCCAATCCTTCAGTAATTTAAGTCAATATAGCAGCTAAAAAATCAGACTTATGTCAGGCTTATCAGGTGGAGAAAATGTAATTGCTGATGCATTCCAACCAGTGAACATTCAAATAATAATGTTACATAAAACATGTTACATACACATGCATATGGGGCCCAAACGTTATACAGGTTTTGCAGAGATTGGATCAGTGTCTGGATGTTCAGAGGAAAATAACATTCTGAAACATTAGGTATAGGATTAATCACAAAGCAAAGGACAAAACTTGTTTTTCACTCTGCTTACAGGTCTTTTACCCCCAATTCTGTTTCCATTTATTTCCACTCAATGTGTGGCTTTGCTTTTAAATGGTATCTGCTATGTTTCTTTGACAATTCCTGTTCTTCCTATAAAGTTAACAGAAATAATGGGCATATAATAAAGAACAGCAAACAAATAGTAAATTTTTGGTTTAGAAGGACAATAAGCGAAAAAATGCAGTCACTGAATCAGCAACTTAGTTATTAAAGGCTCTCTGGTTTGCCATATATTATATTGAATATCATATATGAAGTCACAGAATTCTTCATCCTGAGCATGTGAGAAGTCTGCTGTTGGAATAAATGGAGATGTGTGGCTTATTACACTGACAACTTACACCTCAGACAGTCATGAAAGGCTCAGCTCCGCTAGGAAGTACTCCAAAGACCTTTTTCACTAATCAACACTTATGCATCTTCAGGATAGAGAGCAATTTAAACTCTTTGAGGTCATGGTGACACTGTCAGAAACTTTCTCAAATCCTTACCAAAAAAGACTGTCATTATAATGATTTTCACTTGCCATTAATTCCCAGCTGCCTAATTTAGTACGCTAGAAAGCAGTCTCCCCAGTACTAATTGGAATAAATTTTTAATTTAATAGTCTAATGTGCTCCAGTTTGGGTTTTTTTTCCTTTCATGGAATCAATGCTCTCATTATTTGTTAACAGCTAGGTGCTCAGGGCAAATTGTTAAGAAGCCTAAAAAAAGATAGCCTCTTGGTCAGTAGTCTAGATTTTAAAAGGACCACAGGGTACGTTATGATTTTCTTTAAGAATTAAGTAAAACACAGTCTTCTGTTTTGAATGGGATAGTGGCACCTATAGGTTTAGATAACAGTTTCTGTTTCATTCCCACTCTAAGCAGGCAGCACGACAAAAACCCAGACTTGCTAAGTGCTGAAGTCAGATTTTTATCCCATAACATGAATAAGATGAATCCTCATGGACTAGAGGATTCCTCATCACAATAAACTCATCTAGAGAATACCTGCTGCAAAAATCTTATTCGGCATATAACAATTTTCAAATTTATACTAAAAAGAACTTAAGTCTCTTAAGTGAGACCAGTCTTCCATGTCTGTATAGTCAGGTCTTTAGAGAATAATCTGAAGCATTAAACAGCAAATATTTGCTGTCTTAGAGCTGGCAGACTGACATTGTTTTCAAATGTTTACAAGACTGAGGAAGTACTCAGACTACACTTTTGAGTATCTTACTTCTAGGGTACTCGCAGTATATCAATATTACTGATGTTAAAACTACTTAACCAGGTTCTAACCTCACTTCAGACAACAGGTTCCAGTATCACTTTTTACAAGGATTAGCAGACATCCTCCCACATCCAAAACAAAGTGGTATGTTGCTTCTTGGTTAGTATCCCTATTTTTAAGATGCTTTTCTGCATGTTAGCTCCTTCTCCTAGCTGCTGCTGCTTTTAGTGTAAAATAAAAGTACAGAAGTAAAGAGGATCCAGAAGCAGGCAGCAGAAGCTGCATAAAGACTAGATACTACTGAATGTGATGAGCAAAAAAATCTGGTCAAATATCAAAGCCCATGCCTTCTGCAGCCTTAATTCTGTATGTATAGACTGGATTAACCAAAAATTAGGTTTTGTTTTCATTCCACTTACTAGAGTCATAAAGCAAACACAATCATTGTGAAGAAGCCAGCACATATGAAGACTCTTCTGGAGTCAGTACTATGCAGTGCTATTATTCCCAGGTCTGCAGTGGAAGAGTACATGAACTTTTACAGACAACAACTTATTAGCCTACTTTCCTAGAGAATAAGGTTGATGCCATCCCATTGTCCAAGCACTAAATTTTTTTGTCCTTTCCCTGGGAAATTCTGAACCTCTTTACCAACATTCACTAAATTGGAAAGTGACCGTCTTAAAGGCAAAATGCAGAAGCTTAGCTAAAGCAGATATTTGGAAGAGTAAGATTAAAGCACTGCATCTGCTACAATCAAAAGCCAGGTGGAAAATCGAGAGCTGTAACTGCCTCAGTCATAATGGCTTCTTTCAGTTGCAGCATCCTATGCCTGAATGACAAAGGTGTTTTTTAATCAGTATCTCCATGCAGTGTTAATATACTAAAAAAAACCCAAAACAAAGCAAAAACCCCATGCTTTAGTGCAATATTAAAAAAAGAAAATTCCCATAGTATCTTTTGTTGCATGGTGTCATAATGCATGAAATTTAGCTTTTTCATTTGTGTACAGTGTCTAAATCATTCGTTTCTGAAATGTCTTGAGACAATGTATAGTAAAAAGGAAACCAAGTCTAAACTCTGTTATGCCTCAATACAGTAGGATTTTATTTTCCCCTCCATACAGTACCTGCATTGCTACTAAGCAACAGCTCTGAACAATTAGATACTCTCACTCTGCTACTCAAAAAGCTGCAAATTTCTTTTACAGCCAGTTGATGCTTATAAAGGCAGAGTAAAAGCGTGCTGAGCTGGCCTGTCCATCACCTCACTCAAAGCATTCCTCCACATCACAAGAGAACTCCTTAGCCTGCCAGCTACCCAGTGCCTTTAGGCATCTCTTCCCCTTAGGCAACACCACAGAACTCTACAGCTGAAGCTTGGCACATGACCTTGCCGAGCTTCAGCATAAGGATTTCACTTGCCGTGGTATTTTACCTGTCAGGATTCTTTACTCCTGAGAGATCTCATATCCTTCCCAACCCCAAGGACAAGACACTGCCAGTTTCTTAGCACTGCAGGGTTACAGCTCCCTGGCTCTGACAGTGGCATCATCAGAACTAAAAAGCTCAAAGAGGTTTCCTTGCCACGGGCCTCACCTGCCAAAAAAATCATGAGAACCCTGCTTGCTCTCTTCCCAATGCCTCAACACAGTTTTCTACACTGCAGAGTGGCATGCTGCTCCTAAATGCTCTCCAAATATTATCTGGCTGCTATTTGTACAAAATAAGGAAAACATAAACCATGTTTTAATCAAAAGGCTTAGCTATGATACTACACAAGAAATCGAGCAGCCTTCTACTCGGAAGCCCAGGCACATTTTACAGCAGCGTTCATCGTTCCGAAGAAGCCTAGTGCCACCGAGTGGCTGAGAGGAAAAATGAGCTCCTGGGTAAAACGCACGGGGATCTGCAGAAAGCAGACACATTTCCCAAAGGAATGACTTTGAACTGCAGTTGGCAGTCTGTTTGTGCTAAGAAAATCAGGTAATCAAAAATTAATTTCTAGGCACAACAATCAACAGACAACTTCATGGACCTCTGAAAGAGACAAATGGGCTACTGACACCACAGAATAATTGCCTTCAATTTTTGCATCAGAGCTCTGTATCGTAAATTTAGAGTATAATGGAAAGGTTTATACATTTAAATATTAATGCTACCCAGAATGTAAGAAGTACAACGTAATTGCTGTTATCAGTGGAAGACCTGATAGCTTGCTGGCATCCTTTTAAATTTAACTCTGGATGCCAAAGTTCCGGGCACATTCTCTGTTACACCTAAACACACACATGCTTTCTTTTTAAACTAAACCCAGGATGATATGGTACAGCAATTTGCCCTTGATATATAGGAACTTTATACTTCAAAAGAAAAAACCAGTTTCTAAAAAGTGAATTGAAGAAAAATTATGTGGAAACGGGTTTTTTTAAATCCTCAGAAGAAAGTTCCCCCTAAAAAAAATAAAGAACTCAACTTGTGACTGACAATCACCTCACTCACTCCTTATTTCTTCATGGGATTTCTTAAACTGAGCATAATCTTGTTATGGGACTCTGGCCCACTCCTGGTGATTTGAAGGTAACTACAAAACATAGTGCAAGTTCTTCAGTGACAACCTGTCATTTTCTCTTACTGATACAAAAAAAGCCCTAGTATAATAATCATACCAACTTTCTGTATCCATATAAATTACATCACATGGTAATGCATTACACCACGCAGATCTAAACTTCTCTGTTCCATTGTCAATAAAAATAACTGTTCAGGATAGTGAACACTGTTTTCTGTTTCATGTGATACACAAGACTAGCTGATGATTTCAACACAAGCACAAAGCAAAGAAAAATTACGTTTTTGGGTTTATTTTCATACATCTGAAACTGCTTCTACTCAGGTCAGAGAAAATAACAGCTTCTGACATATGCATTCTTACTGTAAGTCAGCAATGGGCAAAAAGAAAAGCTGCTAAAGACTGCATTTCTTTTTTGAATACTGGGTGCTAGTGAAATTCCGTATCAAGATAAATCTATTCATAGATTGTCTGTGCACTCAGAAAAGAGCTATTAATTTAATCTCTACAGTGTAACTAATGATCTTAACTGCTTTAGCTGATAATACAGCCCCTAACATAACGTGATACAAATGGAACTAAAAGCAGCCCATCATTAGTGTTGAGAAGGTCAGGGAGAAGACAGAATTAAGCTTTTCATAGCAGTGCATGGCCCAGAGGACAAGAGATAAGAGAGACATACATTGAAACAAGGTTCAGAACTGACAGGAGGAGAAACTCATTCTACAGGAAGACAGACAGTGGCCATCACTAGACCTTATATTGTTGTTTCTGGTATGTGATCATATTCTAGTAGTGATGAGGTAACAAAACAGATTTTTTTTCTCAGACAACTCTCATAACAAATACATGTACAAGCAGAGGTTCCCATTTGTAGAAGCCCTGAGACTTTTCTGAAATTTATTAGGGCAAATTAAATGGTATTTCTTACCAAATAAGGTAATTCTTTCAATGATCTCCAAGAATTTGCAATCTTGTGCATATCAAATTTCATTGTATTGTTCCACTCACCAGACTTCTTATGTTACACTTCTTTTTTAATCATCAGTCACATCTTGTGTTTACATTTAAGAGAAGTCCTTCCTTTTCTACTTGCATGTAAAGCCTGTGAAAGCTTGACTTCTAGCCAGGCAGCTGGTGAATCTTCTTGGTTGCCAGCTCATGGTAGGTCAACAAACAGCAATTATAAATACAAATGATAACTATTTCCCTGAGGACATGGTACAGAAGGAGAGGTTAATTCACTAAACATTCAAATCTGCAACCAAAGCATTTTCTCCATTCTGTGGCTGTTTAATGCACAGAATATTCTTCTATGATTGTGAGAAAACAGTCTCCTCTTCAGAGTTAGACTCCAAATTTATGATTTATGAAATTACTTCATGGCACCACAGTTTCTTACTATAGTAATGCTGAAGAAAAATGTCAAAGTCATTTGCATCTGCTGATACAATACCAGAGGGTTATGTTTTATGCTGACAGATAAGGCAGTCATTACTACTACTAAATTTTAAGAACAAAAGTTAGGAAATAAAGATAGGTTTTTTGTAATTAACTTTGATGCTTAATTTTAGTCTACGAACAGTAAACTCTAATGAGCAACAAAGCTATGTGAAATCTAAGTAACATGAGGTCTATCCACATGTCGATTCAGAACTCACATCACAAGAAGTTCACAGCATAGTAGGTGCTCTGCAAATTTATCCAAAGGTGACAGGTCATGGAATCAGCTGGTTGGTGAAGACAACAAAGCAGCCATGAGTTTACATGCAGTGTCCCTCAGACTGTCCTTCCATCCCACGGGCTTGCAAGTTAATCAAACACCATCCCAAGAACATTTTCTTTCTATTCTACTCTACTCTATTCTATTCTATTCTATTCTATTCTATTCTATTCTATTCTATTCTATTCTATTCTATTCTATTCTATTCTATTCTATTCTATTCTATTCTATTCTATTCTATTCTATTCTATTCCTTTTTAAGTATTCCTTATCTCATTCTCCTTTAAACAGAAGTTGGTGTTCAGAACACAGGGTTACATTCTACCAGCTTAAAATGCAAGGCTAATCAATATTCAGGAAGGGTTTTTGGACTGGAACTGCACATTGACTAACAGGAGCCAGGAACAGGACCAAGAAACGGCACTTTTGAATTTATTCACTTATGAATGAAATTACTTCCCCAACAGTGCAGCCTTCAGTGAAAAACACTTCTACCTTCAAGTAGCAAATGGGCAGCAGAAATGTGTGACTAACAGCTGGGCATGAGTGTGATTATTTCAAAGTGCTTATTCTGAAGCAAGTCTCTAACTGAGCATCTTAACATCACTGCCTCTCCTAGATACTTTACATGGGCCTTTTACTTACTGTTTTAGGGAAGTCTGTTCCCTGGCTTCACATGGGTTCACATGGAATGGGAGTGCTGTTTAACAGTTTTGCTGTGCAAGCCAAAACGCTCTTCTCACTCTTTAGAATTAGAAAAAAAAAAAACCTTAGCAGAATGGAATTTTTTGTGAAAGAAGCACTAATGAATGCTTTTAATAAAGTCCCAGAAGCCAGAAGTATGTAAATTCAGTGAAATATAATTTATTTTAAAACCAACAAAATTCAGAATCCTCCTACCTTCATTTCACTTTAGCTGGATATTCAGCCCCTCTTTCCCCAAGTTCCTGACAGTCTGATACAACCATAAGCATATGCTTTTCTTTCCTTACTATTGATGTGACATTTTCCATGTCAGGTATTTTTGTTTTTTCTTGGGAGTTGTGGTGTTGTGGGTTTTTTCAAAATGTTCTTTATAAGCACCACAAATACAAGTTCCCGATTTTCAAGGGAGAAATCATAGACATACTAGGCAAATCTTGCATGAACACAAACCAATTACATATAATTAGGAATCAGAATTTTTGCCTTTTTTAAGCAGTCTCCATGGTTGTTGTAGAAGGACACAGCTGCCTTACTATTTCCACAACAGGTATCATTTGACCATATGGAATAATCTACAGAAGTTACAGTTTTGACTCAGCTGGTTTTATTACTGTCCAATCCTAGTACCAACATCAATGCTCCTGACCAAAGCCAAGCTTAGCAAGCATCAATATTTTGCTCTTCTTTCATTTTTCATCTCAGGATCCAAGATAATTCAGGACATGCACTACAATAACAACTATGCAGAAACTGCATTTCTCAAATGCCCTACTGACATCACACAGTCAAAAAAGAAATGCAAATTCTCCATTCCTGTGCTACAGACAATTCTCCACATGAGTAAAATTCTATCAAAATGGGCCTACCAGCAAATTTTTATTTGAATAAAGTAAAACCTCCAACTACTCTATTACTACTAGTTCTGTAGTGTTAGGCTTCAGACCAAGATAAATTCCCTAATGAAGATAACAACATTAGTATAAAAAGCTATTCTTTCATTAGTGGTCATCACAGATATAAAAATAAGACAAGGACTACCTTGGCGCCCAGAGGATTTTTGGGGGCTGGAAGAACAAATGACCTACATATAGTATTACATCAGCACATCATTAAAGTGAAGTTCTGATCTGAAATTAATCACATTCTTATAAGGTGGCACATTGACTAATAAGAAAAAGTACTTGCTGGAGGCTGCAATTTTTTCCTGTTAGTAATGCTTCTGCTCATCCCAATTATTCTCATGAGCTCCATAGCACAGTATTTAATCAAGGGTAGAAAGAGAAAGGGAATAGAAAATGAAGTGGTAAATGGGGAAGATGATGGGACAGCCTCAGCAGAGTTATCTTCCATCTTAAAATACTGAATATTCTTCTTCTAAACTACAGATAATACATTCAGTGAATACAAAGACATTCTTTTAACTACCTAAAATGTAAGTTACATGATAAATTAATTGCTGCAGGACTTTTGGACAATTCTGTAACATAAAGAGAACAACCTTACACAGCAATTTTTTGTGTAGGGGAGGGCAGGAGGGTTTAAACAACACTGTTCCTTGAAAGATTTGCCCAATGTTTTTGGGGAAGAGAAATAATGCCAGCTCTATTTCTGAACACAAGATAAGTTATGACCTTTTCCCCTCATTAAGAAAATTCTATAAGAATATTTTCATACACAGTCTCAGTTTAAGATTGCTTCAATTCCATCAAAGTCACTCTACCAAGTCATCACTATTGCTGGTTGTCTCAAGGGTCTGCAGTAGCCAACAAGAAACACTAAAGGCAGGAAAAGTTAGTGGAATTTAAGATCCTGATTGATCCTTGAAATACTTCAAGCATCTGAAGACTCAAACCAGAAAACTTTGCCCCTGGAAAAAGAGAATGGAATTACATCAGTTTGGTGGACAAAACTGGCACTTAGCTTTCCACCTCTTTACTGGTGTGCTAGCATACCTTGGAATCTGTAACCGTTGGAATTTTGCAAAATGTCACTGTAGGAATAGTGTATAGAAATACACTGGTTGCCAAAGTAAAAAAAATCTCTAAGGCATTTGTAATGTAGTTTTTCTGAGTGATTGCAATGCAAAGAAACACATCCTTTGAGTTTCTGGACATTTGAATTCATCACAAATTCATGTAATTATACAGATATATGCATACATGAGCCAATACAGAACTATTAACATCACACACAGATATACTCTCCAGAACCTCTCTCAGACACAAGATATGGGTACAACAACAGAGCAAACGGAAAAAATACTTTCAGTTAATGGTGATCTCTAATAGTGCTTTCTATCCACTGTTTATCCTGTTCTTAAAGAGATTCCCAGTGACATAGATTCCACAATACCCCTAGTCAGACTATCTGGTTTTTACCACCCTTACCATCAGAAACCATTTCCTACTATATCTCCTCGTCTCTCCAATGCAAATGAAATTAATATCAAAAGGAACCTCATCAAGAAACAAAGGCACCAACAACCAGTTATGCTAGAGTACACATGAGTTAAAATGGAGGTATTAAGATAAGAGGCATGATAAAGATGAGTTCCAGATGCATAAGGAAGAAGCCATGCAAAGGCAGACAATTATTTGACTTCTACTGGGTATTTCTGGGCTGCCACCTATGAATCTGTACCATGACTGTAACATGAGCAACACTAGGGAAAGCCAGATTTTAACAATTTCCATTTTAAACCCTTTTCTCCTGTCACTAATAACTTGCCCGTGCCTTTCATAGTCAGAGACAGTTCTTCCCAAGTTAGCCTAACACACCAAACCAACTTGTTCTTAGTTCTGGAAGAATGCTGCCACTAATAAACATAAATTAGTATCTAAAAACTCAACATATACATTTTAATACAAAAGGAGACTGTAGTTGGGGTGTGGAAGGATGTACCAGCAGAGGAGCTTACCAACACTGCTCTCTTCCCCGGATGCAATAAGCACAGAGTTGAGCCTGGCTTTTAAGACTCTTCTCCTGAATATAAACATGGGACATACAAGCTCCAATGGCTCAGACTGCCCACCAGCAATGTGTTTTTTTCCAGCTGGGCTAAGTTTAATATAACTGAAAAATTGTGTTCTAAAAAACACTATTTCATGCTTTGAGCCTGAAGCAGCAATATTTTTGTAGCACTTTATTTACCTGCAACAGGCTATATGGAGCTCAGCATCAGTATCTCTTAATCTATAAAAGTGTGTTTTATTATCGTACTGGTGAGTGAGAGACCAGCTGCCTCACTGTATAATGTACTCTCAGTACTGCAAATCCAAACTCGGGTTTCTCATCCGCAGTTCTGCAGGCTGTGCTGATCTCTGAGATTACAGCAGAGCCCAGCCAGGGAAGATTGCTCCCCTGGTGACACAGAATTTTGTTAACTTGATCAAGGGTTGTATTAAAGCATTAAGTAAACCACTAATCATTATCTGTTGCAGCTCTTGCACGGACACTCACACGCCTAAAATGTATTAGTATAGGCAAACAGATAGATAAAAACAACATATGAACACACAACAGCAAGTAAAACCATATAAAATTGCACATCTCAGTGAACGCACAGAAAGAACATCAGGTTATTCCTCATTCCTCCATGGAAAACTTCAAGGGATTTTTTTTTTCCACTATTTTAACATTTTATTCACTTTCCTTTTATAAATAAATACATAAAAGTCAAGAAAACAAACTCATGTGGATCTGTACACAGCAATGAGTAATTGAAACGCTCCATTCTGCATATCTGTCCTTATAGGAAAACTTAGATGACATTATTTCATGTCCATAGGTAAAATTACCTAAAGATACACGAGTGAAATACAGTATTTCAAATAGAAAAAGCAACACCCACCACTGAAGTACTGCTTGCAACAGTATCACTACTGATTACAATTCAAAAGAGGAAACAGTTTGATCCAATAGCCCAGAGAAAATCACTTTCCACTTGGAGCCTGCAGAATCAATTTAGCCTAAACTCAGCATTTTTCACAGAGGCTACTGAAAAGTTCAAAAGTGAGAGTGGGGGACTATTTGTTTTTTACTTATATTGATAAAGCAATGTAATTTTAGTCCTCTACCATGGATAGCTGCCTTCTTCTCCTACCTGACGTGTAGACAAAGCAACAGTCCAAGGCTTCCAGAAAAGCAAAACTCATACTTTAACCAAGTTTGACTGAATATTCCCAATGATTCCGCTGAACATCACAGTTCCTGGTGTCTCAGTGAACTGCAGTCAAAACACACCTTAAGTTTAAAATGCAACAGGCTTCAGATGCCTCCTTCAAATTGTTTCTCAGGAGGTAGCATTCCGGCAAGCCCAATTTTTCTTTTTGAAACAGAATATTCATTCTCATGCCGAGGTGTTTTTGCACCCAAATTGTTGCGTAGTCTAAGGTGACCACTGTGTGCTTCTATAGAGCACCTGCAGAATTAATGGCAAATTTTAACATTTTATTTATACAAAGAACAAGAAATGCAGAACCTAACAGGAGATAGTTCTAAAACCCAAAACACTGGTGCCGTCACAAAAGGTGGCCCTGTCACAATTGTTAAAGCCTTTAATTGCCAAACAAATAGATTATTAGTTCATCTTCACAGTACTTTGCTATATTTCCCTTACAGGTCTCTCTTATCAAATTTATTCTACATACATGTAATTTTCTGCTCCAGATAAATAGCTTAGGTTCATCGTAACAGCTCAGCCATGCCTGCAGGCTAACTGGAGTCAGAGTTTTCATTTTCAACCTAAGATTGGATGCGCTTGGCCAGTCAATGCACCACAAACCTCATTTTTTTCCTCTAGTAATATAAACGCAATAAAGCCAGGGAAGTTAATGGAGGTTTCCACTACAGTAAAAACCAGGAGAACAGGGTTGGCTGGGAAGACAGCTGGTTGATTTTTAAATGCAATAGGAAGGACACAAAGATAACTTTCCTCCCAGATTAAAGAAATCTAAAATTTTCCTTGAGCAAGTCATCCAGGTATCTCCTTCTCCCATGAGAATAGTAATTGTTGAAAAAAATGTTTTACTGACATAAAAGGGTGATTTTTGTTTACTGCTTGCAATGCTAACAGGAAAAATAAATTACTTTCCTCTTGATAAATGTCACAAGGCTGAAATGGCAATAGCCTCATAAACAGATTGATACCTATAAATTAGCTACGACATTTTTAATGAATGGAAAATGAATTCTGAACAAAATAATAGTAACTTGTTAGTTAAGTAAACATTTTGAAGTATATTTCTAGCCTCAAAACCACCAGCAGAACTATAGGAATAATAAACTGGAGAATACAACATTAAGTAGCTACCTCAGAATCACAAGCTTAAGTCGTTGTTTATCTTTCCTTTGTCATGCACGTATGCACAGCTGCTTCTGACACCATTCACTACAGCAAAAACCAGGGCTCATACAGGCCTTTAGCTCTGCCATACATTCAACCACCAAACTGAAAAGCACAGATCAGTAGACAGCTAAACCCTTCAGTAAAGTATCTTTAATCATCTTATGCTTCTAGGGAAGATAACCCCACATTACATCAGCATTTTCACTGCCAGCAAGATTACTGCATTATTTTTTTTCCAGATGAGGTAAAAATAAGTCAACTTAGCTCAGGCTATGCAGCAAGCCTGTGACAGAGCCTCACAGTTACCAGCCCCTCATTGTCTTACAGCCTACAGTTCCAGGCACTGCAAATCAAAGTCCTTCTCCAAGAAACACAAACTCAAAAAAATCCGTCCAGGTTTTATATTCCCTTTACATCCCTTCACTGTGGTATCTCAGAGAAACAAAAGCCATTCATGCTATATTCCATCTTATGTATAAAGAGCATAACTAACAGGAAATACTCTGTTACGGTAAACCAACCTGTACTACTCCAAGGTCTGGATGAAGTTACCACGAGTACTTCAAAGTTTCTACAGCATTCCAAGCATACCACAAGCTTTATACAGACATAAAGATAATGTCGTGACTATAAAGAATATTCAAGTTAAACAGATCAGATATATGTAGCTCTCCATCAGTTCTAGACTGAAAAAAATTGAAATGGAAAATAAACATGACTGATGACATTCCATTAAAAACCATGATGGAATGTTCCAAGCAAGAAAACTATGAATAAGAATTCAAGGGCACAGTGACTGCAGGATTTTCCAAAAAGAAATGGGACAATTTAATGACCAGGCCATAACTTTCTATCACAGTGCTAAGTTTCCTATTTATAATCTTTGTATTTGTGTTAAGGAGCCAAACTTCTGCATGTAACAGGGAACTGTGATTGCATGCCCTAAGTATTACTGGAGGAGCCAGCTATGCACAATGACCATCAATGTACATTAATTTTTCATTATTTGTCATTACAATGCACTGTTGATCCTACTTCTACTCTTCTTACACAATGCTTATATCATTGCAAGGAAGGACAGAAGGAAGAAGCCTCTAATTCCTAAAGGTCCTATTTATGAGTTGACAACTTGCAAAGGCCTACAACCATTTGTCTTTCTTAGGAATGCAATGGGTGAAATGCAGTGTATCAAGCCTAAAACAGGTTTCACCCTGGAATCAGTAAGCAGGAGCCCTGAAGGAGATGATAAAGTGCTATATAATATGCGTGCACTTAGAAATAAATCCCAAAGAGAGCAGAAAACCAAACTACCGTAACACATCAATCAACAGAGGGAAACAGGTAATGAAAGAGTAATATCTGCTTTTGAAACCTTAACCTGTTATCTCTTTATCTGCCATTTTCATATTCTTTGTTTCTACCTCCACCTCTATCTTCAACTTATGGGCTAAACTGAGATAAAAATTTGCTCTGCCTTAAAAGGATATTTTAATATCTGTTTACAACCCCAGTAATCTCCTTCCTATTCCTGTTGCATGCTTTTTCAACCCTCTATGAGGGGCCACTGACACAGCAAGCATTTTTCATCTTTTTTTTTTTTTTTCCAGCAGTAGAACCATTTACTGCAACAAGTGCTTGTCAGTCTTTTCTCAAAAATGAGAAGAGAAAATTCTTGTACTACCACAGGCATTTTTGAGAGCAATGTTACTTTTTGCTTTTTCTGACCCTGTTTTCCTAGAGAGTAGGTTAAGAAAAAAGGGATCTGCAGTACTGATTTGAAAGCATTTTTTTATTTTCTCAAGCAAAAAAGTAGTCTACTTGCTTGATGATTGACATTTCTATGTTGATGATATTAAAGGTTTATTTGCTCACCACAAAATCTAGTGTGTTCTTTCACTCACCTCTCAGGTCTTCAATTCCAGGATCATAAAAGAAGAGGGTACCATATCACTTCAATTCATGTAATAATTCATAAAAATATAACCTCATTACAAACAAGCCTTTGACTAAACTTGTACTATTTTTTTTCCAGACTTTAAATGAAAATGCCATACTGAGAAAGAGGATTAAGTGGAGCTTAAAGTAAGCAATCTAAACTGCAGGTGTTTTGCAGCTTTTGACAATGCAGTTTATATTTTAATGTCATGAAGAATAATGGTGTGATCTTGGCTATATCCAACCATTTACACCACATCTTTCCTCATGCAAAATTTCAATCGATTTATATTAGAAGTTCCCCAATACATTTCTTCTAGTCTAATAAAAAATACAATCATAAGACAAAATGTCATGTGCTTTGTATACACTGATGCTCTAGGAAATTAAAGAGGGAGGATATATTTTTTCCCAAGGTAATAAGAATCTTATTTCAGATAACACCAAGAACTAAATCTCCTTGACATGCAGTCTGAAGCGTTATTAAAAAAATGCTAATAAAATCTATGAATTTCAGAGCAACAGTTGTAGAAGCCAGTCCTAGTTTAATCTTGCAAGCCTGCAACAAAATATTGATCTCTGATTGAGATTGACTGACATGGGTGAGGCCAGGATGAACAGTATGTAAATGTGGAGTAACCACACAATTTAGATTGCAAAATTCAAATGCATTTTCAGGTATGAAGGTGGTTTCCTGACTTCAAGGAACACTGAGTAAAGGGAGAAAGCTGTCCTGAAAAAAAACTGCTGTAATTTGGTGGTTTGTTTCACAGTTTATAGTATTTGTGCTGAAGGTTAACCCAAATTATGTTTCTACCATTTCTGTTAACGATGAATAACACCCTATTGCTGGACACAAGAATTTCTGGATGACATCTACTCCTTGGTAAATTTGTCTTCCATCTCCTCTCCCCAAGTCCATCCCTTTACTAAAAGGCCTCCAAGGCAAGCAAATCAAAAGAAAACCTCGAATGAATTTTTTTCACTGACTTGCTGCAACTGTTTGTGATGCCCTCTGATACCCTTGTAGCCAGGATTTCTGGATTTTTTTTTAACATTTAACAACACGGCTGAGATGACTGTAGGAAGTAAAATCTCCTAACAAATTTAAAAAACAAAAAAACCCAACCAAACAACAACAAAAAAAACCACTTTGACCACATTTCCAAAGAAAATCCAAAGCAGGGCAGCATAAAAAATTGCTGACTCACATCTATTATACACTGCAATATCAGTCAGTATGTGTAAGAAAAAGACCACGGTAAAATCTGACAGAGTATTTATTTAGCTATATTAAACCAATTCCTACTTAATGAAATGGGAACTACAGTGTACAGAATCTCAAGTGGAACCTCAAACAGTATCAACTAGCTCAGATCAAATAAAGTTAAAAACATAACCAAAGCCCCCTGCAGATATTTAAGAATCTAGCGACCCCAACATGACAGAGAGGCAAAGGGACAAATCTCTCAGCTGAAATGGGTAACCACTGGGCTGGATCCACACAGCACAAGGTTTGTCAGCACAGAGGAAAATGCAGCAAAACTGAGTCAAACACTTTAGTAGTGAAGCAGCCCAGTGAGGTTAATCTCTGCAGGTCCTCTCTACAGTCAGCATGGGAGAACAGTGAGAAAATCTACACATGGTTTAGAAAGGAGGGTGAAAGTAGCCACTGTTAGCTATGTCCTGGAGGAGCCTTTTTTTCCACTGACTACAAAATACACCTGGGATATTAATAATCCATTAAAGTTAAGTTTTACAAATAGGTCCTACGGGTACTTGCTATACAATATTACAGGGGAAAAATATGCAGCGTTGGGAGATAAGATATGCAGTAGAAATAAGACAATAGATAAGTAATCTATTCATGACAGTAGAGTTAATACAAAACATTCTCAAGAGCTAGCTGAAGTTCCTCTTCCTTTAGCTCTAAGCTCAAAGACTCGCTCTGTAAGAAAACAGAGATGTAATCTCCAGTATATAAACGAGAAATGTTGGGCAGTTAGGCAAAATACAACCAACTTTGTTTGCTAACTGCAAGATGGCCCAGAAGGAATAAAGCTGTTCATGCCCAGTCCTTGAAATACTCAGTTGAGGCCAGATTCACCAAGCCTTTAGAAAAGACAAGTGAAAAGCAGACAGGGAAATACTGAATGTCTGAAGCCCTGCAAAAAGTTAAAAGCATGAGCAGTCCTTTAGCATGGAAGAACCACTAGGGCTCATGATATTACAAGTCAGAAGGAAAATATGTGGGGCCAACACAGACTTGAAGAGAGAGCAAAGAGGCTCTCTCTTAAATGGGCTTGAGCATTCACACAGGCTTTCATCAGATTAAAAGGGGGGGACCCCTCTGGACTCGCAAATCTGAGCTCATCTGCCAACAGGGAAAACCAAAGCAAGTTCCAGATTACTGCAGCTACTCATCCCTTTCACAAGCCTTCTTTTCTAAGGGAAGGGAAGAAATGGCAACCCAGCACAACAAGAAATTCAGTTGATAATGTCTTTGCTCTCTAAAGAGGTAATCAGAAACAGCACAAGGAGACCAAATAGCCCACAGGTTCTCAACATCAGGTGCAGAAAGCTTCATCTTCAGGAGCTTCAGCATCAGGAGTTTATCTTGCCATCCTTTTATATGGATCTATGATGTAACTTACTTTGTTTCATTTTCTTAGCATTTATTCCTGTGGGTATCTACATAACTCTTCTACTGTTGATAAACAAAAGAAGTGCTTTCAAAACACAGTTCTGCAGCCATCACATCCATAACTGTGACATAAGGCTGAACACTGGCTTTCAATCCTTAATCATGGGTGATGTGCCTGTGATTACCAGAGAAACCTGGCAATCAGTCCAGCTGTATCACATACCTCTCGATTGTTCTCTCCCGTCCACATCTCTCAGGAGAAACAACCCTGTCAGACAGGAGCAGGGAGACAGCAGCAGTCTCTGCAGCTATCACACTAAGATACACAAAGCATCATTAATTACAATGCAATCAAAGTGCAAGTCCCTGAGCTCATCACTTCCACTACGTACAAATGAGATTTTCTGTTACCATGAACTCCTTCTATTAGCTTATGTCACCTCCTGCAGCACCTCATGTGCAAATGTTATAAGAGCACTTTACAGGTTGACAGTTCGAGTTAACAAGTGTAGAGAAAATGACATGACAAGCGGGTGGAAATGACACAAGTATCCCTCTGGTGAGCTCAGCCCCCTAATAGGGCTTGGCAGCTTTCACCTACAAATGTAAATGATGAAAGCTGCCAAATTAAGGAAGGCACCATGCTCTATTTTTTTTAAATCCAGGAAATAACTACAAAGAAATAGGAGTTTGCAGTGAATAGCTGCAGTGGGAGATAAGCAGCAGCATCACTTTTGTAAAAAGAAGCTATATGAAAAAAGTTGATAAACCGCATATATGTTTTTGATTTTTCTCATCTATTAATACTTTTCCAGACTTTTCAATGTGTGAAAGATAGATTACATTCTGCTTGTGTTGGTTGAAAGCACAGAAAAGCAGGGAGATGAGCTGCTGAAAAACTAAATTAGCAGAATTGTTACAAGCATAACTGACTAAAAATCTAGGAAAACCAACGTTTACTAGAAAAAACAGTATCTTTTACCAGACCAGTTTTAAAGCTAGAAAAAACAGACATAATCACTAGACACAAACACTTCTTCCAAGATAATTAATTACTACCTAAGGAATTGGCCCTGAAAAGGATTTCTGTGACAAAAACGTGTTAATTTTTTTCCTCTGTTTCAATTAGGCTAATGAAATATATTACATGTACTGCTCGCATCTTTCTGCACCATGCTATGGCACATCTTTTGACAGAAACAAATATCCCTTCACAGCATCTATGGAACTCGGTGCAAGTGGATGATAGATGAAGAATACTCACCTGAAGGCTGACAGACAAGCAGTTATGATCAGCAGACCTTCCATAAAATATACATGTAGCCCTCAGACAAATAAAAACCATTAAGAACAAGAACAACAAAGAAAATCCAAAGTCAATTATTTCCCATAACACACTGGAATAATTTCATATGTCATCCCACTGAGCTACAACAGGACTCCTGCTTCAATGAATACAATTGATAGCACGAAATGCGTGTTGCTGCCTACACTTTATTTTCTTTAATGCATAAATAGTTGCATCAGCTTCACAGGGAACAGCAGTAGAAAATTACCAATTCTGCACAAATTTACAAAAAGCTACTCTCTTCACTGAGCAAAATGCTTTATGAGGGACTAGATATTCACATCATTTGCATGAGTAACATCCAGGTGAAGTCAATATACCTTGCAGCAAAAAAATTTATCTTCTTGGGAGGTGCAAAATTAAGATATTCATTGCTACTGTAGCTATCGACTATACATATGGAGTAAGACAGGAATGAGATAGTGACTTTTCTATTTCTGTACTGGTTATTTTCACAACTATTTCATTTATGTTGTTAGAATCAAACAGGTTCTTTTTTCCCCTTTTGCTTCACCTACCCTCCTTAATAAAAATTCATGCAGCCAAGAAAAAAATCATAAAACCAAACAAAGACTCAAAATATTTTGCAAAGTAAGATATGTAAAGACCTCAATCTGATCAAAGAAAAAGAAGAAAATACCAAGGAGGTAGCTTTATCATTTACAAGTATCTTTAATGGACAGAAAAATGCCACATACTAAAATATGGACTTAAGTCTAGGTACAGAAGACAAATTGAGGCCTAATGGCTGGAAGTAAAAACAAAGCTACCGTTAATTTAGGAATCAGACCCGGTTTTTTCAGTCTTTGTTTTTGGTGGTTTGGTTCGTTGGCTGTTGTTTGGTTTTCCTTGGGTTTTTTTAAATCTCATACCTTTAGAATAACCTAGCAAGTGAAGGCACATTTGTTCTATGTCTTTGTATTTTTCATACCCTTACTCCAAAAGAATCCATTGTCCTTGACCCAGAGGTAACTGGTAGCCTTTTAAGACAAGTCGTATATAAAAGGTCTAGCCAGAGAATCCAGTGGTCCTTTCCAGTTCTATGAATCTATCAAGTTTTTTTTCCTGTTGAAACCCATACAGGCCAGGCAGCTGTTTGGTATCACCTCTTCCACAGACACACACAAGCAAATGCTCTGTTCTCCTCTACCCTGAGATCCCAGCATCTCATACTTCACCAGACAGAGGACACAGACCTTGGACACAGCACTGCCACCTTACCACCAGCACTTCACTAAAACACAAGTACAGGAAACAACAAAATAGCCTGGTTTTGGTCCAGAAACAGCGTTAGTAAAAATAACTTCCAACAGTTTGACTAAGAAAAAAAGAAAAAGCTAAGTGAGAAGGTATCTCAGGCAATATTCATAGATGTATACATATTATTTAAAATTTGAAGTATGGCTATTCCCTATAAATACCTATTAGCAGTAATAGGCTAATTGGCTTTAGTAATGCTAGTGTGCAAACCTTGTATGTAGCAACAGCCTATCAAAATGGAACTCAGGTCTTAAATGAAATCCTAATTTGTGCTAGGATCTGCTAAACCTTTCTGTTCACCTTGAATATGAAAATAGCTTGTAATACATCTATGCAAAAATGTTCTCTACCTTTGAAATAGGCAGAAAGAATGAAAATTGAAATTTCTTTTATTTGCCAAACAATTCTACGCTTAAACAAAGCCCTTGCCAGATTCTGTATGGTTTGCTCTATTTTTGGTAAATCAATACTGTTTGCCATCAAAACACAGAGGCAGAAAAAACGGTGTTAAGTTTGTTCACCACCTATTAAAACATGCAACAATGATTAGAGTATGTGATAATGAAAAAGTTTTTATTTACCATTAAGAAAGTTGACTTTTCATTCTTTACAACAACAACCAGGCTCAGAAACAATTTCATTTTGCCAGTTTCATGTGCTAGCTCCAAAATGGAGAGCTCCATTAAACAAAGTGAAATGCACATTAGAGGGACAACAAAGCATCCTAAAACCTTTTTAATAGACACCCTGCTGCATGGAATTTTTTAAAAAATAAATATTGAACAACAAGAGATATCTTTGAACTCCTCTGGTTAATAGACCTTACAGGCCTCCTACTGAGCAGCAATAAATATGCCTCAAGAAATCAGTGTATCACTTCATACCATTTAATAATGCCACAATTGCTTTTGTTATGCAGACCGTATAGAAGGGTGAATGCTATCCGAGAGCAAAACCATGCATTCATAGTGCCTTTCTTTCTTGTGTTAGTCAGCATAGCATCCCTGATTTCGGTTCTATTCTCTTTCACCTGTAGGCCCTTCCAGTAGACAGCTGAGTCCACTTGAAGCATCCAGATAGAATAGTTTGGCATCTACTTTCCCAACTGAAGTTATTAAAACGAACTACTGTGATTCATGAACCATGGCTGAGGGGTTGACTATTCCTTTCACTTAGGTTCAAGATTTTTATTCATGTATCTGTATCTCTTTGAAATAAAAAACCTCACAAAGACACCAACACGCTGAGATTCAATGTCTCATCTTATCAGTGCCTAATACTGGTAGTGAAGAATTTGACATCCACAAATCCCCTTTCTAAATCTGTCTGTTCTGACAATTTCATTTGCACAAATAAGCTTTGTCGGGTGCTTCTCAATGGAATATTTTACTCTTGATTTTGTGTCTGGGCACACTAAAGGAGGACATTTTGCTTTCCTGTTATCATTTATTATCAATATTCTGTTACTAGATCTGGTTATATCCTCTTACTAAACTACTATTTTGAGGAATTGACTTTATTTCTGCATTCCTTCTGTTCTTAGAAACCTGGCAAGCAGTATGAATAGCTTGACAGCTTATATGTAGAGATAGTTCTCTGTCATTAATGATGATTTGTGTTTGTTTAAAAGATGTAGAAATTTTCCTACTGTGATCAGATCACAGAAAATAATCCACTTTTTTTAACCTCTTCTTCTAACAGTAAACTTTAGAAGTGATTTAGTGTAAAAACAAGTTAACTTGATAGTTGACTGAGAACTAACTTTCTCTAGTTAAGCATTTTATAACATTCAACACACATCCTTAACATGCGCCTGGGAGCAAGCAACATCTGAAGCCCCATCATGACTGTGTCTTATTTTCCTTGAATAATTTTTCTTCCTGCATAATCTTTAGTGACTGCACACACTTCCTCTAGCATAAGAACAGGGAATACAAAGGATATCCTGAGGTATGAGGAAAGCAAAAGTTTTCCAAAAGTTACCTTCTCTCAGACACAGGGAAAAAAATTGTCCTGACTCTGTATCTGTGATGATTAGTTTAATACTGTAAGTATGAACAAGGCATATTAATTAGGCACCTCAGAAAAACTTTGTGATTTAACTTTAACCAGAGCCAACACGAACAGAAGTTTCAGGCATAAATTTTTATTCATAAAGATGCAAAAATATTCCTTTTCCTTTTTTTCTTTTTTCTACAAGCTGAGAGAAGGCAAAGTGTTTCAAAAGAAAGATATAGCTTTGATAACAAGATCAAATTGCTTTCACCATGTCACATATGTCCTAAAAGAATCAAGACAAAAATGACAATTTTTTATGCTCATCTGGAGGAAAAACTCTGCTGAAATGTGACTAATGAAAATACTTATACTATTGTGCACAGTGCCACACTTTCAGCAGGAAAATTGCATTACTTCCCTCTTCCTGCTGAAATGCCTGACAGGTTTGTGCCAAAAATGCATATTTTACAGGCTGCTGTATTTTCTTCTGAACAACGTCTCCTATAGGGAATATTCAGAGAAGATAAAACTAACCCCTGAATTTCAATGTTTCAGGTAACAGAAGGATTAAAAATTTCTCTTGGCAACAAGTTCTGTAAGCTCTTGACCTCTTGAGTTCCCAGCTGCTCCCTCGATTCCTGCCTGAGTTATAAAAATATAAATAACCTCTCCCTTCTTTCCAGCTTCTTTAACTGAACTATTTCCACTCCTCTTAACTTTCAGAGCTCCTAGCCACAAATTTCTCTTAAACTTTCTTCCTTCCCAGTGCTACATTTCTTCCTTTTCCACAGTACCTGCAGTGAACTCCATCCCATACTTAATCACGGTTTTCTTACATTTAACCCTTCCTTTGTTATTAGCACCTGATAACCCCGCCCATTTTCTAACGGGAGCATAGCCCAGTCTTCAGTAAGTCCTACCCTTTATCCTCCTTGCTTCTCTTTGGATCAGGTTCTCACTTTGCCTACTGCACTTCCTCCACTCCATTAAGGAGACAGATTTCAAAAGCTGGCAAATTTAGAAAGACAAAAGTCTTCCAGACTAACTGTCTGCCAAGTCTACAGATTTATAAAGACAATTTCATTTAGCAAAGTGTTCCCTCCCACTATTTACTCATGTTGCTTCACATAACACAAGTTTCTCAATGCTTATTTTGGGACAGTTTCTTCGAAATATACTCCCAACACTTACAATCTGATCATTTTGGTTAGAGTGACTAAGTCACAACTGTTAGGTTTTACTTTTATCAACTACAAGATGCCAAAAAAAAAAAGATGACAGTAGACTTCTGATTTTTGGAGCAGTCAAAACTAACCTCATTTCCTTTGATACACTAGAAAAAGTTATTCAGTGAAGAATTTTGTAGGAGTCATTTTTAGGAGTTGTGCTACAGTGCTGCCTGTTTCACAGCATCAGACATAACAGGGTGGGTATGTGGGAGTAACTTAAAACATACATATGAATAAAAAACAATTAAGTAAAAAAAGCTGAAGTCCTACTTTTTATCCAAGATATTCGGCTGAGCAACAGAAATAGACTTTAGTGAACAACCTTCCATTAGTTTTCTATTTATTAAACATTTCCATCCTGTTGCAGATGTTCAACATCCTGAAGCAGGCTGTTACTAAACATCTCAACTCCCCTCCTCAGGTTTTCTTTGGTATCAATCAATGTAGTTTGTGTTGTGCAATGAATTGCTCCACCTATTACTAATGACTACTTCTCAAGTACCAATGTTCCTCTGATTGCCAATCAGCTCCAAATCAGAATAGCTATCCAGACTGTTGATGCACATATAAATCTTACACATTTATCCAACACTAATATTCTTCAAAGTTAAAAAGGCCTCTCATAGAACAAAATCACAAAATGTTTGTTACTGTATCAAGAATTCAAATACAAAATACACAGTTTAAGTGTAATAATTTTGGGAAAGTTTGTGTTGTTTGGGGGCTTGTATGCAGTTTGTTCATGAAAACATCTATGCAGCGAGTTATGAAAATTTTACAAGATAGATACTAAGTTATTCATCAGGTCTGTGTTATCTCAATGAATTTATTAGTTGTACTGAATGAATGCTATGAATACAGAAAATTATCTCAGAGGCAACAAAATGTGGTTTAGCATCTCATTCCTTTCCTGAATGATATACTGTTGTCTACTCCTTCATTAAAAGGTGAATGAACCTAGATAAACACTCCCAAACCTAATTTCCATGTATCAAACCACAAAATGCGCTCCTGAGTCTTTCATGGGCTAGCATACACTTAACTTTAAATCAGAAAAATCTCCTGTTCTAAATGGCAAGCTGCAGGGTCCACAGCTAGTTTTCCAGCCCCTGCCAAGTCCTTAATCCAGGGTTCATCTAGTATTGCCTCCAGCAACGCACTGGCAAGACAAGAAGGACTGCAAATATAAGTGACCTAACAAGTGACCCAACAGCATTTCCATTTCTCACCCCATTACCTTCTTTTTATCAATCAAGGGGATCAAAGGCCTGGAAGAAGCATCCTACCCTGAACTGCTGTAGCCTGGGGAAAAAAATACTGTATTTATTTTGAGTTTATTCTCACATAAGCAAAAAAATACAAATAGGCAGCTTATAGGAAAGCATTCCAGAACTCGCAGTACAAAACCATTCATGGACACACAGTTTGAGGGACCCACACAGCAGGAAATGATGTGCATAAGAAAAGACAAGGGCAAAATTAGTCACTCTAAGAACAAAACCAGGGCAATTTCCCATTTTTATTTTCTTAAAAGACAAGTGAGTGTAAACTACCTATGAATCACCTGACCTGCAGGATGATAAACTCAAGATACTTATATCTATTCACTAGTCATAAATTTCAAGTTCAGTGAATTAGCTGTCCATTAAATGTCTCCCTCAGAAAAGCCATCTAAAAATTTCAGTTTTCCTATTGAATGTATTACTTGCATATTCTGAGCCAAGAATATCTGTATCACAGCTGCAAAAATACTGCCCGTTCTAAGGGCATCTCCCAAGATAAAAGACATGACTATAATCTTCTAGGGCATAGCAGACATTCAATTAAAGTAATTTACCTTCTCTTTCTGAGGAAGTACTTTCTTTTACCAACACTGGATAGAAAGGTTTTTCCACTTAAGTATTACTCATTGCATAAAGGCCCCTCCTTTATTTAAAAATCAAGTGTAATAAAATTCAGACATTAGATCAGCCACACTAGTAGTTCAGATAACCCTCTAACCTGTCTCCACCAATGGCAACTTCCATATTCCTCTGACCTCTGTCCTCCTTCAGGGAAGAGATCCCAGTATGCAAGCAGGTATGCATCAGGTTTTACCACCTCTTCCAGTTCTTTCAGAAACACTTTTTACATTCCTGGTAGCCTCTCTACCCTCTCACACTTCTCATCTGCCACCACTGGATATCACAGGAACTCCCTGTCAGCCACCTCCTTTCTCTGGCACACTTGCTCCAGCAAGTAGGATGGTCAAATATAGGAGACTGTGTGTACTCATGGGGATGATCCCAGCTCCTGTGAGTTGACAATTTCTGCCCAACCCAGAAAGTCTGCAGGCAGAATATGACTGTGCAGAGCCCACAGGCACAGCAAATGAGTTGGTAGCACAGTGGAGCTGTCAAAGGAGCTCTGTTGAGAATTCCTTTCGGCTCCCTATGCTTTCAACACTGGACTCATCTCTTCCCAGTTTCAAAGGCCTTTGTGCCTCTAACATACAAGGGTGGTCACGGGCATAATAAAGACAGAGCCAGACTCCTCTTAGTGCTGCTCAGGGAATAGAGAAGTGCAAACTGAAACACACGAAACCCAAGAAAAAGCTTTGTTCTTTATTTACACCATAAATCTGAACAAACACCTGGACAGGCTGCCAAGTGAGGCTCTGGAGTCTCTACCCTCAGAGATATGCTAAACCCAACTACACACATCCCTGGGTGTAGGGATGCCATCCCTGACCCTGACTGGAGCAGAGGTGTTGGACCAGATCATCCCCAGAGGTGCCTTCCTGCATCAGTTTCTCTGTTTCTCACCTGCTACTGATTAACATACTGTGAGAGCTGGTAGGGAGCATTGATTAGATTTTTCATAGGATTGTTTAATCCTTGGTAAATCCCTGACCTCTCTCACAGGTCCACGACATGACAGGCACTGAGCAGAAGGTGAGTATCCTCACCACAAACGAGTTGTTTCTTTGGTGGTGGCACCATAGGTGGTGACATACAGATTTTAGTAGCCCACATGCACAAACAGACTGAGTGGTTTTCTTCAGGAAGACTGCATAACAATTTTGCTGCAGCACTCACCTGTATTCAGAACATGTGCTCATGGAAAATACAGTAATAAACAGGAAAGTAAAATGTAAAAGTCAAAATAAAATAGAAAAATAACCAAGCTGCTTTTGCTTGACAAATATATCTATTTAAACAACATTGATCATTGAAGTGTATTTTAACATATTACCAGATATTCCTGTGCAGAAAAAAAACTTCCCTTCATGTGGAAAAAGAAATCCACAAAAATAATATCAACTCTAAATGATGAGCAGCTTCAGAACAAGCAATCTTTTACATTAACTGGCAAAACTATTTGGGAAATGTAGTAAGATTAGCAGAAAAGTGTGTTTTGTTAGAAAAATCCATCAACTGCGTGTGCTTTACACTTATGTTTTGGGTCTCAATAAATAGCTATGTTTTTCAGAAAAATATTAAAGCAGAAGACTAAGCACAATGGATTACAGGGAACGCCTACCTATAGTTTTAGAAGTGTCCTGTAAATTAGTTCAGACAACACTTAGATCAAGTACTCCCATATTGGACCTACAAAAAACTATCAGATACCCAGCTTCTACTGGTTTTGGATGGCACAGAATAAATTTCTTCATAGCAGCTTGCTTTCATGGTGCTGTGTTGTGATTTGTGACCAAACCAGTGTTATCAATACTGGAAGACACGCTTTAGCTATTGCTGAGCAGGGCTTGCACAGTCTGCTCCTCACACTGCCCTGCCAGAGAAGAGGCTGGGGTGAGCTAGAATTTGGAAGGGGCACAGTTGGTACAGCTGACCCCACCTGACCAAAGGGATCCAGCCATACAATGTGTTCAGCAGTTCAGGCTGGGAAAGGAAGAAGGAAGGGGAAATGTTTATAGCTAGAGCATTTCTCCTCCCAAGTACCCGGCAGGTGTGGTGGAGCCCTGCTTTCCTGGGGATGGGTGCCTGAACACCTGCCCGCCCATGGGAGCTACTGAATGCTTTCCTCAGCCTGCTCTGCTTGCCTGTGCAGCTTTTGCCTTACCTGGTAAACTGTCCTTATCTCAGCCTGCAAGTTTTCACACTTTTACCCTTCCACTGCTCCTCCTCATCCTGCCAGAGGTAATAAGCCAGTGGCTGAGGGGTGCAGTTCACCCACTGCAGTTAACCCATAAAAGATCAGAAAGAACTAATTCTGTTCTGTTTTCACTACACAACAAACATATCCACCCACTACCATGATGACTCTGGGATTTAAAATTGCTGATAGCTATACCTTCTACCTGTATTAACATAACACAATTCAATTTAAATAATTACTCCACTGTTAGATTAACAGTTTATCCTTTTCTGGGCTATGATTATGTCCTTAAAGAAGTGCATAGAACATTACAGCATAAGCATTAAGTCACATATAAATTAATTTCTGTTGGTTACTTGATCTCAAGAATTAATTCAGAGTGTTTAACAACTGCAATCTGATTTTCACAAGCCCTTCATTTGTTAAAAAACACACCTTACACTACAGACATTAATTTCCCACAGGGTAGTTACCCAAAAAGCTTCTAGTTGACTTGACCTAAAAATCACAGCCAAAATGCTTAAATCCCTATCTGCCATTTCCATTCTTTTATGCTATTAGTATGTAAAAGGCACTTCCTCCACACTAAATTAAGAATATAAGGCTCAAATTACTAAGTACCTATAGTCAGCAGTTCATTCCTATCTAGATAGGACTGTTCAGCCTTACAGTATCAAAGTAGTCCTGACAGTTCTTGCTTTAAGTGGCTTCCACAGTTTCTTTTCACAAAGGAGCAGAATGCCAAATTCATTGCAAAAGGGGAAATTTTGTTACGTTAGTACAAATCCAGTTATAAATGAATGCTGTCAGGTCCACTTCTCATGAAGGGTGAACCACTGCCTTACAGGGTTTGCTTGAACAGTTCAGTAACAATTGATGTTCCTAAATATACTCCCTCGAGAAGCCCAGCATAGCAGAGAGGAATTTGAATTAAGCAGAAATGCAATAATTCGGTGACAGAAAAAAAAATGGCCCGTCTATTTTAACTATGACAAAGCTTTTATGAACACCACAGATAGCAAAGATGATACACCATATAGAAAGTTAAAAACACATTGTGGCTATTCAGAGAAAACATAACATTGCTAGTTCTAAAGGAGGTTGTGCAGAAGACAATACAGGAGTGTGTGTATTTTGCCTACCTAGTTCATATTTTTGTAATGGTCTTGGCATATCTGGAAAAGGTTGTTTTGTTTGAGGGTTTTTTTCAACCTGAACTGAAGCCCTGAGCACTCACATCCTTCCTCTAACCTTTCATTCACTGTTTTTCCAGGGCAGGCTGTTAAGGCATTCATAATTAATGTCTCCACTCTGTAGATGGAGAGCATACCCCATACAGTTTTCTCTAGCTTTAACAGGTCACATTTATGGGCCACAAAAATAGCCACATTCAAATTCCACTTTCAAATCTACTGGTTGGTCACCCTCTGAAACTCATTCAACTCAAGTATTTTCAACAGCAGCTTCCACCTCATGTATTAGCCACACATGGCACAAGAATCTCAGCTTCCAGAAGGTCAATGTTAAAGTAACCTCAAGTAAATATGGAAATCACTTCAATTCTCTCTAGACTAGCAGCCAACCTGGTTTGATTCATACTCTGTGCTTAATCTTACACCAGCAAAATATCATACTACTCAGCACAGAGAAGAGGAACATAAAAAACATTCTAGCCCTTATTCATGTACATTCACTGAAGTCTGTGGGGGCACAAGGATGCTGCTGTTTCTGTCACGATGTAGCAACTGGGTTAAAACTGGTGCTTGAAAAGTAAGAGTACTCAGGTAACACTAAAAATAAAGTCATCTGTGAGAAGCAATGAGCACACTTTCATGCACTGCAGATTTGGGTATGGCCTGATAATGCACAATATCAAACACAAGAAGAGATTTTAATACAGTGGTTTGGATAATTGCTCCATCATTGCAAGTACCATTTCTGAAGTATACTCAAAACCTGACTATTAACTGCTAAGTCCCCTCAAATCACTTAGGTAAAAAAACTCAGGTACAGTTACATACACAGAATATCCAGGACACCAGCCACAATTTAGACACCAGCTGCTAATTCGATAATTTTCAGAGAAGTTCTGGTCATAACACACTTTCATTCGCAACCTCTGTTTTGACTTTCTGCTCCCTCCAGAGATACACTAGGAGTCTCAAATATTTGCAGTTAATCTCTCTTTTGCAAGCATATTTCTGTGTCAATCATTTACCTCTATTCTATATTCCCAAAGTGTCAGATGGTCCCCTCTATACTAAATTAGTAAATTATTAATTTTTTTAATGTAATGTTCAACTAACATGTTCGACCATTTCCATTATCAAATTAAATTCCTGTCCATGAAGTACTGCCCCGTATTCCAACATGGGGCTTTACATACCCTGTTACTAATTTGTGTTGTAAGTACATTTACTGAGATGTTCGGTACTTGGAGCATCCCCACATAACAAGCATAGGACAAGCGTGAGAAAAGGGGGATTTGGGCTAAGCATCAACACTGGATGGGTAAGCAAAAAAAAAGCTCAGTAGGAACCTCAGTAATACACTACCAGCATGCATCTCAAAAAATTACCTTTGGGCAAGGTAAAAAGTAAAGTGAAAATTGAGAAAGGAAATGAAGCAAGTTTTGTGGTCACTGCAGTTACTCAAGTGCATGATGGACAGCATGGGAGAAAACACGAATGCAACTATTTGACAGCTTGGCAACAGGGCAAGGAAGACTTGTATCACTGTTCAGGCTGAAGGGAAAAAAGCTAGGATGTCCTTAGGCCCCAAAAGTCCTTGGCAAGAAATATCTAATATATAGGATCCACGGGAAAGATGAAAAAAAAGAAATGGCACAGTCAAAGCAACAATCCGGAAAAAATAAGTTGTGCAGCTCTAATTGGGCTGGCACAAGTCGGCAAGGCTGCTTTGCTCCAGGCAAAGGAAGCTGATGATGCAGCACTGAGGGCAAGCACAAAAATTTTTACCTGCAAGGGTGAAAAGTTGAAGCTGAATTTAAGGAGCAAAAAACAGGCAACATTTAGAGAAGATTCAAGTATGAGGAACTGAAGAGAAACTGCTGAAGAGTGCCCAGAGAAACATAGTCCTACAGTACATAATGTTCCCACTGAGACAAGAAGTTGAAAAATAAGGGTTTTTTGAGTTAAGTAGTACATATGCTGATAGACAGGTCTGGGCAAGGGAGCAATTGTAAAGACAAATAGCTATTTTCCTTGTAAAGAATAACAGAGAGACAGAAAGGCAGGTTTGCAAGAGCCAAATGTAAGCCGGCAGCCTTGTTCCACTGCACATATGAAGTCACATTTCTAGACAGAGTGAAAACACATGTAGCACAGTGTAGCTCATGTCTTGAAGCTGGGCAGTGTGGTCTAGGTGCTCCATCATTCTCTCAAGTGTTTTTTTTTTTAACTTGAAGTAATGCACAGTTACTTCCATTCATATCATCCTTCATGACTATCTGGTTTTAATGAGTGTAATTTGCTAGCATTTAAAAATCTCTATCAGCAACTTTACGTAAGAAATGCAAATTTTTTAACATTTCATCTTTGTACTAATACACGTGATATTCAAGATACTCATCTTTCTCCATTAGCTGCTACGATGACAAGTGACGGATAATTCTGTTGCTCACACACATCCTACTTTCTCTTAGTTCCAAGTACTGTTACACATCAAGTCTTTTTCCCCTACTGTTCTGCCTCCTAATCCTCTTAAATAACTTACTTGGAGTGATTTGGTG
>VZRO01004952.1:528461-603719 GCA_013397915.1 Daphoenositta chrysoptera | reverse complement strand
TTTTTTTTTTTTTTTTTTTAAATCTGGTTAATCTAATTCTCTCTATTCAGGTTTACATTCTTTTCATTGGTCTTGCAGAACTGCTTATTTCAGACCATTCAGGTCTTTTGCTGTGCTGTTTCACATTTTTCTTTCTTTTTGTCTCTCTTACACATTGGAAACGAAGAACCATCTAGGCAGAAAGAGCAGGTTAAACATAGCTTCTACCAACCTTCTGAGACATAGCTAACTAATCTATATGTTACGTCTAAAGATTTAAATTTGTTAACTCATGAGTTCATTGTTGGAGCATTAGAATGACTAGAGTTTATGAAGTGATATCCATCTCTTTAAACTGCATCACTATCAACACTTTTCATCTGGAAAGGGTCTATTATACTACACAGGCTAATAACAATAAACTGCTCAAACACATGTCCTGAATTGCAGTGATCGCTCTCCAAAACCATTTCTGGTGAAACGGTGCCCTCTTGTAGCAGAAATCGGTCACTGCAAGAACGGCAGCTTTGTAGTAAACACGTAATTGGCAATCCAAGTAGTTCACCTCAAGTGTTTGTTTCAGATCATTATGTACAATACTACGAAATTGGCACGTTTGCAGACTTATTTTGGAAGATTTTTTCCTTCCCTAAATTTCATTTACAAACAGCATTGCTCTTAGCCAGTATGTAAATTTCCTTTCAGCACCTCAACAAGTTAGTTAAGGCCACTCTTAGGGGAAGCAGTGGCCCTGTCTGTAGGTTTGATACATATATTCCCAGTATTTAGGAGGTCAGTCTATCCAAGCTTTCACCTTTCACCTTCTAAAGAAGAACTGGCAATTATGCAAGAATACTCTGCTGAGAAAGCTGTTTAGGATAAAGATCAATTTCTCAGATGCTATTGCTTTTTTACTTCCTGTCTCCTTTGAAAATCTCACACCCCTTCAGTGAGATTTTCTGGCTCCTCACACCCAGACCCTCAGCAGAAGCAGCTCACACAGCCTGCCAACAAGAAAAAGAACAGAAACAGGGGCAAAGATATAAAGTTTCTTCAGCTTCACAAACATGTGGGTGATGCCAGAAAACCAGCACCCACAGCCACAGCCACTCGCTGAGCACTGCAGGGCAGAACTGCACAGCCATGCTGCCCTTGCCATGGGGGCCTCTGCTCTCCCCCACTGACTTGCCATCCCTTAGATGTCTGGGGTTCATTTTGTCCCAGAACTGAACAAAATGAATACAGACAGCCACGTGACTCATGTTGTTCCAGCCACACAAGAAAGTTAGGTTAAGGTTTTTTATAACACTTTGTGTAATAATGTCCATTCTTTACTTAGTATTTATTCTTCGTTAGCATAATTCATTGGCAGCATCTGCTACTGTGGTGTTAAATATGAATTTATTGTGACAAGTACTTTGAAGAGGCCTTTTTACTGTTCAAATATGTATTACTATGAACATGCAATTTCTTGGGTTTTTTTTTTTTTTGCTTACAGAAAACTCTAGCTTATTCTTTTGTCTTCTGGTTGTTTGTGGGGAGGAGAGGGTGCAGGGGTTGTTTTCACGTTTGGTTTTGTTTGATTTACTTCCTAAACCTCACTTTTTACTAAAAAAGCTAGTATTCTCTTTAGATAGGAATATAATATCCATAGGTACTAGGGGGGATAACAGGAATAATTCTACCTTCACTCATGAGCATGCTTTCTAATCTCGTTTTAGAACTCCTTCCTCTGTGACTGTAATATAAATAAGCATAAGCAAATCATGTCAATCTGTGGATGATCTTGCTAATGGCAGTGGGGGAAAAAAGCTCATAGATTTCATATACAAAACACAAAGAAAGAATCAGATTATCACCTTCTCTCATCCACAATTTGCCTACTTCCTGTTCCTGGATTGTCACCTTCCAACTTCCATCATTAATACAGGGCTTAACAGAATGAAGTGCTACAGCATCACTGTAGCCTAGTATTTAAATAAACACAGAGATCTACCTAACAGCTTGGGTCTAACAACCCAAAAAAGGTTCACAGGTTTGAGCCACGGTTAACCAGTATTTTAGGGCATGAACTCCATCTGCGTAATGCTCTGTATGCCTGTGTGAAACAGGATCTTTAAATGTCATCACATTCTTTCTGGCTTTGAAAAACCACGCATTGTTCACTAATACTTGGACGCAAACTTCCTGCAAAAACAGAGAAACACAAAAAGCTCCATGCTTTAATATCACAAGCAAATCAGCAACACATGTCAACAAGAAACTCTTCCCAGGAAGTATGCAAACCTTTTCACAGTGCCACACCCTGCAAAAAAAATACTTTCCATATCTGAAGCTGAGCCTGGATCACATTTTGGAAGCCTGAGACAGATCCTACCCTCTTTATTACTGTTAGGTGTGAAGTCACTGCTTCTCACTATAGTTACACCAATCACAGAAAAATGTAAAACTTACGTATGTGGGAATCAAACTCACCATGCTGTTCATTTTGGAAGAGGACGAGCTTGCTCTCTGCTTCCGTAGGCTGTTAAGCTCTTCTGCATTTCCATCCTTTGGTTTTATGATCAGCCGGCTGCCCCCAGCAGTACCTTCTGAAGAGGACCTCAGTCGTTTCTCAACAAATCTGCCTTCCCGGTACGGACTGAGGCTATTGGCAAGATCAGCTACAAAGACAGAAGCAATCACTAATCATTACAGGGAATTGCTCTCTACAAGTATTTTCTTAATCAGAACACTGCTTTGCTTGAAATGCTTACACTGAAAGGGAATCACATGAGAAATGTTCTGTAGAAAGCAGACCGTGCTTACCTAGATAAAGGTGTCACCTGGGCCCCAGTTCACTGCTCAGCCCCCAGGCATGCTCAGCACACTACAGCCCAGCCCAGGGCTCCTCACAGAACCCAGAAGGACTCTTTTCTCCATCCTTTTCTTTCTCCCCTCATCATAGGACACTTTCAAATTGCTGTCAGTAAAACCTACCAGAGAAACAATCACTTGTCCAGTGGTGCCAAAACCCAACCTGCCTCACCCTGCGCCCAAAGGCAAGTCCAGCTTTTGAAGGGCCAGGTCACAACTTTGTTATCCCTGCGTAAGACAGGGATACACATTGGTTTCCATTTCTATTCAGCATTCCTAGTTTAGCCTTGCACCTGCACCCTCCAAACTCAGCCTGCAGTCAGCAGACAAAATCCCAGTCCAGTTAAAACAATAACACATCAGAAAAGAGGAGAAAAAAATACATTCTGACATGTTAGGGCAAATTTAGAGATGGGGAAAGATAAAAGCATAATAGCATATTAAATGTCACACATACAGAAAATCTTCTCTTCTTTCGCATTTTGCAAGAGAAGAGACATTTCCTCTAAGGGTTCTCAAAAAAAATCCATAAACTATAAAATATATGTAATATACATAAAGGTATACTAAGAAATATATGGCACATCAAACATGCTCATACATTAATGTCACATTCACAATGCTATCTATAATGATATCAGCTATGAGACCAGGTACAGAAGAGAAGATATCTATTACCAAATAAAATGCACAGAAATATTTTGTATTCACATCTAGGTTTAAATACTGTTTTAGAAAATCAAATGTTCAAACCAGTCTGTTTGCAACAGGTATAACGACTTATAACCATATCTTACTGAATGCCATGTAAGCTTTTTCTGTAATTGATTCATTTCATACAGCAGGATTTTATCTTTTTTTCAATGGTTCCTTTGTATGTTCAGCCAATTTCTAATTTGAAATACATTCTTCACCACACACAAAAAAAGGTATTTTGAACAGCAATATAAAACCATAACAATTAATCATCAACTTTTATATAGTCCAGTACTAGCTCTAGTATTTCTGTGAACATGAATCCAATTTACAAAAATCCCTCTAACATGATTCCAACTCCCATTAGCTTCTTTGCTGAAATACAGAAAAAATATCCAACTGCCAACACATGACTTCAAAATGCAGTGGGTATTTCCAAACATCCCTCCAAGCTGCTCACTTGCTGTTCTGGAGTACACTCTAGCTAGGCAGATTCCGAAACAAGAGCTCATTCACAGATGAGACAATGTGGCAAGGAAGACAAACTGAGTGTTCAGAACCAGTAATATACATAAATGGGAATATTTTTTCCCCAAAGTGACTAAGGTTCTGAGGGAAGGAGGTGCCCTCTGGTGAAAGCTAATTCAGTGGATTGATTTAATTTTATATTGCGATTTATGTACAAGATATCCAACTAAGCCTTGCAGTGACTAATAATTCAAAAAGAAAGATTGCTTTTGATGGCTTATAATCTACATGCCTAGATAAATATACAAGCAAAATGATGGGTGTGAATTTATATGAGTTTATACTTACCATCATTCATCTTCTAATACAATCACTACAAATGCTATCTTTTTAACTCTCACAATTTTTGGCCCACCACATACAGCCTCAGGATTATTCAAGAAAGCACCACTCATTAGGTTGGCTTGAGAAAATAAACTGTCAGAGACAAATGTCTTCTGACAACTGTCCTTCACTCAAGGGCCTGGTGCCTTATTTATCTGCATCTCTATAGATCAGGATTTCTAGGCACAGTCTTTCCACTTGATCTTGTTAGTATTTCCAAATTATTCTTCATAAACTAAAGATCCAGTGTGAAATTTAGAAGGTGATTAACTCCCTCAGTTTCATAGGTGACAAAATGACCATTTGGACACTTATTTCAGATGGAAGCAGAAACAGGATCTCTCATACTTTGACAAAATATCACTCTGACTTACTCTATAACATCAGTTGAATAGAGAAAGCGAGACTCCGGAAATTTCTAAACCCAGATCAATATAAAGTAAACTGTATTATTTCCCATAATCAGACTACGAGAATGTTTGTTTCTCTGTTGATGTCTCCATCCCAAATGATGCAACCCCATGGCTCAAGTCCAAAATAGCCATGTCTCAAAAAATCACAGCTTCGGCCTTTAATGAGAGCTGGGAATCGATACTCACTTTCTTAATTCATTTTCAACTCCAGCAAAGCATAGCCACGGGCAGCACTGATGGGTGTTTGCAAACTGTTGAACACAAGCTCAAAAAAATCATAGACTTTTTCTTTAATTCCTACAGTTTTGAGGAAGGGCCCAATTTGTACTTTTCGAACTTCATAGTTCACTTGCATAGTTCACTTGCAATTCTACCAAAACACTTTGTGGCAAAATAATCATTACAGAAGAAATGAAACCAGCCCCCCCAAAACCCACCAAACTCAAAAATTAAAAGACCGTGAGACATACCTTTAGGATGGTTTGATTCATAACCCTGTTGTGTTTTAAAGGACTGAGGTTCAGAACATGGAACAGTCTTAGACTCCACTACAGGAATTGTGTCTCTCATGTGCTTGGATGGCGTGCTATCATTTCTGCTCCCCCGTGCCTTTGGAGAGAGTATCACTGGTTCTTCGCTATGCTGTAACGCCAAGGTTTCTAAATGTGCATTTTCTGAGTTCTTTTTTTCTATGTGCCTACCATCATTAATATGTAGTCCATTGGCTTGCAACAGTACTTTTGTTTGATTAGCGACGGAGGTTTTGAATAAGGTACTGGATTCCACACTGCACAAGCTCGCGTGACTCACAGGAGGTACACCAGCAGAATGGCCAGTGTTTTGCACAGTATCTGTCATCACGGGAGCAGCAGCAGGATTAAAGAAGATCTGAGAGGTAGAGACATTGTGGCCAAAATCCTCTGCGAGCAGTGCCCCGGGCCCACTGCTGGGCAGGGCATCAGCCTCCGAAACAGAGTCCTCGGTCAGAGCGACAAAGTCTGAGGGGGTCTGGGCAGCCGTGAGGTCAGCCGAGAGCAGCGGGGACTGCAGGGAGCTGCCCAGGCACTCCGTCGTCTCAGCCGAGCACGGAGGAGACGACTTGGCCATCACAGGCTCGCTTTCCACGTGGGATTTAACTTCCAGCAAGCACCTGGGCTGCTGCACAGAGGAAACCGACTGACTCTCAGGAGCTGGTTTGGAAAACTTGTAGTGTGATGAAAAAGATTTAGTGAGAAGTTTCCGTGTGGACTGTTTGACGGAATATCGGCTTTGCTCTTCTGCAAAGCCTGAATCATCGCCCTCATTCTTCCCAGAGCTTATGCAATTGATAAAGACATTCTTATTAGCTGAGGGCTCCTTTCCCTTTTCAAAATCATCTGTCAAAGACCTTGTTATCTTCTTGTTTCGCGAGCTGCCAAAGCCAACTGAATGCCTTCCTCTGCTTTTTATGTGTTCATCTAAGCTGAGTTTTTGAAAAGTGCTAAGAGAGGACTGGGCACCATTTGAGACGTTAACATTTTGACTCGCTGAGTCAGGCTTCTGCTCACTCCCTTTCTTGTTATGGAAGCTAATGGAAGGAGTGCGGAAAATACTCCGTCGCTTTCCTGTGCTGCCTGAGCTGGAGTTGGTGCTGGATGGGGAGGAGGTGTGGACACCAATGGCATTGGCAGAAGAAGGCGAGGAAGGGAGGGAGTCGTGTCTCCGGCTAACACTTCTCCTGAATATTGGCAACCGAGACACAAGAGTCGATCGTCTGGATCCCGAGTCCCCCATCAGGGCACAAAGGGTCCGTGGTTCTCCACAGCCAATAAAACAACCTGGGATCAGAGAAAAATAAAGGGGAGAGGGGGAAGGAAGATAAATTATTCAGCCTCAAAGACCACTCAGACTCTTCAGTCAGGCTAAATACATGAGATGTCAACATCAATTTGTTGCATACACATTACTGAAGACTTAGAATTTCAAAGCAACATTCAAAAGGCAGCACTGAAAACCCAGCAAGTAAGGAAAGATGTGGCTCAAAATATTCTACAGATGAAAGATACAGTTTTATATACGGTATTTTACAACAGTATTGTATACAGTTACACTGGGTAACAGTATAAAATCTAAATGCCAAAAGATATACAAATATATCACCCAAATGCCCTTGTTTTCTAAGTTCTTCTCATAAACTGTAAGCTCTCTTAGAAGATACTTGATTTTTCATTATTTGAGTAGAACAAATCATTATTTTGTATTTCTAAATACTCAGATTTTTCCAAGAAAGGAGAAGATTTAAATTTTCCAATCTTCACTGAACTTTTTTGGGTGGATTTTTAATTATTTTACGTGCTTTTGTTAAAGGCTATATGTATCACTTTGCAGTACAGAAAATGACGGCATTGCAGTCCGGCCAAGATATGCAACACCGAAAATTCTTCCTAAAGAACTGTAAGTTGAAAGAATTTACTGTCAAAACATGGGATCATGTTTGCAACAATGTTTCCTTTGAACATTGCTCTGAAATACTCTCATAGCCTATTTGCTTATAATTAGATAATTTTTCATGTTTTTTGAAATTAGTGAGAAGTGTTTCCATGCACAGGCACTTGGCATTTTTAATAAATATTTAAGCAAAACTTATTTTGATTAGTACTGTAGATGTACTGGAAGAACATTAATCTCTATGAAACATATACCAGTTCTATCTCTTTTTGTTCTTGTTATAATAAACTACCACTGTGAAAGACAGGACCATGGAGAGAGCAATAAAAACATGTAATATATAACCACAAGAACACAAGAGGATGTAGGAATAATGCCCCAATGTAACTTCAGGAGCTGGTGTTCAGCACATAAAAATAAAAGCCAAGCCATTTGTCTAGGCAATGTTTGCATGTCAAGTGCAAAAACAAAGTAATTCATCTAATGAGCAATTTAAATTGTGTTATATGGCAAGAACAGGTATCTATGAGCAATATATATATTAGGTAGTGTATAAATACACACACATATATATAAATGAAAACAGAATATTTAAGTAATAATAAAACAACATATGTTATATAACTGTGAAAGAAAGGGTAACAAGTAAGTTCAGAGACTGTTTCTGACTAGATGTTGGACTGCACTTGTGTGCTGTAAACATTTTATTAAAATGCTACCACAGCTCCAGTCTGAACATGCAGTGCCAAGCAGCCACACTATTCACAAGCATCAGGAATCAATAAGCAATTTTGTAGTTCAGGATGAGAAAACCAGCTTGGGAGCAGTCACTAATTGCTAGAAGTCACTGGTGATCTCTGACAGCAAGCTAAAGCCCAATCTAGACAATGCCCAGGTTCTGTGACTGAAAACCCAACCTGAATTCAGTCTGACTGGGGCAAAGCTGACAACACAGGACCACACAGAGTTACCAGGATAATTTTACATGCACCAATGAACTGATGCACAGCCAGCTGTTCCATTTCACTGGCAGGTATGAAAGTTTGTATTCGGACCACTGTGTAAGAGCAGCTGCGGAGGGGGCAGTGCAGAGCAGCTGAGGTCCTCTGAGGTCCCACGGGAGCTGGCGTTATCCCGGCTTGTTCACCTCTCCACAACGCTGCCTACAGAAAATGGGCTTTCAAAAGCCACGTGAAACCCTCTCCATCCTTCCTCTACAAGCTTCTCTCGCTTCTTGAACCACTTCAAGACCTAACTGTCTTGGGGTTTTCTCTGCTGTTGTGACTCTCCCTGCAGGCTTACTGGTGTGTATGGATAAGCACACACAAGATTTTTAGAGATTGTCAGGTTCTTTTCCCTGTATTTTAAGGAGAGATCATAACTGCTGAAAAAAAGACTTTAGAATTCAGTTTTACAATAGCAGTAGATGAACAAAGTATTTTTAAAATACCTTACACCTCTATAGATATTTTACGGTCATATAAAACATTTGCTGCCACTGTTCTCTCTCCTGCCCACTTTAAATTTCCCACACAATTTAAATTGTCAGTTCACGGAAGAACAAGCCATCCTAGTTTATAATTACGATATTTTCCAAGTTGAGAGCAGAAGGAAGCAGAAAACTGAGCAAAAAGTACATGCTGTAACTTGCACTGGAAATACAAAGGCTGTGTCTGAACAATAGAGATTATTCCTAAAGACTGACCCTGAATAAACATAGCCTTGGCTTTCCAGGTGGTAATAAATTTTATTAGAATACATTGCCGCTAACAGCAGATAACAAAATGGCATTTATTCAGCGATTCTGCCTTTCCTGTCTCTTGAAGGAAGAACACAAATAAACTGTCAGCATTCCTCTTATTGTCTAAGCAGCAGAAATCCTCACCCATAAAATATGAACTAAGTACAATATACTGTTCTTTCTAGGTGTACAACAGCTATCAGAGGACATTTCTTAAAACATATATCCTTGTGTAAATATACCTATATACATGCATGCCCATGTGCATATACTGTTTGAATGTTGTGAACATTCTAGGATTATTTTTTAATATTAATAATTTAATATCATTATATGTTATCTATATATACAGACACACACTTTGCACTGCTAAACTGCCAAGGTTTAGCACTAAGTTAAAGTGATAACTTTTCTACTTGCAACACAAGGAAAAATAACAAGTATTTCAAGATAGCAAGACTTTCAGATACTAATGAAATCTGATCTTCCAATAATTTTTTTGCTTACTGCAGAGGAGTTATAAACTGCCATATATGCCCTATTATGAGTAGAATAGGAGGTGTTTCCTTTCAGCCTCCACATTTACCATGATTATTTGTACTTACAACTTTACAGCAGTAACCCTTACGGAGTGAAATTCACTCCAGCTACATCTTCTCTACAAAACCATTAATTTTCTTTATCTAACATCCTCGTCCCTACTGGCATCATTCTTAAAATCTTCAACAGAGGAAAAAGAAAATAGCAGTGAAAGACACCTTTGTTTAGGCTCCTTGTTTAGGAAATAATATATTTTGCATCATTATCACATAATGAGAATACTCAAGAAAACAGTCCCACTATTCTGTATGGAGGTGTGAATCCTGATCAAATACACTACCACTACTTTGTAATACTTTCGAATTCTAAAATCCACTTACTGCTGAAACTGAAGCGTTTACTCAGTGCTGCACAAGACAGACATTAAATTTTGCTTTTTATGGAATGGATTTTTGACGCACATTTCTGCAGCTGGCATTACACAAGACAGAGTTTGATATAATGAAGGAAAATGAGTAAGCTACTTTGAAAACAATTGCAGCCAGAGTAATAGTGGATTATTTTAGAATCTCCTCTTCCTCAAGAGCCTGGCTACAGCTCACAGTTTCTGAGCTCCTGTGCTCAAACAGAAATTAAAAACAAAGCATGAGCAAAACATTTTCCCTCTTAATAGAAATTTTAAAAGTTAATCAGATGGAAATAGCTTCCTTTCTTGTTGGTCTGTGCCAAGATGTTGCAAAATGCAGATTAATCTCAAAAATATCCTAATGTCGCATATTTAATTGCCAGAGAAAACCAAGAAGTCAAGATTTCTACACTTTGGCCTTATTCTTTCCCCACAGGAGATCTTTGGAGGAACAATCCAGCTAATATTCTAATATTCAGCCTTTATCTTGCCTATAGAAGTTGTCTGAGTTAAAAAAACACACAGAGTAAAAAAATTACGTAAGCAGCTCTATATTGTATGTATTACTGTATCTTGTCAAAAGAGACAAACTGCTCAACTTTCAGACAGTGAATGTACCTGCAGGAAAAAACCCACAAGTGTTAAAACAGGTAAAATTGTTAAAATATTACACCAATATCTCCAGAGAAATCTACTCCATCAGTTCACCAGCTGCAAAATAAACTGCAGTGCTTTTTATTTCAGCTTCTGTGAAGCAGCTACTCTCACATGAGTGTGCCAGAACTCCGTGCATTCAACAAACAGCATTCCTGGTGCTTCTGGTTTTGAACCCCAGTAGATGGAGCCATGGATCTACTTTCTCAATAACTGCAAATATGAAAAAGCAAAAGTCAGTGCCTTTTACATTTCTCATTGCCTTTGAGGCAAAATTTAGGAATTGAAATTATTTGTGAATTTTACCATTATCATAATTACATTTACACACCAAAAGACAACATATGCTTATTCAACACTGAAGTGTGTAGGGGAGTGCAAACACTCCCTTTATAAATAAACCAACCTGCTAGTACCTCTCAACACTTTCTAAACAAAGCTTTCCTAAAGAGGTTCTCCTTAAAGATGCACTTCCTAGAAATATCAAACAACATCTTCCACACAAAAAAACAAAACTCAATTAGCTATCAAAGTTTAAACTGGTAGATGATATGACACATAGCTGAAAGGCCTCAAACCTTAAATCAGAGCAGAATATCAATATGCACCTGCATGATTTTTAGGCTCCATTCATACTTTAAGGATGGTGACACATTTTCTTTATTGCTTTGAATAAGGAACTGTATAACAAAGCAACACACAGAGGACTAAGATGTACACCTTACACTGCAAATATCCTGCCTCCATCCCTCACATGAGCACTACCATGCAGCAGGAGGCAAGGACCACCTCACTGGTAAGAGTCTCTATAGACCAGCTGGCTCCAGCCTTACACAGAAATTAAATTTGCCCCAGGATACTACAAACCCACAAAAATACATGAAAATAAATATTTTTAACTGTCGGCAAGCCAAGAGAAGTCCTGGTGCAGCTGATGCACTTGTAAGAAGCAATCCCTTAGTCCACTGGGTAACATCATAGCCTGTGGCTCCTACCCAAATCATTAAGCTTCCATCATTTGGATTCCAGCACTGTATTGTCCTCAGCATTTAGGCAGTAATGCCTTCAACAGTTCTAATTTTATTCCAGTATTATTTGTCTCTCTGGTACATTTGTGACTTGGTTTTACCTGCACACGTCCCAGAGGTCACTATGTGTGATCAATCCGTTACATGAGGACAAAGACTCAAAGAAAAGCCATTAAAAATCAGTTTACTCTTAAAACAAAAGCAAACAAATAAACACCAGATAAATACTCAAGGCTTTAGCCGTTACCAAGGACAATGTAACTGAATTAATAGGATCTCATTGAAAACACCAGCAAAGCCAAATGCCTGAACAATAGAAGGCACTAGCTAGGAAAGGTGGGATTGTGGTCCTGAAACAACCTGGTTTTGCAAATGAAATGACTGAAACTCCTGATACGTAACAGCTCCATTTGCTTTTGTGAATAGCACTCTTGCCTTTTCCTTCCTTGTGCATGTATGTAACCCTTGCAGTGTGGTACAGAGCTGCACAGTGCATTCTGTGGAACAGCAGCCACAGTCATAATTCTCACGGTGAAAATTTATAAGCTCCTACCACGTCCACACTTGGTTGAAGGTTAGTTTTTCTGAACGGTTTTAATAAACAACAGAAGAATACCTAACACAGGGTGCTAGACCTTTAAAAGTTATGTATGTCTGTACATGTACAACTCTACACTCTTTTTCCCCTCTGTACTGAAAACTGATTGGGCAAAAAAAGCTTTTTTATATATAGGAAGAGCTTTTATATATCTGGGAAAAAAAAGTAATCCAAACACTGAGTTACCCTAAGGCAAGAGATGAGGTTTCTTTCAGTTTCCTGCACTCTGTAGCCCAGGCCTATCTCTATTTTCAAATACTCCTGTGCTTTCAGAAAATGAGAGGAAACAAGCAGATAAATTTGCAATAAAGAAGTCTAAAGCCATGCACATACATCAAAAGCCCATCTCCCACTTTGACTGGTCTTGTACCAGTTGGAGACGGTGATTTCATATATCTATAACTGCTATTCCCGGTGTTGTGATTAAATTGGAAGTGTAACAATCATTCAAAGACGACAACTGTAGGTAAGTCATGTATATATCCTCTTTTGACTTTAAACTAGACAGAAGGCAAACATTAGCATAAGACAAGTTATACACAACTCAGTCTGTCATTCATTATCACTGGGTACGTAAATATATCCCACTTGCACCAGGTGAACTGTGGCTTTACCAAGGGAGAACCAGGGTTACTGATCTTTAGAAACCTAGAGGCCACAGTTCTCTCACATTTAAACTATCCTCTACTTGAAACGTCTCTGTATCACACCAAAACTTATCTCAAAGCACTTCAGTAAAATATACAAAATAACCAAAGTGAACCAATCTTACTGTTAGTCTTTACATACACCCAGAAGCCAGTTAGTCTTCAGTAAGAACTGGGATCATCTACTAGCAAAAAGTTGATTGTGTGAAGAAGATAAACAATTAACTTTCACCCATTCAACAATCAGACATAAGAAAGGTCAGAAATGGGGTAAGGACCATACCACAGCAAAGCAATGAATTATTCACTTTCAACAAGTGAAGTGGACTTACACAGGTCCCTGAATACACATGGAGATTATGAAGGGACAAAGAGAAATGGATTAATTTTGAGACATCTTGGGTGGACATAGAGATAGCAGTCTGGGAACTAGGAAGGATTCAATAGGATCAAATGCCATCCTTCCTCCCTCACATCCTTCTCTCCTATCACCCCCATTCTTGGTGCCCACAGTTGTGTTTTTACAATGCTTAGAGATAGCAGAAAACCACCTTCTAATAATATTTTAAGGAAAATAATTGTATTTGGACTTCACACTAAGTACTAACATTTAGGCATAAATATAGGGTGTGTTTATACATAGACAGCAACTTGACTTCTGGCTGTACTTTAGTTTAACTTAGAGGGAAATGCAACCTACAAAGAATCGAGGACATTTTTTTCTTTCATGCATAAAAAATAGGTGTAAGATGCCTACTAGAGCACTGACTCATGTGCACATTGAAAAACAGCAGACCTAGCATTCACCTCAGCCCAGGACATAAAAAGAGGAAGAGACTTCTTGCCAGCCATTTGCTCTGGAATTCGAGTGGAACGGATCACTGCTGCACAAGGCAGTTGGTATTCTCACGAGGAAAATACCAGGAATAACACAGCCCTAGCTCTGTGCTGTTCAGTGCATAAAATTTGTTGGTAGAGTGAAGCAAAGCACTAATATTGGCTACAACTCCCACAGGCATTCAAAGCATCTCTATCAGCACCACCTTCCCCCCCCAAAAAAAACAAAATAAAAAACAAACAAAAAAACCCCCACAAAAATACAACAACAGAGCAAAAACACCGAACAGCTGCCTGAAAATATTCTGCTGGCTCACAAGACCACAAGACATCATAAAGGTCTCGAAAGCATAATCCACTTGATTTGCACAGTTAGCAGTCCATTCAAGTTCAGCTTTAATGTGCTCCTTCTAAAATCTGCGTCTCTTGCTCACTTCAAGCAAACCACCTCTTAACTGTCTCAGCACTGTGCAGTCCCAGCAGAGCTGCGAGTCTTTGTTCAGTGCTCTCCCTCTTTTCCTCTTACCTTCCTGAATCACAGCTCCAATGTCAGCAGCAATTTACTTTTCATGATAAAGCTTCCTGCACGTTTCCCAGCCTGGCTCCTTTTCAGTCTCAAGTGCTGCCTGTCTCTGCTGTGTATATGGCAACCACAGTGACAACAAGGGTTGGGGTCATTTATTACCTCTGTCACTGGTTAAATGTGTGACCTTAACAGCATTAAAAAGGACCAAATCCTCATCTGCTGTAAATTCAGCAGGCTCCAATGAAGTGAATCATGCTGATTTAAACCATTTGGCCTTTCATCCTTATAAGCCTCAAACACCCCATCTGTAATTCTTTGTTAATTCTTGCAAAAGCAACACTTGGACATGCATGATCCAATCACTCCCAGCATGCAGACTCGTAATTTAAGTAGATGGAAGCAGGGTTTTCTATTTTTTTTTTTTTTAATGATGACCAAGTACAGAATCCCTTAATGGATTACAATGAAAATTAGTAAAACCCTAGTAAATTAATCATGCAGTTCTGAAGAGCCATACACCTGTGTTCCATTCCGGCTTCTCCCTCTGCATCTGCTTAGGGCTGTGTTAAAAACAGAGCACTGGGACAGACAGACCCATGGTTTACTTCACATCCTCACAGTCAAAAAAGCAGGGCACTAAAAACTCTTTCAAGGGATCCACTGGGCTTATGTCCCATTGAATTCAATAGGAAAACTCATGTCTTGAAAGACATATGTGCTTTTGAGTAAAAGGATTTTAAAATACAACATATCTGTGGCTAATAGTATCCATGAAAGTAAACTGAGAAAACTTTGCCTAACACTAGGCAGTTTGATTTACAGATTGGTCTTTGATTAATAAAAAGGTAATAGTAGTGTATCACTGTTGGAGCTGTTGACTGTATCACCACAAAATAACATAATAGCAATGCTCTTTTCCAAATTCCTCTAAGCTCAACAGAAGAGAACAATTCCCAACTTATGCCTTGAAAGAAATCTAGTGATGCAAAATCAACTGAGATAATAGTCAGACTAAGGATACAGATTGACTGAAACCTTCCAGGCAAGCTTCTCACAGCTTACTAACTCTAATGAAAGGGAACCACATGATTCGTGTTCCCTGCAGTTTTTACCACACATGTGTGCCTCATGGGGATGAATATTAAATACATTCATAATTACCATCCTCAATATTGTGTAATTTCATTATTTTAATTGCAAACTAATTGCTTTAGTTTCTTTATATGTTAATGCACTCCATTGGACACTACTTATTGGAAGAATACATTTTTAGGAATTGATCAGACCACATTTAGAAATAAATTGTGATACTTAGCATGTTCTACCTACGACTTCTATGAACCTTAGCAAAGACTCAGGTAAGACCCCTTTTGTTATATTGAAATTCTAATTATTTCTAGATTAAATTTATCACACTCATTTCCACCTGTCTTCTTGCTAATAAAAACAATGAAAAAGAAGAACACTCAAGACAACTCGATATATTCATATACTCAAATTCTAATTACAAGTTGTTAATCAAACATTAAAACACTGTGGCTTACATTTCTGTAGCATTGATTAAGATAAGATAACCAAGTGCCACAGCAGTAATGCCTGGAACCACATATACAAGTTTACACACACACAGTAAAGACCTGCATTTTGTTTGGAAAACTGAAGGTTAACAAAGTCTAAGCATAAAACTGATGCCCACAAAGCAAGCACAGAAAGAAGTAAAAGAAACCAACTTGAAAACTCAGAGCTGCCTAAACAGAACAAAAACATCATGGAAGTTCCTATGAATTCCAGAAAAAATGAACACCTAATTTAATTTGTTTCTCTGGATTCAGGAACCCAATTATCTGGAACTTCAAAGTTTGTAGTCACAAAACAAACTTCCATTAATGTTAATATTCATCCCAAAGTTCAACGCAGCAAAGTCTACAAAAAGACGGTACATCACGGCTTCCATTTATCCCAGGTACTGCATAAATATCCAGGTGTTAAGTGGAAGAGTAAAGGCCTTTGAAGCCATCAGCTGTGTTTCCCCTACTTAGCAGTGACCTGCTCTGTGACCAAGGGACCCATAAGGACCTATCTCTCTCATTAGAATTACATTACCAGGAATATTTTAACCTAATAGGTATCTGAACTTCATATTTAGATTTTAGAGTCCTTAAATATAAGAAAGAGTTTTTTTACGGTATGTTCCTGGATATCTCTGGTGTGCTTTGTCACTGTTAACCAAAACCAAGCTGTACAGCTTCTAGAAGATTTGAATCAGAATCCATTATTATGTTCAAGTTGGTATTGTTTGCTCCCCTTTATCACCAAATATAAGTCTCAAAGCTGGTCTGATTTCCTGAAACGTCAGGGACATCAGTGAAGGCATTTTTACAAAAGCAGGTGCTTTATGCCAGTCCTGGAAGTCCAATCAAATCATTAACTTCTTAGCAGGGTGCAATCCATTTGTCTTCTGCCTCCTGGTTAAGATGACAGAAAGCAGAGATAACATCACCATGCCTAGAAGTTTGGTAGGAAGGCAAACTGCAACTTTTTTTACAACATACTCCCTCACATCTAAGCAACACGAATCTGTAGTCAATATTTTGCCTCCAGCAATTTTAGCATATAAAAAGGATCAACAAATAAATAGAAAGAGAAATTTGGTAGGCAAGAATGCCAATAGCAATAGAGAAATGATGGCAGAAATAACCTCTAATGTCAATTCAGAGTGAGCAATTTGGAGACCTGTCTCAAGGCAGCATCCCAACAGGAGAGACGCCTATAGAAATAAACAACTGCTCAGAAACTCAAGGAAGAAATTCAACTCACCTCTCAACCTAGAGAGAAGGTAAGTGCTAGAAGAGAGTTAAGAAAAAAAGAATGCTAAAAATGCAAAATATATTTTAGAAGTTAATAAGACACAAAAATTGAAAAGAAAAGTTCAGTGATAAAACCATGTCCGAACGAGGAAGAGTCCTAAAGTCATCCCAATTCATTTTTTAATTCCATTGAAAGATACATCACGGGTGAGTTTACTGACTTACTGCATTATGACACTCTCTCAGAGCCAGTGAAACTCACCTGGAACTTAGAAAAAGGATCTTCTGAACAAGCATGCTACACGGTTCAGTTTTTCTTGTGCTAACTCACAGATGGTAACTAATTCAATTCTGCCAAGCACTTCAGCACATGCTTGACTTTGACAATAATCTCACCCCTATTCAGTAAAACACTTAAAAGCACACACTTCTTCTAAAACATGAGTGATCCCATTGACTTCAAATGGGACATAAGCACAATGCTGAGTGCTTTTCTGGATCAGTGCACAAAGACATAATTTAGCCCCCTTCACTGGATGAATTGGACATCCTGTGTCTTGCCATTTCATAATAAAAGACCAAAAAAAAAGTAAAGCAAACCTTAAAGGGTCAAATTAACTATGTAGTAACTGTAACCCAAATTGCCCTGTTCTGAATGCTTTTTAGGGTTATTTTAAAAGCCGAAATGAATTCTCAGTGTATTTTATACACTAGGAACAAATGATGCATTATTTTCTCAAATTTATGCACAAGCCTAATTGCTATGCAGGCACAATTAAGAAGATCTAAGAAATGCAAAACGAAGATACCATATGGTTCTCAGTTCCAAAAATCAGACATAAGAGCAGATTTCACACACTTCTGTGTGAACACAAAACTTGGATTAAAAGACAGCTAAATACAGCAGGTCTCCAGTCTTGAATGTATTAAAGAGGTGTCAAAAACAAGTATGGGTATTTCCCAATTACCTCAATAAGTAAACAGTTTGCATAGTAATTATTTAAAGGCTAACAATACCAGGTTTAAAAAAATGGCTTCAGAGGGACATGTTAGTTCATTTCCACATGTATACCTATGAGATACCAGCATTTGGTACCTGACCTCTGATTCTATACATATCTGAAATTTTGCTGATTTAGTTATGTTCTTCTAAGATAAGTGAGATGAGCAGTTTTCACATATTTCATTTTACCCAGGCATATTTTGTCTGCTTTAGCAGCATTGGGTGAGTCTGAAGAAGCTGCAGAGGAGAGATATCAGTAAACACAAGAGAAAATTCAGAAAATTGGGTTGTGCAACCTCAGTTAACATCAGCACTCACAACTGCATTAATTACAAGCTCACAGCTAAAAGTTTTAGACAGCTTTAAGTTTTAGCTCATGACACTGTCTAGTCATGACTTACTCCATCACACCTAAACTCTACAATATTAAATAGCAATAGAGTTGCCACACTCAAAGTTGCCTACAAATATTAGAGAGCATATTGTGAAATGTATTAAAGAGGTGTCCAGCAAAAGTCTCTACTGTTGCAAAAGCAGTAATGCAAGACCCATCTTCCTCCACGGCCCTCAATGATCAAATAACAAAACTCACTCCTGGCAGTAAATATTATTCCTACTGCAGCTTGTATCACAAAGACTGGCCTTTCCCATTTTAAATGTTTTGACATAGTCAATAATTTTAGCTGCTTCTGCTTAGATGTATCTTCTTCAAAGTGAAAAATGTCAGTCAGAAAGCTTGACTGCACCTGAAAGTGAAGCCAACAAATGATTCATTACAGTCAGTAACTCAGTGTCCACATGGACACCACTAACCAGTCATGTCCCTCAAGGCCTGTACTGGGACCAGTGTTACTGAATATCATCACTGACAAAGACAGTGAGAGCAAGTGCACCCTGCACAAGTCTGTGGATGACACCAAGAACAGCTCCTGAAGTGAAAGTATAGAGGTTTAGATTGAAATAAAGAAGAAATTTTTTATGATGAGAGTAGTGAGACACAACTTGCTCAAAAAAGCTGTGAATGCTCCATCCATGGAAGCATTCAAGGCCAGGGTGGGTTGGGCTTTGAGCAACCTGGTTTAGTGGAAAGTATTGCTGCCTATGGCAGCGGGGTTGAAACAAGGTGATATTTAAAGGTCCCTTCCAACCCAAACCATTCTGTGATTCTGCCCAACTGCCAGAGCTGCAAAGAAGTGTTGAAAGGCACCTAAAAGCTGTCAGCTGCACCAAGCCTGTCAAAATAACTCTATAAAGCAAGATACCTTGCATACTAATGACAAATGTAAATTCCAGGTGAACCTCAAAGGTACCTCAGAATTGATTTTGAGATAGGTGGTGCTGGAAAAGTCCCTTAATGAGCAACATAAAAATAAAAATTAGCCTGCACCACAATTCAGATTCTGCACACCAGGAGGGAAAACATCTTCTGCTTAGAACTGGTTAACACAGCTGCTGAACCAAGCCCTCCTACATTGCAGCACATGTCAATGTGTTCCCAAAACACATCCCATTTACATCTGATTACAGAAACACCTACTGATTGCCATATATTCTAATTCTCATGTCTGCCTTGATCTTTTTATTTGTGTACATAATGAAGCTTTCAAACTGGAACCAACAGGTAAGTTAAGGGCCAGAACAGGAACTTTTAAGGTGCTGATATTACCAACTTCTATGAATAAGAACTCTTGTTTCTACACAAAATGAGCAACAGTGAATCTCTTTGCATATTTGCTCTCCTTGAATTTTCATGAATTTATTTTCCAAAAATGGAATGTGTTCCTTGATTATTCTTCTTTAGAAAACGAGAAGACAAAATTATCTAACCAAAACACTGTGCTGCTTGTTAAACACATAAACAGGGAACATTCTATGAGAAGATGGGAACTGCAACCAAAATTCTGAAGAGCAACATCACCTGGATTCCACCAGCGGTTGTCAGATTAAGCAATCTTATTTTGAGAACTTAAACCACGTTCTGAAGCCTGGTAGAGTACACCTAATTGTTAATCTTGTGGGGATACACATAGATATCCAAAATACAGATATCATGAATGAGGAGCAAGCACACGCTGTCTAGAAGTCTCACCAGGACTGTGAGTATATTAATACTTAATCCAGTAGCTCTTGTTAGACAACAAGCAGTCACTTTACACTTGTAAATGTCACATTTAAGCAAGCATCCTGCTTGCAGACTCTCTCTGCACTCGTAAAAACAGTGCTAACAAAAGGACTCAGAGAGATGGAGGTAAAGTCTGCAGAGGGGATATAATCAGAAGTAATGAAGGAGAGCTCCGTTCCTGGACAGCAAACTGCCAGATTCAGAGCCACCAAACCAACCTTCTGCTTTAGCAGAGCAGGATGTATTTTGCATGAAAGTTCTAGAACTTAAAAGTGTTACCAAGAAATTGAACTAGTGACAGCACTGTGCCATCCACCAGCTTAGATGAGATATTCAAAAACATCTGATGCACAGCAGTCATAACTAGTCAGTCTTGCTGACATCTTTTGAAAAATCACAATTCTGTGCAGAGAGACAATGAGGACTTCTAAAAATGTACTGTATCTGACTACTGCTTACACAGCCAATAGCAAAAAGCTGCATGAACTTCTTGAGATAATTTCCCAGAGTGTTACATTCCATGTCTTTATGTTCAGTGATGACAGACGATGACAACAGCAAATCTCCCTCATTTTCTTCTGTCAAGAACATATGTCACAAAGGCAAGTACCACATGCAGGAGATGTCTAAGAAACGAGGCAATAATCTTCCAGGATCTGACAGCGACCAGACAGTGCAACTAAGTAGAGGAAAACACTGAATAGAAATGAAGTCTTTTCTTAAAAAGAAAATGCTGCTACAAGAAGCTTCAAGATAGTTTTTCTTCTTCAATTGGTGACAAAAGCATCTACCATTAAAAAAAAAAGAAGCTTCTTATTTCAGCAGCCATGTATTATTTTGACTAGATTAATGCTTGTAGGTCCTGTCTCACTCACTCTATTTATTAAATCACACCCACATTTAAGAAAATATGGTCAATACTTCAATAAGCTTCCAATTCAAACAAAAACAGATCTGAATTTAACAAGCAAAGGTGAACGATGAAACTTAAAGGATAGTATAGAAACTATTTGTTTTGTGATAGTATAAAGTTTGCTAGTATGGTTCTAAATTAATCTTAAAAATAGGGATTACACATTACATAGACCTCTGATGGAAGTCAGTAGAAATGTGTTCCTTCTCCTCTGCCTTGACTTTAGATACACTACAGGTATTTCACAACTTTTTTTAGTTAGCCACAGCCTCTTCTTTCATGTTAGCATTAAGTTTTTCACTCTTCATTTATAATTCAAATGAGGATTTCTTAGGTCTTCCACAGTCAAGCAAAAGGCTTAACAAAATACACAAGATCTCTCTTGGTGAGCACATTTCTTGGTCTTAATTTTCTTATATACATTCACTGAGTACCCAAAGGCAGCAGAATATCACTATCCTCTGTCTCTCCTCCTTGTTGACTTTTGCCATTCCCCACCAAATCTACTGTGCAAATCACAGTCCCTGAGGAATTCCAGAAGTGTCCCATCAGACATACTTCTGAAGGGTTTGTCTACATTGCTTCTTATTTAAAGCCCAATTATCAAATCAATTTTTAAAAATTATTGTAGTTGTTTTACACATATGAAATTTGAAATTTTTATTCATGTTTTTGAAAGATCATATATCATATCTGTGCCTCTCTGTCTTCAACCCAGCTGCAAAGCGGATGGATTTCTTTACTTTCTATCCCACATGGAAAATTACACTAGTGCTGTATTACTTTTCCCTTAATGACATCAATAAAATTAACACCTCTTCTTTAGTCCTAAATTCCTATCAAGAAGGGCAGAGATTGCACTCTCTGTTACCTCTTAAGCTCATTACTGCTCTAATAATTATGTCAAGGGTTACAACATTTTTGGCTGCGAGCCAAAGGACACTGTAAAATACTGTGATGCATTCTCTTTCAGTCTCTGTTTTGGATCTTATCACAAACTACTACAGAAGACATGGCAAGCTGAAAAATAGGTGTAGCTTCAGGAAAGTCCAACAGCAGCCTCATGAGTTATTTTCCTGTTATTATGAACACAGCATAAACAAAAACACACAGTTCTACATCCTGCTAAAATACATATATTCTCTCAGATTGCTATGGTCAGGCTCAATTTCTCTCTGAGATTTATCTCTCATTTAGAGCAATGGGGCAGGCTAACCTCTTGTCCAGGCTCTAGCTGACTGCTTTTGTGCACTATCTCATCCTTGACTCAGAACTCTTTTGAGTTCTTCACAACATAAGTCAGGTAAAATGGACAGGTATGACATGCACAAGAGAGATAAGATGGACAGCTCTCTCCATGGTCACTCCACCAGCAGCCTTGGCCTTTTCAGCCATCCCTCCTGGGCCATGCTCACACAGGATGTGCCTCCCCAGGACCTGGAGCAGCACGGCCCAGGGCAGAGGGAGCCAGCCCTCTCGTGCCCAGCTGGCTGTCACCTGGAGGTCCTGGCAGGTGGCCTGCTGGAGCAGCTCAGTGGGGTTTGGCTCATCTCTGGCTTTGCAGGAAAGGCAGGAGACTCTCCAGGCAGTGAGCGGTGGGGCTCAGGCAGGTGGGATGGTGTCAGGTGGCTGCGAGCCGGGACCCGCCACAGCCTTGGGCCAACAACACGCAGGGCAAGGGCTGAGAGCCCACGTGGAAGCAAAGCTTGGGCAGGCACCACAGCTCCTCTGCCTCCTCCCCAGCCCTTCACCCGAGCCCAGGAGGTAGAAGTGGGTCTCAGCTGCTGCAGAGGGAACAAGGATAGGCTGACAGACAAGGGGAACAAGACAGAGCCAGCCTGAGGTCTTCTCCACACCATCGGCTGCCTGGGACAGCCCAGCCAGAATCAAGTCTCTCCAAGAGAGGCCAAGACTAAGAGGTCTCAACCCCTTGAGGCCACTCTGCCCCTTTCATTGTGCTCCCATCCCTGTGCCTTCCATGAGATAGGCCAGACACCCTCAGCTTCTCCAGGAACATGCCGTCAAGGTGATTGCTCCTGCAAGAACTATGACTTACCTGCTGGCTTTAGAAAAACCCTGACTTGATGAAGAGGTACCTAATGCACCTGCACCATTGCTAGCTGCAGGGAGACATTCCCCATAGTAAAAAAAAATGTGGGAAGACTTGGAAGAGAAAATGACACATTTCTCAACCATATGTTCACAGCTCCAGCAAGGCTCAGGGTAGGAGGCAGGACATTGAGGCAAGGTCACAGGTACTATAACTGTGTCTTTGACCAACTTCTAGCCGATTTAATTATTACTAAAAATTAATGCAGGTATGTAGGAACCTGTCACTGTAACAGCTGAGACTTTCCACTGTGGATAAGGAAAACCCATCCAACTTTTGCTCAAGAGAGAGGATACAGAAGTTATAAACACAGGGTACCCTTTGGTTTTACCTGTGAGACCATGGAGAAACCATGAGTAAGTGGGATGGAAAATCTACCTCAACCCTAGAGACACAGATACATGAATTGCAGGGAAGAAGGATCACAAATGGGGGTTCCTTCAGGAAAACTGCTGCTGCTCCAGTCTACAGCAGGCAGTTTCCCAGGTAGGGAGGTAAAGCTGACTTTACTCCTGATCCTATGGAAAGAAATTCTAACCCATTTCCGCAAGACATAAGTGAAGGATCCTATGATGAGTATTAGAGGGGGCTTGCCTCCAGCCAAGAAGGTAAGAGGGACAACTGGATTTATTGAACTGTGTGGATCCAGTGGCTTGGAAGATCAGGTAGATACCAGTATTCAGTGTAGGCTCTGGTAGATACCAGTATTCAGTGTACCCTACTGGCGTTGAAAGGTAGTGGGCTTGCTGTATAGCTGCCTTGGAGACAGAGGAAATTAAACAGCTGTCTATCTTGCCTGGTCTTTTGAGGACCCTCCTCTCATGGTCTCACTGAAGGTCGAAGGTCCACAGGTACTGATCACTGCCATACCAGTGCACCACCAGCAATGCCACATCAACCAAGACTCCATGCTTCTCATCCATAAACTGAGTCACCAACTGGATCACCAGAGAGTCATTAGCAGGACCTGCTCACCCTGTAACAGCCCCATATGGCCAGTGTTAAAGCCTAATGGAGAATGGAGATTAACAGTAGATTATTGTGACATGAATGAAATCAACCTGCTGCTATACCAGACACGCTTGAACTTCCAACACGAGCTGGAGTCAATGGCAGCCCAGCGTGCCAAAACTGATACCACTAATGTGTTTTTGTCAATCCCTTTGGCAACACAGCTCGCTTGCACTTGGAGGAGTGCCCAGTATACCTGGAATAACCTGCCCCTGGGATGGACACACAGCCCTACCATCTGCCATGGAGCAATTCAGACTTCACTGGAACAAGAAGCAGCTTCAGAACACCCGCAGTACATTGATGACACCATCATATGGGATAATACAGCAGAAGAAGCTTTTGAGAAACAGAAAAAATACTTCAAATCCTTCTGAAAGCTGGTTCTGCCATAAAACAAAGTAAGGTCAAGGGACCTGCACAGGAGATTGAGGTTTTAGGAATAAAATGGCAAGGCAGAGTTGGTCAGATCTCAATGGGTGTGATCAACAAAATTACACCAATATCCACCAATTAATAAGAAACACACAGAAGCTTTCTTAGGTATTGTAGGTTTCTGGAGAATGCACATTCCAAATGACTGTCCAATTGCCAGCTCCCTTTATCAAGTGACGCAGAAGAAGAGCAATTTCACATGGGGCCCTGAGCAACAACAAGCCTTCAAAAAAATCAAACAGGTGACAGTTCATGCAGCAGCCCTCAGACCAGTCTGGACAGAAAAAGATGTACAAAAATGTGCACAACAGCCAGGACGAACAGACCTTCCTGGAGCCTCAGGCAGAAAGTACCAGGGGAGCCTTGAGGTCAGCAACTAGGGACCTGGAGTCAGTAACACAGAGGATCTGAGGCCTGCTATATCCAAATGAAAAAGAGATACTGGCAGAGAAACTGCTTTGAGTTTTGGAAAGTATATTGTGCTAATAAGGCAAGCGAAGTACTTACATACATAAAAGCTGGTTGCTCCAGCTGAAAAGACAGGACACCATTTCTTAAATAAATGGCTGTAAAGAGAAGGGATTTCACACCTGTAAGAGAGCTGACAATCTTCAAATTTGAAGCCTGGGACCTTCACTTTTTCATCAAATAAAGTGTTTTAGACTTAGAAGAAAAGACATGGAAGAAAAAGAGTTGTGTTTCAGAGACACAGCTATCTGACTGTCCTGCAAAAGCACAGAGCACAGCAAAAGTCAACAGATGCCTGTCATAGAATGATAGAATAACCTGAGTTGGAAAGAATTCACAAGGATCATGGGTCCAGCTCCTGGCCCTGCACAGGACAACCCCAAGAATCACACCATGTGCCTTTAGTAGACAGCAAAGTTAATGACAGAGCAACTTTCTGACCCTCACAACAACTTCATTTTTAACAAAACTGACCTTCATTAAACTGCATTATTTTTAGTAATGGTCAGAGTTAAACCTCTGCAGGGCCAGGATTTCATGTTTGCATCTAATAGAAAGTCAGCTTAGACTTACTTTGAGTAGTAGCACATTATTTGTGTATTTCTTGCACTTTTAACCCCTTGAGGGACATCAGAAAGTTTGGATTTATGACTTAATGACTGTCTTACTATGGAAAATAACACCCAGAACTACAGTCCATATCCCAGCAAAGTACAGAATATTAGTGCAATTAACTCAGTCTTACACGTTTTGATCATCAGATCAAAACTCATCTAACTCATCCAGATCATCAAGAAATATCACTGAACAAAGGAGGGATTTTTTTCTTGTATTTTACCCTCAGAAGATACCTTGAATAACACAGTGGCCCAATAAGGCACAATAATCCAAGAGGCAACAAAGTAATCTATTACAAACTTATCTGTGTATAAAACACCTGCCATTTGTCCCCATTTACTGCACTCTTTACAGCTTCATGCATAACAAAGAAATAAGTATTCAGCCTTGACTCATCCTCAATTAGATAAGGGATAGAGAAGAAACATCTACAGCCTGCAAAATTACTACCAAGAAAAGATCTGACAATTATTGATTGGCTCAAGCAGAATTAAAGGAAAAAAAAAAAAAAGAAAAAACAGGTCATGAACTTCTAATGAACTCTAAATAAACTGTAGAGAGAGACAACAACACATTGTAGGTAATAGATCAAGTTTCACACTTGACAAAACTGCTAAAAAAGCTTCTACAGTTAAAAAAATAGCCAAAAAAGTGTTTTCCTTTTCCTACAGCTTTGCTGCTATTTTCACAAACTTAAGAATCAAAATCCCATAAGACTGCATGTCTCACTAGCAAAGGGCAATGCAAGAAGGTTACAAGATCATCAGTTTTCCACTGAAGGAAATTTTATACACATTTCTACACCTTATACTCATATTGGATATTTTTCTATTGAACTGTAAGGCTGAATTGAAAAAAAGGAAGTTAATCAATACATTCCTCAGGAGACTATAAAGGTTAACATACTACTCAAAACAAACAATACCAGATCCCTCTTGAAGAACATGACAAGACAGAAACAGTTTTAACTGACATTTTTAAAAATATATCCCATTATAGCCAGTCAATCCCCTTCCACTCCCCAAAGTGCTTATTTTAGTGAACTTTTACTTCAGATTATATTCTTCAGATTACTTTAAGCATGAGCTGATCTATCAAAACTTTCAGTGGAAACTTGGCATTTTCCCACGGTTTAATTATCTTGCACCCTGGTCTGACACAATTTTATACCAACCTTCCACGGTATTAGAAATCAAGCTGCTTCTATCAGTAGAGAATACTAGAATTAACATCCAGTTCCTGGAATTCCCTTTGTTAATGAAATATAAAGTATTCGAAAGGGGTAAAGAGATTGAGGAGACAATGTCTTTGAGCGCTGCCTCTAAGGTGGCACTTTGTCATTCACCAGATGCCATGCCCTTGGCAGCTCCCCATTGACCCTGCAGCTGTGGCTGTCTTGACAGAAACATCAGTCTTCAAGACACCAGTGATGTCCCCTGCATTTCTGTGGTGCCTTGTGTGAACATGGGGAAGCCACCTAGTCATCCAAGCATTAAAATGGATAATGCTTTCAGGGTTATTGGAGGAATAGACATAAGGAAATGTCTACATAAGAGTTCTAAAATGAAACAAATAGGCACAGCAAACAGTGGGGACAAATAGCGACAAAAAGAAACTGCCTTACAAATGCAAAAAATTAATTATTCATTATTTCAGTATTATCCCAAACGTTCAAATGGGAAAGTTCCATTGCTAAATGTTAGACTGTACATCTGCTGCTTGCTGAGAACATATGGTGCAATTGTAACGGGAACTGCTGTCTAAGGGAATACAGCACTTTATTTGAGAGGCACTTGCATTGTTCATCATCTTTCACTAACCACATACAAGTTGCTCTGCCGTTCAAAAAACCATAGAACAGGTCAAACAAGACCTTATATATCATCTAGTTCCAACATCCCTGCCAGGGACCGGGACACATTCCACTAGACCAGGTTTCTCAGAGCCCCACCCAGCCTGGCCTTTAACACTTCCAGGGATGGGACATTCACAGCTGCTACAGGCAACCTGCTGCAATGCCTCACAACCTTCACATTGAAGAATTTCTTCCTAATACCTAAGGCTACACTCTTCCAGTTTAAAGCCTTTTACTCTTTGTCCTTCCCCTACATGCCCTTGTGAAAAGTCTCTCTCTGGCTTTCTCTTAAGTCGCCCACAAGATACTGGAAGGTGCTGTATCATCTCCCCAGAGCCTTCTCTTCTCCAGCCTGAACAACCCCAGCTCTCTCAGCCGGAGTAGGAGAGGTGCTCCAGCCCTCTGACCATCCCCATGTCCTCCTTGGAACCTGCTCTAACAGGTCCACGTCCTTTTTATGTTTGTGGTTGCAGAGCTGAGGCAGCTCTGCAGATGGGATCTCAGCAGAGCAGAGGGGCAGAATCCCCTCCCTCACCCTGCTGGCCACACCGTTTGTGAGGAAGTCCAGGATACAACTGGCTTTCTAGACTTCAATCACACATTGACAGGTCATGTCCAACCTCTCACCCATCAGCATCCCAAAATCATTCTTCGCAGGGCTGCTCTCAGTCCATTCTCCACTCATTGCATATCAGGATTTGGACACGTTTGCATGGCCGTGTTTTGAACTGTTCTACATTATGTATCTGTATTTTTCTCCTTTCTGAATATGTAGCTAGGACACAAAGTCATTCAACAGATCAAATAATTCAGAATTAAAGGACATCTCTCACCTCAGTCAGGCTAAACTGCAGAGAAAATAAGTATTTTCAGAATTATCTTCGTTTTGATAATTATTTTTTTAAAGAAAGAGTCTCTGGGTGACAGCATCAGACTTACAATCTGTTCTGAATGTTTACACCAATCTCTGTAAGCACAATAAGCCCATCAAGAACCTTCTAAATAATTTGTGTTAGATAAACCAATTTAAAATGTATAGGTAAGTGTAAACAATTTCGTATTTACTTGAACTTCTTGTTACTCCAGTTCTGGACCACCACCCACTCTTCACCAAGCAAAACGTGTATATTTGAGCAGATGAATTGCCTACTTTGACACAAGAGAGTGGAAATACTGGACATATGGATTAGTCCTACTGTCTTTCATCTGCTTTCAACACATAAAAGGGATATTCAGCACCTTACTGCTCCTTTTACTAAGACTTCTGTTTTCTTACATTCTTGCAATGAATTACGAAATACATGTTTTCCTCTTGTTCAGCTTTGACAAATTAGCAGTCTGAATTTGCCAAGCACAGGGATTTGGCATTCCACACTTTATTGAATGAGGAAGTCATTAACAGATCAAAGCTCAAATGCTGGTGTGCCTGTTTAAAGTTATTTGCATTCTTACACAAATACGTCACAGGCATACAGTGCAGACAGCAATTTCACACACTCAACCCTGGCTGATTTGAGGATACCATAGACAAGGAAACATTTGCAATATTCAGGCCAATAGGTTACATTAACCATTACGGTCTCATTTTTATGGATTCTAACTGCAGCTTTAAGAGCCTTCTTTTATAAGGAGAATCTGAAGAAAACTACAAACAAAATGCTGACACACCCGTGAAATGGAGAAAGCAGCCAATGACTCAGACTTTAAACTTTGCTCAGGAGGACGGCTATTTGAATACAAGGAACAAAATACATAACTGTAACAGAAAACACACAGAAAGTAAGGTTTCGGCACATAGAAACTAAAAATGGAGGTGGAGCCAATATCAAAGTATTCCTTAAGATACACAGGAGATAGGCTTGGACGGACAATTCAGATTGTACTGAAAATGTAATTAGTTACTTAATAGAAGAAAGTACTACAGATAGCATGTTACAGCCGAATACAAAACTTTCAGCCCACAAAACAAAGCGTGCCTAGGAATATCCACTCCAAAGATACTGGTAAAAAAATCCAGCAGCTTAACACCAGCCTTACTGCAGCTAATTTTAAGCTATTATACATATATGTATTTGCAATACACGAATCTGCTCTCTAATCCAGACCAGCTGAAGTTACATGGCAATAGCAAGTCATCAAATACTAATCCTGCCCCGACCACCCAGTTCTTACATGTCATCTGCAATCACTAAGGCTGTTGTGAAAGAATAAATTGGTTTAAAAGAAGATGTGAATCTGTATTTTTTTTCCTCTCTGTTGCCACAGCTCCTGCTCTGGCTTTATTCTCTTCAGGATAGTACATCTCGTTGTGTAAAGTTTCCAAGCTGGGGACATCAGCACAAGGCACACACCTGCATGGCTGCCCCTGGTCTGGCCCTGACACCTGTCCATTTCTCCAGCAGAACTCTCTCACACCACACCCACGGACCTGCTCCACAATTCCCCAGCTTCAGGCTGTAACATCTGAAAGACCTTCAAAAGCTTCCCAAGTGAATAGCCAAAATGACAACTACAATCCTCAACAAACAGAAATGACAGAAGAACTGACCAAAGAGCACAAACCCAGGTTTCCCTGTGCAGCTTCTGAAGCAGAGAATACCAGGCAGCACAGTGAGCTTCTGGAAAGGCAGTAAATGCAGAAGGTGCTGTACCAAAGCAAAAGCAATGCCCTGAGACACATAATCCAGGGCAAAGTGGACTGTGTATAGATGATAATGTATAGGTAAGTGTAAATGTTATGCTTATGTCACCCCTCTGGAGCTTATGAAAATACCAAATCTCAATGCTGTGAACAGGAGTGCTGAAATACATCAGGCAGATCAAGTGAAAGAGTTTATAAAATGTCTCCTCTATCTTTTTACACAACTAAGACCATTTAATAGTTTCAAAAGCTACTGCTGCCAGACATAAGTAAAAGGCAATGTTGAATGAAAGAGGAAAAGGCTTGTAACATTGGCCAGGAGTACTTAGTTGAGTCATTCCCCCATTTAGGAATGGGCTATACAGGAATACAATACCTAATAGGAAGCATTTCCAAAGCAAAGACTAGAATAGTATCTTGAAACAATTCCCTGATGCTCTCTTTTGGGCTACCTGAACTATTTTGTGTCATTGAAGGAGGTAGAAATATTTAAGAGAAATAAAATCCCAAAGAAAAGCTCTTATTCTGATAACCTCACTTTAAATTGCATGGGAAAAGCCAAATGGCAAGTGTATAATTAATCTGGTCAATAAACAGTCAATTCAACTTCTGAGAATATGTTTCCTTCTTCCCACTATGAGGAAGGAGGAAACATTTATTGTGCTGACAAATGTCTGAGCATAACAGGCCAGGTGCAGTGTTGGCACAAAGATGAGAAGAGCTACAATGCTCCCAGGAGAGGATGGTCACAGCTGTGTCACAAGAAGGTGACATCTCACATCAGCTGAAACGACATCAACCTGACAGGATTCAGCTACAAGGGTCCTATGAAGCTTCACCTGTAAACACAGTACACAGCTCACAATCAGAACTGCCCGAGGCACAACAGGTCACACAATAACAGAGTGCACAACTCATACTAAGTCATACAAGGAGGGACAGATTATACCCAATTATATCTTGCTTGCCCATCTACCCACATCACTTAATGTTAATGTGGTATTAGATCACTGCCACTTCAAAATCTGGAGAAGCTTTGTTTTGTGGCCAGGCTTTACTAGACTCCATCTGAAACACAGATGGTCATTATCCATTACCACAATAGCCTGTCTGCTGATTAGGTGACAAAAGAAGTGGGTTTCTGCAACATCTTAGTTTAGTGCTGGTTTTATCAGTACACTGCAAATAGCACCCGTCACACTACCAAAACCATCAATACAGGACAAACACAGAAACAGGAAGAAAACTGCACAGCAGTTTTCTCTAAGTGGTTCTAGGGCACAGCATAGATTTCACTTTGATGTCTCTTTCTGAACTGTTATTCTGGTGGTATCAGTATCAAAGCACTAAAAATGACTGATTGCTATCAAACTGGGCAGGCACCCACAGTCCCTAGCACCTTAAAAACAAAACTGTTATTTAGGTTAGCAACAAGGAACTGCATTCAGTGCCCCTGGGCCAGACTCCAGGGTAAGCACCGCTTTCCCACTGCTTTTTATAACTGCATAAATATGGGTGCAAATCAAAGGCAGTTTGCAGATGCTTCAGAGGGTTCCTCAAGGACTTGACCTGAAGAAGCAGCTGTCTATGAGAATGCAGCCTATAACTTCAGGCCTTTATTATGCATCTTCCAGTCATTATTCCTCCCAAACGAACATTAGCAGCAGATGCTGCTACCCAGTAGCATCAAAAGCAGATAGTGGACTTTTTCTCACTATTATAACACAAAGAAAAGGCGACTTTGCATTATGAGCCATTAGAGCCATGTTTATGAATCCACCTGCAAAAAACAAGGAGATCCTCTCCCCTCCAAGAAAGCCAAAGAAATTGTTTCAGTTCGTACTTAACTGCTTACTTTCAGAAAATAAACAGAATTTTGCTTATTTGTTTTACTAATGAAATAATGTCAGTTAAAATCTTACAATTACTGAATAACAAATAAAAACCAATTTTTAAAATATTGGTCAAGACTTCTTTATTTTCCCTGACACTACAACACTTGAAAAATAAAACTGAAGTTAATTTCATACATGATTATTTACCCCAAGTGTTACCGAAGCACAGCATGTCTCAGTAGCAAAGTGATCAATTTGACTGGCTGAAGAGTCTTCTGAAACGCTGTTATTTTTAAGAGAATTACCTCCTTGAAGACACACAAACACTATCATGATTTATCTCAAATTCATTTACTACACAAAATTACTCTAAAAAGGTATTTTTTCATACCATATTGAAAGTATGTTTTAAAAAAATCACAGACAAACAAAAAATAAGTTTGTCTTTAGCAGCAATCTTTTCTCTCTTTTTCCCACTCTAAAAGTCTTGTTGCAGATGAGTCTGACACTCAAAGCCCAATTAAATCAACTGTAAGATGGACAATGACAATAGAGGTTTCATCACTAGCCCAGCATGAATATTTTTAGAAACAAAGGAACAGAATAGCTAATAATCACATGTAGAAGTACTAGTTGTTCATGAATGCATTTTTAAGTGCTAACAAACCTAATTCAGAAATACCCATGCTAATTAGCAGGTATTGTAATGGCAACACGTTCATGAGCCGGAAAAGAAGTCCAGATGTCAGGCACTCCTGGAGAGTGAAAATAACCATGGTCCACTCCACCTGCCTACCAGTAGGTGCTCACAGCCCGTGAGCATCCAGCTACATCCAGTGCTCACTTCTGGATGGCCATTCACCTAGGAAAGGATTTGTTCCACGGATGAACTGTCAGCACTGGACATTCAATGCCAGTTCAAGGCCCTTGTTCTCACCAAGTTAAACTCCACGAACTGTTTTCTATAGTCTAAAGTAAACAAGTTGAGAAAGTGTTTTCATTCTGACAGGGCAGAATGGAAAATGGGGAGACCTTGATAAATCGAGTCATTGGTGTATTGTCTTCCACACTGTGTGGGCAAGTATTGCTACGAAGACTTTGCCACTTATAACTTGTGCACAAATGAAATGCCAGTGCTTCACAGTAAAGTTTGCTTCAAAGACATTTTTAACAAAAAAGAGTAATTACCAGCCTTAACAGAGCTAATACTTCCTCAATTGCTACAAACAACAGTGGCTTTTATCTAGTCTAAGAATAAAATGCGTTTTTTCTTTTAAAGAAGCAGAGACAACTGCAAATGGACTTAGACATACTTTCTGTTCAGCTGTAATGATAGGAAGACAGTTTCATACATTAGCTGGTGTGATCATTGAAAACAGCAGATGCAAGTCCCTCTTGAATAGCATTACACCACATTTCCACTCAGAAAGGGATTTTTCTGAGCCTAGGTTCGACAACTGACACAGCAGGTCAAAAACTTGGGTGCTGCCTTATTATTACAGGTTCTATTATAATCACTGTAATTAAAGCACTGACAGCACTTTCATTATGAATTCTTATTCTTATCCAGGGGTTAATAACTGAGCTGTAAAATTTGCTTTGGGATGGAATTTTGCATCTAGGTGTGAATGCCTTTCTCATGGCATGAAAAAGGGTGTCTGGGTTTTTTCACTTTTCTCTGAATACATACAATTATAATGCCTAAAACATCTGAAAGCGTTCTGAATTACAGTGTCTATAAACAACAGAGAAGCCCTTCCAGAGATTTTTAAGAAAATGATTCAATAAAAATGTCTTATTTTGGTTCTGTGGACATAATATGGACAAGAGATTTATGAGACATGGAATCCAGCCCGTGGACTCGCCTGTGTCTTTAGGCAGGCAATGTCTCTGTGCTTCACCTTCCCTGTCTCTGGAAGGAGGATAATTGGCGTAATGATCCACACGTGAAATGCACTCACTGAAACCTCAGGAACACGCTGTGTAGCTGACATGTCTTTTTTAATATAACACATGACTGCTGACCCTTGCACATCTGCACACCCTACACGCTTCCCTGACAGGGATTCACAGAGATCCTGTGCATACAAGTCAGGCCACCTACGCACACTCGATGCCAATGTCATAAATGTACTTGTCACAGTGAGGGCTAATTTCAGAGATTTAAGATCCTGACTACACCTGAATGTTGAAGGCTTAATTGCAGGAGTCTAGAGAGCTTAACATGCATACTACAATAGCCTAACTGCTTGTAACTACCCACTTAACTCTACACAAATTATTTCTAAGCTCTATAATCAATCACAAAAAAAAATGTGAACGAGGCTTTAGCTTACTCCAAGATTTTTAAAGTTAGCACTGCTGGTATTACCTTTTACCATCTCCCGACATATACCTGATCTGTGTTATAAAAACTCATCTTTTTAAACTCTAAAGAACCTCTGAAAAGCAGAATCTCTCATACATGAAAGGTAAATCAGCAACAGAACAGTTCTTGGAAGTAGTAGAAGAATTGCCCTACTTTCAAAACTCTGAACAAATTAACTCTACTAGGCATAGGTGTACTTCTTTCCTGAGGGACTTTAAACAGAAGAATTCACATCAAGAGACCTGAAGTCTGATGCTACAAGTCATGCCATCAATAGAATTTCAAAGCAGTTTGCAAACAGCAATATTGCAGCTATCAGTCTTTTCAACATTTTATTTTCTCTGCTTGACTTGATTCACAGTCAGTGAGGATTGTGGTATCACTACCCATGGCATAATACTGACCAGAATAAAGTACTGTTATAGCTGTACAGGGAAAATGAGCTTTAGGCTTTAATCCTCTGCCACTACATTCACAATCACTTAATACTTCCAATGCTACTTCTCTAAGACTATAATAGTACCCTTAAAAACATAAAAAAGGCTGCTCCGTAAGTATTTAAGGCACAAGTTAAATGACAGCAGAAATCAGAACAAGTGAAATAGTTTAAATTAACACTTCATTGTACCAGTATGACTTACAATGTACACATGTTCTCTCTTTAGATAAAAAATTACAGTATTTGATTTTAACAGTATTGATTTTAACTTCAGGAAACATTGAAAATTGTCTTCGCACCACTACTAGAATTGCATTAGTCTTTCAAATAAACCCAAATAAGGAAAAAAAAAGTCCTTATTTTCCTGTAGGTAAGTGCCACCAACACAATTTCAAACCATCAACAGGACTTCTTGCTGACATCACTACAAGACTTTATGAAAACACTTGGCATTTCAATCAAGAGAATTAGATTGTATTGCAGAACCTGGGAGGCTGTTACCTCATTTGAGCCTCTTCAGCACTTTACTCAACCACTGAAGAGGATCAGGAAGAGCAACTCCCAAAGGTCTTGTCCACAAGGAGCCCGTGTCAACAGCCTGTCTGCCTCTCTCAACCTGCTGTAACGCAGAGTTAGCTTACACACTTTACCAAACCCTAGAGGCCATATCATAACCAAACAAGATGACCCAGCAATTTACACGCACAAAAATAGGTTTCACATTTTACAACTGAAATCAGATTCAGAATAAACTTTGCAAGTAACGAAGAGGCTCCAATAAAAACTATTAACAAGAAAACACACCTAGAAATAACTGTGCAAGGCTGAAGGAATATCTTTTATCACTGTTTTAAAGAATGTTTCAGGAGCAGATAAATGTAAGAAGTAAAACAAACAAACAAAAACACACCAAAAAAACCTCTAGGAAAAATCTCCAACAACCTACAAACACACTAAAAAAACCCCTACCACAACCCTCAAAAAAAACCCTCAAAAAAAGCCTTAAAAAAACCCTAAAACCAACAAAAACACAACACTAAAACCTCAAAGTGCTGTTTTTAGAACTACATTGTAAAATCGTCATCCGTTCAAAGACTTCTCAGAATTTTTTCATATAAATACTGTGGTGGTTTGTGGGTGTTCTTTAAGCCACACACCCACCTTACACACAGTGACATTACAGAAGGATAAACAGAGACAGAGGATACAAGGTTCTCACTGACAGTCAAATATCAAAACACACAAACATGCTAATTTTTAGAATAAAATTTGTTCGTTGTAAAAAATAAGAGTATGTGTACATGTCTACGTGTGGCTTTCCAAAACAATTTACTCCTTGTACAGTAAAGTACATGAAAATCTTCATTTTTCTGTACCTTCTTTCTTCTAAAAGCTGGTAAAAGTTTGCTGAATCTTATTGAGGGAGCTCAAAGTTCAGACAGCTCATTTAGTCTGTTACAAACCTCACTACCAAATTACAGCTGCAGTCTGAATGAAGGAATGAGTCAATATGTGCTACTTCACCTTTTCCATAAGCAAATAAAGTAAGAGGTTTATCTCCCCAAAATCAATATTGATAAAGAAAATCCATACCAGCAAAGAAAGTTAATACCCTGTTGATTTAACCAGGTGAAAAATTACTACATCTTCATTTTTTGCCTGAAAGAAAATAAACCAATTATTTGCAGAATGAGTTGTCTGTAATTGGCATTAGTCAGCTGCTAAATTTTGTAAACTGCTGCACTCTCTCTTAGTAAATATACAGATGTGTAAACCGCATACTTCTACAAGTGGTAACTACTCAACTGTCCCAAAGAAGCCAATTTCCTACAGCAAAATCTTATTCTACCTCCAATAAGAAAAAGAGCAAAAGCCCTCAAAGTTTTACTGTAAATACTGTCATATGATACTCTTTCAAATTAAAAAATCTTGTGAGACAAGGAAATAACTTTTGAATTGCATGGCCTTACCTCTTAAGCAGACTGTGTCTCATAAGATTTACTGCAGAGTTTAGCAGAGCAGGACAGTATATGAAGAAGTAAATTAATTGGAATTTAAATAATAGTCATAGAAAAAAAATTTCCTAGAATCAGTTTTAAATTTAAATATAATTTAAAATATATAAATAAATGAAGAAGCGAGACATGGAAAATTATGCTACTGCATTTCTGGTCCACACTTCACTTCTTAGAGGTTTTTTACAATGAAAGACAGCCTTTTTTAAACAAAATCCACCAACAGTGTTCTCTTTGCGGCCACCCTAAGGCAAACAGGCTAAGAACTGTTCATCCAGGTTTCAGCTCCAGACATTCAAAGGTGCTTCTGGGTGGTGCCATCATAGTTTGTAGAAATTGAAGGATAAGAATCAGAAGCACAGTCATCAATCAGAAGTCAGCAGGAAAAAAACAGCAGAGTTAGCAAGAAAGGTTACAGCTAAGAATCCTACAAGAACCCTGAGGAAAAGAAGAGGACTAGGGAAAAGATAAGGGAAAGTAAGTTTTGTAGATGAAAGTGAGCTTAGAAAGAAGAGAGTGAGGAATGTTGGAAGAGACAAAGACTACGACATTTGAGAGACGGAAAAAAAGCCCCTTACTGCTAAGAGAAGTGCAGAGGCAGAATTTTGGTTTCCTCATTTTATTTTTGGAAGCTCAGCTATCTTCAGTCTGCCTCATTTCAGCTGTCTGTGCACAGATCCCAGCACTTACGTGGAGTTTGCACTAATTTAACTGAACACTGCATTTTTACGTCTGTGCAGATTAGACCAAAGAAATGAAGCCTGATTCATTTTCTAAACAGCACAGTAATTTGATCAATTTTAGGGACATGAAAGGCATTACTAAAACTGTATTAAAACATTATTAAAACAGTGTAACCTTACTCCATAGTTCTGTATCATCCACCTCCTCCTTGTCCACTTGCCACATACACGCATTCCTTCCCCTTCAACCCAAGCCCACATCCTCACAGCCCAATAATTTTAATTAGTCTTTCATTCCTATGCCCTTTTACTCCATATTCTAAGTGGTGTTCTGAGCATAATTTTTCTACCAGCAAATGCATTGCTGAGGAGGTTGTAATCCTTTAAAGTAAAATCAAGTAAACTTTTTTAAAAACTTGCCCACTGCCTCGCAGGGAAAACAGGAAGCACTGCTCACCTCACAGATTTTCAACCTTCTTCAACACCAATAACAATGCACCCAATTGCCTGTGCTGAGCTTCTTACTCCTTCCATCTTGCTTTTCCCCCAGCATCTTCCCTGGGTGGGGGGGATGCAGTCCCCCTCCAGGTGTACCTGTCAGGTACCCAGAGGAGCAGGCAGGCAGAGAGGTGTCAGCACAGGGTGAAGGGCCAGCTGGCCCTAGGCAAGGTTACAGCTGCCCTCCCTGGAGAGGAGTCCGACCCAGCTGCCACCGACAGAGAAGACCAAGGCTACAGTTTCCCTCTGCCTGATTCCGAGCAGAGATGTGAACCCAGGACCTTTTCCCAGGCAGTCTCACTGACAGGGTGACAGGATCCTGGGGATGCTCTGCAGCAGTCTCTCCTATCAAACCAGTTCCAGTTTGTACCACATACAGACATGTGCACTCAGCAGGAGAAAATAAAGAAAGCTGTCCCACTGAAGTGAGTGACCCTAGAGTCACCTATCTCACAAAAGTCCTATCAGGACATCTGAGGGAGAAGAAAAGTACCAACAGTCCTATCTTTTTTCCTGCAATCTTTTGTTTCTACTCAAACATGGCCAAGAATCATAATAAAATATTGATTTTTCTGTCTTAATAAAACAATTTTTTTCTGGTTTATTTCAATCTGCCATATAATGAAGCAATAATCCTCGACTAGCTAATGGGTTTTTTTCCATTTATTTTATAATTCAGCCTCCAAACTAAACATCAAATAAATTTCAGACCTCAGCCTTTTAGTACCCCAGTACAACTTGTACAGCTTTCAAGGATTAAGATATCTAGAAACCAAAGTTCAATAATTTGGTGAAAATCCCACCTGTGTAACAGCCCATTAGACTTATTTTTTCATTTGACTTAAGCATTTTTGAAAGAAGGACATTCTATAATAAATGAAAAAAGGACACACAGACATACAATGATGCACAGAAGCCTAAAGAAGTATAAGCAACATTGCTGCATGAAATGGTAACAGAAACCAATCCACTTCATTCTTAAAACCTACCAGTCCTCTTATGCAATCTTTAAAATACTCAATGCTCATTTAACGATACATAAGCACTGTCAACATTCGTCAAAACACACGCATTACATTCTAAACACGTGTAGTAAATGCAGTCTGATTAAACTGAAAACAGCATTGCTGTGACACAGGCTGGGATAAAGCTCTCTTTTTACTGCAAGAATGCTTTCTAAAAGGGAGCAAAAATCTCAAAATTAAGTGGAAAGGGTCATGTGATGCTTTTATATGCAATTACACTCTTTTAAGCCAACAGACACCAATATGCAGAGTGACAGGTGTTCATCTAACAAAAATGGTAATCTTAAATTAGACACATACACACATAGAGTGATACTGAGATTAGCAAAACTGTGTGTGCTGTACACATATTAAAGAAACAGAAAACAATCCTCACTCTTTTCCACCTCTCAGTACAAAGTATCGCTTACTGTGTGTGCAACCATGAAGTTGGTTCTAATGAATTATGGCATTGAGGTGAGTTAAATCAACAGAAGAGTCTGGCACCAGGGGAGTTTCAATATATATATGTACAAATATACTTTCTTACCCTTCCTAAATAAAGCTGGTGTCAAAATACACCTTTACACTAATCCAGCAGACCTTGCACTGACAACAAATCATGGATTGGACTGACAGATCAGAACTGCTATATCATTTTATAAGTCTTCAAATTGATCATGGTGCAACTGTACTCCCACTACAAGGTTCCCAGGGCAAACAAACATGTAAAGGTCTGACTCTGAGACAGGGCAGACCTCACATTCACCAGATACATCATCCTGTCAAAATGAAGTTACACATATTAGCTAACATACGAATGCAACCAGAAACATACTTCAGAGAGATCCCACGTCTGACTAAAGTGTTATGATTTTGAGATCTGCTGTCTAGAGTCAGGGCCCAGACTTCTCCCAGTTCAGGAATTACTGTATTTCCAAAGATGTAAACTATCTTTAACCTTAACAGATTTTGTTTGCTGAATTTACATGGCAGCTGCAGCTTTCAGTTACAATAAAACTGAATGTAGCAGGAGCATAAATCACCTCCTTCCTAGATATATTCACAAAAGCTGGAAACAAAGATTTTTTTCACATATCAATGAACAGGAAATACATATTGTTAAGTGTATCGCTTGAATCTATTAGTAAAGGAGTCGTTTTAGTGTTTGGTTTAGTGATTAATGTAAGAATTATTCATGTGCTGAAAAAATGATGTTAAGAGTTTTGCTTATCCACTTGTGCAATCTTTTACATGTTTTCCAAAGCCTATTTTTCCTCATTCCTATCACCATTCATGCATTCAGGAAAAAACCTTCTGAGTTTTAATTTGGAATCTCTAATAAGGTTCAAACAAGAAACTCCAACTATCATTTATCAATTGACGTTAATCACAGCAAATCATAATGCAGCTGTGTTTCAGAGAGAAAGCATTTCCATGGATGAGATAAGAGGTAGCAATTTCAATGAAAAAAAAAAAAACCTAAGCATCACCACCAAGCTTAATGCATATTCTGAGAATTTAATCAGAGTGATCTCAACATACAATAGGTCTGAACTATTGAACTGTAATCAGAAAAACCCTTTTCAAATGTGTATGGACAGGAAAAGATACAGAATACATACCAGATTTAGAGATGGACAGTGTAGCTGTGCTTTGTAAAGTACTACATCAACTGGAAAATTACAAGAGCTAGCTCAAGGACTTGTTTACCAAGTGTTAAATACATTTTACACAACTTCACTGGGTTCTGGAAAGAACCCTCAAACGAAGCAATGGGAATTCTACCTGTCAGCACTGCACTGGCCACACAGAGCAGTCATGTACTTGGCAATGCTCTAAAACACAAAAGCACAGGTCAGACAAGCCCTTAGGTCTCAAAAAAGGAAATTCCCATGGAGCCTCACATTCCTCTGCTGTAATCCTTCACACAAGGCCAGCTGGGAGGGGGGTTTTAAAGACCAACACTTAGAAGTGCAGTCCAGTCTGAATTGCAGAGGGAGTCAGGACATCTGGGGCAGGAGGTGCAACCTGCATCCTAAGCATTTCACACTACTTAGCTGGTGCACTAGCACATTTGGCAGTAGCTGGAAATTCCTCCTGGCTGTCACACTGCTGTCTGGACATGCTGCTTTCCATTAAGATAGCTCCCCATCATAAATGTGTGTGCCCCAGCAATATTCAGCAAGTAAAAGGATAGTGACTGCAGATCAAATCTAGCACTACAAATCTCATCCTTGTTTTCAGTATTGAAAGAAATGCATTAATAATGTTTCTTTATTTTTGTCCTTTTTAATTACTTCCTTTCTTAAAGTAGAAAAAAAAAAATACACTATTTATTTTGCTTTCTGTTTGTTTTCAAACCTGTCAAATCACCCCCCAAACAGCTGAGAGACAGTTCAACCCATCCTCCCACTGCAAATAGATTCTGGCCTCCTCTCCCACCCAGCTGGGTCTCATTGCACTGTCACCTTTTCTTGCAGATAGAGCACAGGATAAATCAAATTAGAGAATTTAACAATTGAAATCTAATCACACACAAGCAGAGTGATTTCTCCACAGACTTAGTGGTGATGCTGCTATGACGAAGAACAGCCACACAATGAATGCTAAGGCCTAGGACAAAAACAATGGCAGGAATATCCTTCTGGTGGCAGCATGGACATCTGAGGAATTTAAGTAATTCTAACCATGGCTGAAACACATAAAATGTCCAATAGTCAAAAATGAAGTGGCAGTACACTGTCTTGTTACACTTTTGCACAGTTTGATTTTACATGTCTCCAATGGTTTATTCACCCTGATCCTCTAGGGGTTGACTTAAGCAAGGCTTTGTCAAAAGCACTAACCATCAATATTCTTTACTTCTAATTTGCTACCCTTATAGAAAGCTTCCTGCTCCATCTTAACCCAGTGTCAAAGAAAAGTTTTGTAACAAAATGAATAATACTGCTGTTAGAAATCATCAGTGTACACTATAGCTGTAAAAGGTGATTATTACTTCTCCAACTTCAAGCCCAAGAAAAGCTCATTTTCTTATCTGGCCCCAAAGAACGCCCAAAGATATGCAGAACTATATGCTAATATATGGATATGTCACATTCTATCCAGGAAACACCTGTGCACATGCAAGGGAACTCTACCATTTCCACAGAGTTTCAAACAAATTATTCCTTCCTTCCTTTCAGAGCAAATGGCTAAAATTTGTTCTCCTGTGAGATGAGTAAAGGATAACATTTTAACCTTTACACATTTCCCAATTTTTGCAGGAAGCTTTCATGCTGCTCTCACCACCTCTTTCCTGTAACCATAAGGCTGCACAGAGACCTTTCCTCTCCTTCACACGTGTTCTGCAGCAGAGAGACTTTTGCAAGCCATCCTGGGCTGGTTTGCAAAGAGAACTCCTCTGCACACGGAAGGCTGCCCTGTCACCATTAATCACCTTCCAGGTACAATAACTGTGCAGCCAGCACCAGCCAAACCTACAAACATCCTCCCACTGAGCAAGCATCCTAATTTGAGTGGCTGTCAAATCTTATCCTACATTCACCTTACATCCTCAATAGCACTCCGACTAGTTCCAAAGAGGGGGAAGAGAAAGACTTCACAAATTTTCACATCATTTCCTATTTAGGCCAGTATCTGCTCATGCTACCTCAAGAGAACAGTATGTATCCCCTTAAACACCGTGTTAAGACCCGATGTATGAGGCTTTGTGATAATATTACAAGCCTTCTATCCTGTAGGGATGAACATAGGACAAATTGCCACCTTCCAGTCTGATTTTGTGCCTCATTTCTTGTGCTTCCTCTATGGGAAGAGACTGAAGAACTGTCCAGAGCAGCTCCACTCCCAGGATTTGAAGGAAAGAAGTGTATATTGTCTAATGCTAGATATCATTTCAAAGAAAAAATATGTTTCTGGAAAGCTTTTAGGGAAATTAATTCCGCTATAGCCTCTAATTTTAAGGTGTCCATAGCATTCGTTTTTATATCTTGCAACAGTAATTTCCACTAGTCAAAACAGATAAAGAAACTGGTTTATTACATGATACCTGTTAGTATTCCAAAACAATCACTTTCGTGATCCAGGAAAATCAGCTCTCCAGAGAAAAAGAGGCACCACAAAGAAAAGCAACATTTTCTTACATATATTCTAAAATACAACTCCCTCCTTCTCAGCCTTCCTCTGCACTTTGATAAGAGATGCATTTGATGAATTATGTGCTGGCTCTGGGTCTAAAGCACAAATGAAGGCTATTTTATTGCGGGCCATTTGCCAGAGAAAGTAGGGGGGAAAAAATCTGCTCTTGTCAGAGCTTCAGCTCCCCTTGGCCAATGCTGAGGAAGGCAGGAAGGCAGCACAAGAAAGATCTGCGTCAAACACATTTCTGGAAGCTTTTATCACATTAATGTTAGAAGTAAGGCAAAAAAAAAGGCTCCAAAATTGCAGGAAAATATCCTCAGGATATATCTTTCTCTTCCTGTTCTATTACTACTGTTCTAATAGAACTTCTGTACAATTTTCCTGAATCTCTAAGGATAATCAGTTTATTTACTGTTTATATTTACACTTACTGGTTTGAATACCTTTTTCCACACTACTTTCAATAAATTAGAACAACAGAACCAAAACAAGGCCAATTCCAAGTCTTTTTGACCATCTCTTAAATGCACTGCCGCCTTTTTTTGCCATTTCTTTCTTTTCTGGTTTTTTTTTTTAGTCTAAAACTATGCAAGATTTGCATTAAAAGGTAAGATTCTTGTAAATTTTTCTTCTGGCATGTTCCATCCTACTTACAAGTTCCTTTTTCTAGCTCTAAGATGACAAATTTATTACACTTGAAGCTATTTTGCTCTAAACAAGGAATGCAGGAAGGCACTAGTTGTCAGAATACTGAAATAAGGGCCATGAATGCCTCTAAAAATATGTATCAAATAAAATCAGTGTTTTAAATAGAAAATGAACAATACTCCACCTCTGAGACTCCTTCTTTGTATAGCAAAGCTGCATCTACTGTGACAGTGCCTTTAATTTTAAGATTCACCTTCTTTCTGAAGGAGGGTGAGTAGCTCCATGACTGGTGCCTGTCACAATGGCATTTTTTGTGAAGCTGGAAACTGAGAGTCAGTTTAACCCCACCAAAGATTACAGGAACTGGAGGATCCTGCTTTCAAACAAACACTTCTCAATTTTATCAAGAAATTTCAGTGAAATAAAAATATTGTAGTGATGTTTGAGAATCCTGGTGCTTGCACCAACTGGCTATAAAACCTGTATCATTAGCTACACTCCATCAACTCCCACACCTCACTCTGTTTTACCAAACAGAACTGACATCGCTTGATGCAAATGCTTCTTGAGGGGGAAAGAATCCTGCAAAGGAGTGGGTTTGGAGTTACAGGGAGGGGATGGAATATTTAACACAAGCTGGGCTCTGCAGGAGGAATGTTTTAACAGCTCCCATGCTAGTAGTGCCTCTCCTTTGAAAGGCAGGACCTGAGCTTTCTCTCCCTGCAGTGCTGAAACACAATGCAGCTAAACAGCCAGGCCTGGAGCTGACTTTTATTGATTCTGCACCATTTCACCATCGCATCTCTGTGTTCAGACTGCATGTTAAATATGGATTTGATATAACATACACACCTTTGTGATTGATTGGGAGCACTAAACAGAAATCTAGAAGGTCACAACATGATATTCGGTTTTTACTCATTTTCTTGAGAAGCTGAGAATATACATTTGAAGAAAAGGCAACTTAATTTAATAGACACAGCTTTAGACTAAATGAATATGGGAAAACTAACTCAGAAGTAATTCCAGTAAGGGGTTTAGAAATCACTTTCAATTGCATTGTAAATTCTCTCAATCTCAACAGCGGCTACATACGCTCACAGATGTGATCTGATACGCCACTTCTAGCAGGGGACAGATGCCCTCAGGGTACAAACATTCCCACTGAGTGTAATTCAGGCTTTATCAGAATCTAGCTATTGCTCAGGGAAGGTCTGGTCCTGCACTGCATAGAAAATGTGCTTGTAGAGATTGGACTCATTTCACTGCTTGTCTCTCTCTGGGTACAGTTCAGAGGCTTTACGGAGCATAGTCACACAGAGGAGAAAAGGATTAAAAAACTCCCATAAGAGAACAAACACTTGTTCAACAACTTGTAAAAACATGTTATACTCAAGACACAGCACCAGGATATCATCACTCAATTAGATTTAATTAATTCTGCTAATCATCAACTTCATAGGCAAGCAGTATCTGTACCAGTGCATAATAGTAGTCAGCTGGGCAGTCCAAAGTCTTATTGACAACTAATCTATAATAGAATAAAAATATTATGCTTTCTTATAAATTGTGACACTCTTATTTAAAAAAAAGGCTCACTTGAAAAAATACACCAGCTTTTTAAAACTCTGCAATCTTCAAGCTAAAAGCAATAAAAAAGCTTGTACTCTTTTCATCCTCCCTGCCAGCTTATGCTTCTTGCTTTTAGAGTTGCCACAGACAGAATCAGTGAGAAACTTGAGTGATTTTGAAATTCATTTTTACTTGTGATTTTTTTTTAAATGTCCCAAGTATTTCTGGCACATATTTAACATTTCCAAGAAAATATATCTTTATTGACTTCAATGAGATGCACATACAATACTTTGATTTTTACCCTTGAGAACAGAGGTATATGTGGATGACTAAGCATGACAGATTATAATTAGCCCTGTCACTCCCTGTTCTGTCTTCAGAGATTGGCATAAAATCCAAAGCAGTCTATATGATTGAATCTTATATGGCCTGACTAGGTTTGCTAATAATGAACAGAAAAGAGTATTCCACATGTGGGATAAAATTTTCGACTTAAACATTCTCAAAGTAATGAGTTTCGAAGTCAAAATGTAATTATTTGCAGAAAATACCTGTTCTCAAGAAAATACTAGTGTCTCAAATCTGAAGACAGAGATGACTGCTAGTCTGCCTTCATTTCTATTAAAACTGATGTTTTTCATTTTAACCTAAAGTAATTTTTTTCAAGTAACAGATGAAAATATCCATAAAACTTTTTTCCAAGAAAAGAAAAAAAGAATAGAGATTCCATCAGAACACTCTGCGAAAAGACATCACTGCAACCCAAACCTATACCCTGTATCATGTTTCAATGTAGCAGACGATGTTAACAAGTCGTTTAACACAGAAGATGGTTTTGTGAACTTTCAACAGTTGCTGTTACGACTGTGTGGGAAGCAGCGCACAGAGGACGCAGCCGCCGGAGCTGAGCCCCGAGCGGAGCCGGGCGCGGGCTGCGCTGCGCTCGCAGGGGCGTTGCTGCCTCGCTGACAGCCGGGTGAAGCCCCGCTCCCGCTGCAGGGCTCTCCTGCCATTGAGGATGCCACAAGTCACTGCCACGCCGCACTCTGAGCTCTCAGGCCATTTTCCAGCGTCACACACCTCATTTTTTGGTGTCAAGTTATTTTGTAGACTGGAAGGATGCAAAGAATAATGTTAAAGCCTGTGCAGTCTGTAATTAACTCAATCGCAGACAGCAGCTTTCTGGGTTTCAATTCCCTAAATTTGAAAATTTGTGCTTCTGACAATGGAACAGCTCTTAAACTCAGTTATTGAGATACTGTATTTTTATCTCCAGATATATGTATGTATTATTCTCCAAAGGGATGAAGCCTTGCAAGTCCACTGCACTCACTAGTCTAGCATCCTACAAATTATTCCAAGACTATTTTATTTATGTTTGCCTCTACTGTAAACCCAAATATTACCTGGAAAGAGTTATAGTTCATTAAAATATTTCTCTGGTTTATGTCCTTTCTGACAAGCCAGACTTGTCAACTGAATGTACCACTCTCAGATTTATATGTTTGATTTTACTTTCATTATGGGATTATAAAGCAATATGTATACATATTTCAAACCAACAACAGCATTCTAAACATTTTCTCATTTAATACTGTTCTCTAATGTCAGCCAAAGTGTCTTTGGCCATTCTGCTGCTTGCCATGGCACATTTCTTTTGCATGAAAACACCCTGTTTGATCAAGAGCACTAAGAATATACTACTGCAAGAGACAGGAGCAACAGATAATATAAACACTGTCAACTTGGGACTAATTTCTAACATTTTCTTATCTCATATGAAAATCACTGAAGCAAAAAGCTCCAAGAATGCATTTTTGCCTTTCAGTATGCTTTATTTCAGCTTAGGGAGAAACTCATTTCTTACACCAGAGGAACTGAATCAAGATGCATATATTCATAACTTGAGCAACTTTGTGATCTTATTGCAGCAACCTTTGGGCTCCTTTCCCGGGCCTGGCCAACTGAACACTGCCACTGCTTCCCACGGCCTCCCATCAGGCTGCAAGTGCCTAGGACTAGGAACTTGCTGCTTGTACTTCAAGGAACATTGACTTGAGAGAAGTCACCTCATTGCCAGGCATTTGTAGTAACTTATTTCAGATTTTTCTTTTAAAAAACAAGCCAAAAAACCACAACAAAGCCAAACAAACCAAACAACAAAACAAGTCCCCCTTGAACTGAAAATTACAGAAAGTCAGAAGAACAGATTATGGTAAGTAGAGATGGGATCCCTTGAGGAAGTGAACGCTGACCCTGATCCAACAAAGCACTTCGCCAATAATTAACTTCAAGTACACAAAGTGATCCCACGCAGCTCTCCCAGGCTACTAAAAAATCTGCTTAACTGTCAGCCATAGAGAAAGCTTGAGTGCTCACAATTATTCCTGTAGTTGTGTGCCAGTTGCGCAGGTCAGTGATGGGGATCCAAAAGCAGTACTTCTGCACACTGTAATTGATACCATTTTAATGTATTAGCAAGTCAGATGGCTCCAAACACTTGCACACACATCCTTACAACCACACACTAAAGAAATTTTACTCAGGTCAGTTAGCTAATTACTTTATATAAACCTCCAAGTAGATGCATCATACTTTAAAAAAGTATCTCTGAACACAACTCCTTCTCATTTGTGAAACATCCAAAACTGAAATGCCCCAAACAGAATTAAGACTATTTTCGCAGAGGTATTATCACACATTCATTACAACTGACTAAGTTCTTTTTGTTCCCCCTTGTTGTAATAAATATTTTCAGGCATGTAGCACAATATTTTATTATCCCATCTTGAATGAGAGGTTTGAAAGCATCTAGAGTTTGTTACTTTCCAAGACAATATAAATACACTAACACATTTTGAAAGTACCATTTTATAGTAATTGCAGTATTTGCTCATTATCACCAGTCTTTTATGGAAAAGATTTTTTAAAATGTAAAGGAATGATACCGAATTTCAGGTGGTTTCCCACCATGTAATGCAAATATATATTATTCATGAAGTTGGGTAGAGGAGTTCCACCACACCTGACATGACAGAATATATAATGACTTTAGCTTCCCTAAGCTTCCTCTGTGAAGAACAGCGGGCTCCATAAGGGAACAAATCAAGGAAGTAATCCAATTTAGATGTTCTGAACTGCTTTACAGAGAAGCCTCTTAGTCTCCACTGACCATAGAGGAAAAACAGCCTTCTAACATAAGAACCAGAGTTATGTGGCTGAAGTTAGATGATGTGGGTGCTTCTTCCCCTCAAAAATGCACATATTGAAAATCAAAACACGTTCTGAAATACGAATACTTAACTGCTTGACTCGAAGAGCTGAAGACACATCTTGAAAACATAAATCCCTCTGTCACATCTCACTTTCCCTGAAGAAGAAACCAACTGGTGTTGCATCCCCTGCTGATAATCAGTGCCAACAGGACCCGTGGCAACTGCAGGTACACAATTCTGCTCTGTAACACTAATAATCCACAGGACCAGTTCACCCACCAGCTTGTAAGCCAAGACAGCAGTTGTCACATAAAACCCTGCCTTTTTCTCCAAGCAGGTAACCCAGGACAAGTTTTATACTATGCACACTCATCTCTCACTAGTACCACTAGCAGAAATGCCATTTTCACCTGTTCCTCACTTCACAGCAACCCAAACATGCAGCAGAGATGAAAAGAAGCCCCCTCTTCTCCACAAACTTTCTGTCTGAAGACACCTGATTTTATTTCAGTAAAGCTAAAACACCACTAGCAAGCTCACTGCCATTGCTGTCCTGGCTGTGATAACGCTGTAGTTGTCATAAAGCACCACAGCCCCAGAGGGGTGCAAGCTCAGGGCCTGTATTTACTGACAGGGGAGATTAGGAAGGGTTAAGGAAGAAGACATCCCTTCCAGGAGGTTGTTCAGCTAACGTCAAATTATTTTTTCTCTGCAATGCTATGCAGAGATTACCTTAGAAATCTTACTGTCTTGGACTGACTTACCATATTTTGAGGGTAGAAGGAAATACTCCAAAATTTTCCTGACACATATCAGAGGATTGAACCCAGAAAATTAACCTGTTTGGCCATATTAAGCTTAGTTGGCATTAAGCTAACCATCTGTTCTTAATCAATAGGAAAAACTAAAACATACTGTAAGATGTAAAAAAAAACGCAAAAAAACCCCAATTTGCGAAAATGTAATGAAATATAGTCCATTGCATAAAAGTTTGGAATTGTTGCCCAAAGCATTTTCAGTAAGGTTTTTAAAATGAAACATTTCTGCTGCCAAAAGATTTAAATTAACAACTTTACAAACACAAGGAAATAGAACTCCTTGGTAGAAAATTGCAAGGTTTCAATTCTGGTGCTGTTTCTGTGTAAATGACACACAACAAATTTCAACCCAATTTTCAAGCAACAATTTCACTTAGTGTTTTTAAAATTTATTTTAAAGAAAAACATTACAGCAGATACTTCAGGAGGAAAAGGAAAGGAAAAGGTTACTGTCTTATTTTTACTTCACCTGAAGCACAAGCTAACCATGATTTTTCAAACCCACGTTCATACTGTAACTTGCGTGTTGACTCTGAGCTAGTGATTGATGGAGTTTTCACCAGCTGCACCCATGTCTAGAAGCCAGTTTGTTTCTCCACAAGTGGTAATTCCTGTACTCCAAATTCATGTATCATATGAACCACTACAAGGCAGGCAGTCTTTTCTGCCTGGCAATGAACTTAAACAGCATTACAGGTTTTACTGTTCAAACACTAGGCTGCTTCCAAGTGAGACAACTAAGCACTCATTTTAACCTCTGATCAGGTTAGAAGAGATGAGAACCCTCTAGCCCATGTGCCATCAAGATAATTTCCAAGGGAAAATTCACCAAGGAAGCTTAATAACCATCCTCACCAGATTTTAAATAAACTGCTGATAGGCTTCTCCTGCACAAGTCTCCACCTAAGACACTGGACTTACTCATTTTTATTGAAGAAGATTTGGCATAAACAAAGAGAATGTCATCACCTATTGCAATAATTACCAGAAGTTCTACTTAGTATTTTTCCAGCAATAATACCATAGCTGCAACAGCAAAATATGCTTGTGATGCAAATAAACACATACATAGAAGTTACACCTTCATAAATACATAAATACACCTGTTTTTTGCTCTTTCCTAAGCTACGCTATACTTTTGTTAGAGTCACTTCACTATTCCTGGATAAATCAGTTTCTCCCTTCCTGAGGAGGCAAAAGGAGCATGAAAGACTTGTCAATTTTTAATGCAGTTTTTTTAATCATTATTTCTAACTAGTTCTCACTAATTAAAGAGAATAAAAGTGCAAGTAATTATAGTATCAGAGGGCTGGTGTGTAACAATGCAGTCACACTCAAAACCAACCATTCCTTCTGTCTCCTATGCCTCTAATCTAAGCAATCAGATTTAAAAGGTCTCTGCAATTTCAAAGACTTAGGCAAAAATCCTTGCTGAAATGCTGATTTTTGTGCATTGTTCTGACATTTCACACTGGCACCAGACAAACTACATACTCTCTGAGAGATCAATCACAGCTATTTAAGAAGCCATTTACTGTGTCCCATAACAGACTGCTAGACCAATTTCAGTACATGAGAATTACAGTAACCACCAGCATGAAAAAGGAGTTAGATACTCAATTAGATGAGGGGATTGTTTTTTGCTCTGCAGCTTAAGGTTGAGAAGGGGGGAGGGAAACCCTGCTACTGGCAAGCTTAAGACATCTGCACATCCCCAGCTTTTTTTTTTTTTACTACAAGATCAAAAAAAGTTGGAAAGGGGGGGAACCCTAAGTATAAGTAAGAACCCTAAGTCTGCAATCCTCTAACTAGTTTTCTATAAAATGAAACAAAAAACCTATGTTGTTTTTTTGTTTTTTTTTACTTATCCATTAAATGTGCACAACATTAAAGCTTATCTTATTCACACAGCAAGTCTCCTTGAAGTATCTGTTGATCAGGACAGTGAGTAATGTGAGGTGGGCCTGTAGCCCCAATGCACCCAATGATTAAGACAGATGTGCTGCAGAGCAATAGCCCACACATGTCAGGGTATTGTCTCCAATAAAGCTTCTCAGCCTAGGCAGGTTCCAATTTTCCAGTTAAATATGCAATGAGGGATAAAGTTCAACTCTAAACAGCTTGAGACTGAACATAGATGGGGGTTTTTGGTTATTGTTTTCATTTGGTTTAGTAAAGAGCCCATATTTCAGTTTACTGCAGGGTCAGCAGACAACAATAAACACTTCCAATATTCCTTCATCACCCTGTAAATTCCTTCTATACCATGGAAATGTAGAAGAAAAAAGGAAATGTAATGAAGGAAACAGACTTCCAGCAAAATGTGAGGGTAAAATAGTAGCAATGTAACATAAAGAGAGGAACAGACTATGAGAATAAATAATTTGAGTGACAAAGTATACTAGGCCAACAGCTCCAAGCGTTAAAAACCTAACTATAATGAAATCTTCTATATACCAAGACTGGTTATAAAAGTACAACACATTTCAGCACATACTCAGCTGCTGGATCAATGTGTTTTAGCATGAAATAATCTCCAAAGAACATGATACCTTTTGGTCAATATTATTTCATGAAGTCCAGATCAAAAGAGAACATGCTTTAAAATTGCAGCCAGTTCTGAATAAGCAGATACTAAGAAGCAGAATGGTTTTTTCTCCCAAGCTGACTGTCAGGTGCATGTACCCTGCCTCCTCTCACATCATTAACTGGCTGCAAATTTTATTTTTAAAGTATGATAAATCAAAAAACAAGGAACATTTTATTCACTTTTAAATTCAATTTTTATTCTCTGCTTCCTTGTGTGTACTTTTTCGGTAGTAAACAAACAGATTAAAGCTGTTCAGCTCTGATTAGCTCCTGTAATAGTCTGAGTTTGGCAGTTCTGCACATCTTTTCCCAAAAGCTTACCAGATTCCCTCTATCGAGGTATCCATCTGTACTGACATGAAGATTAAGAGTTCCTAATCCACTTGTAAATTCTCTAACTTGTACGAAGCTGCACCTATTCCTTTACCCTAAATAATGTCATGGGCAACAGTCACGCAGAGCACTTTATCTCTCCATGGTGCTGCACCAACCCTCTTGTAACATCTCTGCATTTCAAGCATCTCACTGGAATAGATGGAGTGGTGCAACATTCACTGTATAAGATGAGATCATTCAACTTCTAAGTCTACTATTTCTCTTTTTTCAAAGGTGATTCCACTCTAAGAGAGCAGCTCTTGTGCTGCTCTAAAGTGAGCAGAGAAGAGAAGAGGCCCCACAGGTCCCACTGCAATCAGCTTATAGAGCAAAGCATGATAACCTTTATCTTTGCATGCGTAATTGCTAATGCTGTTATGGGTTATTAAATTATCCAGCCCTGTTAGAATCCAACTCCAATATTTAACTCACTGACCTCAAGCAGGCAGTGTGCAGTGACATTTCCTGATAGAAAACATCCCACAATTTAAATTGCAAAAATTGCTTGGGTATGCAGTGTTTATGCTCAATGCTTCCACAAGGAATGCCCCAAACCAGATGAAAAACACCTATGTCACCATTATACTGATAGTAACGTGGAGATGGCTAGAAAAAACAGGCTGTCACTACCATTCTCTTTTTCTATATTAATTCATATTTTAGTATTTAAGGATGAATATCAACGTCCTTGCTAAAGCCAAACATCTTTCAGTTCAATGATTTCTAGTCTTTCTTCTACTGAGCTAACTGGATAATCATCTATTTGGACATAAACATAGAATAACCCTACTGTCCTTGGCAGAGCTACTGCAGGCTCATAATAGCCTAAATTTGAGACAAAATTTTACCCATTATCAGTCCTCTCACTACCTCAGGTGTTCCAAGCAACCCACTGACCACTGATCAACCACACTGTGCTACTTAGATACTGGAAATCATAACATGATTTGTATATGCAATAGCCCAAGCATGTTTTTTGAGATATCTGATATTCTACTACCCCGGATGTATATTCTTAGGCTGGAGAGATGTTGTAACTTCTATTAAGCTTCTAGGGCTACCATCCACAACACTATTCTGATAACTTTCTAAAAAATTGTACAAACAAATCAGATCTGATATTCAGATAATTAAAAAGCTTAGTATTGTAAATAAGAGATTTCAGCATCATGTCCCTTTTTTTTTATATGCCTGTTAGCTAATATGGAAATTCAGCCTTCTTAATTAGCAGAAATTAGAACCTCACATTTAAAAAAATCTTCAGAATTCCTTCTCCAATCACAGGATTTACCATTCTTGCAAGACCTCAGCTGCCAAAAAAAAAGAAAGAGAACATCCTATGTTCCAAAGCTAAGTTTTTCAGTAGTAGTAGTAGATAGAAAGTAGATAGAAAACAAAGCAGATTAACTTCTATGAATTAAGACTGAAAGTATGTCACACTATGTGTGACACTGCATTGCTTATTTCATATAAACCATGGATGAACTTAGCAATCCAAAAATCGACTTAAGAACTCACATCAGATAAAACATTCAGATAACATGTTAACCAAGTGTGACCAGACATAGTGCAATAAGATACCAGAACAAGAGTAGAATTGCTGCCTACTGAGGTGACAAACTGGGTGTTTAATTACACCTATTCAGACCATTCTTTTTTAAAAAAAATTATTAGCTGCTTCAGCTTTTTTTCAAAAAAAATTCCTAAACATTCGTATGTACTGTCATAGAGAAAGCTATGCACACAAAAATGGAGAGGACTTGAAAAGAATAGTACATCATTAAGCAAAGAGGAGTACTAAAACTAAAATCTAAAAAGTAAAGTGAGTGTTTATTTACAACAAACTTGTGTATATATACGTTAGCTTTCCAGCTGGTTATGATTTTTACTACAACAAGGTGCCTCTAACAAATGTTCATCCATCCTTAAGGGCCACTTGAAGTAAAAGCACAAACAGACCAACACTGAAGATAATCTTTGCAAATTATGCTGTTAGAGTCTAGCTGTCTTTTTCAATTAGAAAAAAAAAATCTCACTGTCATTTAAAAGTAAGCATTTTGCTGCACATAGTGATCAAAATCTGTAATTTCATGGGATTTTAGCACACTTTTAGGTACTTCACAACACAGCGATTTATGTCCCCAGCTCTCATTTCTTGACGGTACGAAGAACTGCAGATACCTGGCCCATTACCTGTTGCAAAGGCCAGAATTTGGAACAAATCAAAAATTGAAGAAAACACGCATGACTGGAGTATTTAATGTCAGCATCCTATCCAAATATGTTGTTAAATCTCAACTTTTAGGGCCTTTAGCAAGTCATCCATGACTTGGATGAAGGGGCAGATGCTCCTGGAGCAGGTCCAGCAGAGGGTGACAAAGATGATTAAGGGGCTGGAGCATCTCTCTTTCAAGGAAAGGCTTAGGGAGCTGGGCTTGCTCAACCTTGAGAAGAGACAACTGAGAGGGGACTTTATCAATGTCTGTCAGCATCTGAAGAGAGGTGTCAAGAGGATGGATGAAGGCTCTTCTCAGTGGTGCCAAAGGTGAACAAAAAGTGGGACAAAAGGCAATGGGCAGAAAGTGATGCACAGGAACTTCCATCTGAACACAAGAAAGAACTTCTTTACTGTGTGTGTGACTGCACTGGAACACGTTGCCCAGAGAGGCTGCGGAGTCTCCCTCATTGGAGATACTCAAGAACTGTCTGGACACAATCCTGTGCCAGGTGCTCTGGGATGACCCTGCTTGAGGGGGGAGGTTGGACCAGATGATCCCACTGTGGTCCCTTGCAACCTGACCCACTCTATGATTTTGTGATCAATAATAATTATCATCAATAATTATCTTTAATGACTACAGCCTATTAGGAAAGAATGGGATCCATCTGACTAGAAGAAGGAAGGGAATGTTTGGCAGCAGACTGGCCAACTTGGTGAGGGTGGCTTTAAACTGGAGGGCTCAGGGGCAGGATCCAAGGTGGCAATACTCACGCCATTGCACCCAGCTGGGGAATAAGGCAGGCCTACCAGAGCAGCAACAAATGTTCATTAGCTGCCTCCCAAGATAAGAACCAGAAGACTCCTAGGGAGATTCTGGTTGGACACAAGAGGAAAATTTTTCACAATGAGAACCATCAGCCACTGAAATAACCTCCCCAGGGAACTGGAGGGTTACCCAACACTGGACACTTCCAAGATTCAGCTGGACCAGGTGCCAGGTCATCTTGCCCAGACTGTCTTTTGCCAAGAAAAGACTAGATCAGATTATCCTTCAGGTCCCTTCCAACCTGGTATTCTATGACCCTGTGATCATTTCAGCTGAGTCAGCTTGAATTCTCAAGAAACAATCATTTGTCATAACCATCAGCTAATCAAATTTCTGTTTCTAAAATATTAAAAAAATCCGCTTTTAAATAGAAAGCCAAGCAATTTTTTTTGTTTTAAATACCAATACCATTTCCTGAATCTGCAGCAGACATTGTTCTACAAAAACCTGATACCAGATTAAAAAAAAAAGGCTGACTCATTTGAACATTAATCTCCTTTCCTTAATTCATCTGAATTTCCTCCTTTCTTGACAACTTCTTCCCTTTCCTATTCAATCTTTCAACTCCAAGTCCCCATGGGACCACTGGAAATGACATCCTGTTCTCCTTGGACAGGATGGGGCAAGATGCACAAAAAAAAGCACACTCAAACCTGCAAGATGCAGTCCAGGCAACTTCTGCAGAAGAACAGAGGGAGCCCAGGGCACACGTAATAACCACACCTCACCAAATACAAGGGAAGCACAACACTAAAGATATGCCTGTAATTGGCAGCTGGAGTTGAGGAGACTCTGTAACAGCAGCAGTCCTGGTTTTGATGTACCAGTGAAAAAAACAGCACTGGAAAGAAGTGATTCAGTGCTTCTGAAATGCTCAGGAGGAATGTAGGTTAATAGGTGTGGTAACAAAACTGGGATTTAGACAGATTTGTGCTGGTTCCTCTGCTGCCAAAACTCAACACAAAGTCCACTGCAGTACACGGGGCAGTAGTGATGGGTGTTGTATTTTTGGTTGTTGCTACTCAGGTAACTTACTTGGCCATTGCTAACCAATCTACTAAGGAAACAATAGCAATTAATTTCTACACAAGTTCCCAGGTGTACGCACTCAGTATCTTACTGTGAACCCAATTCAACATCCATGGATATTGGCTTTTCCTTCTCTCTGACTTAAGCATGGGATGTGAAATATACTGCACCTCTTAACTCCTGTAATCTTACTCTTTTTCATAATTCAAAGCACTTCTGTTTTCCATATTAAGACAATCTTATTAATTCCTTTAAGGAGAAGCTATTTGTCAGAAATCCAGTATGTTATTTCCAATTCTGTCTTCTCTGAACTTTAATTTTTTTATACATCTCCAAAATAGGGAAATGCCAACTTCATTAGACTCCTCGAGATCACTATTTGGAAAGCACCACACCAATGCTAATCACCCCTCGTTTGAGGCACGCTATGTGAATATAGCAGTACTAATTGTTTTCCAGCGAAAATCTTAGTGGGCCTAAAATTGTATATGAGGCAAGACTTCATGGTGTATTCTCAGAGGAGAGATTCATTAAGAAATATACAGAGTGGATTCCCCAAGACAAGAGCTATCAAGAGGGAAGGACAATGAGAGGTGGCTGGCACCTTTGACAATCACCTCTACAACAGGAAATAATGAGATGTAGCAAGACACACTGCTCTGCTGGCTGGGCTGTCCCTAACGCATGTGTCTGCACTGTGCAGCTTTTTCAACCTAGGAAAACAATTAATTAATATTTGTAAAGTGCTGGAAGAGTCAAGCACTATATAAGCACTAAAAGTTATTGCTATGGTAAGGAGATAGGAAAGGTTTTAAAGTAGTTGAAAAATACACACACTTGGTTTTAAAAAAGCATTTCTTATAGAAGAGCAGGTACTTGTTCTTAAGTTTTAAGCCACCTTTAAGCACACTACAGTTCACAGAGAAAAGTAAATTTAAAAAAAACCCACAATTTCCAAGATCACTTCTGCAGAAATCCTGACAAAAACATTTATTCAAACTGAACACACAATTTTCACCAGGCAGTAATAAATACTTTTATCATAGAAATCATGCATGCAAAACGATTGAAGCTTATGTAAATATGTACACTTTGCACAGCATATATGCACAAACACAGTGTGAGTTATGTTTGCTCAGAATTTTTTTCCTGATAAAAAGAGAAGTGAAGCAATGTTCACTGGCAGCTATCCATCTGACACTGCTTTTTCTCTGAAAGCCCCTCCTGATCCCCAGCTGAACTGCTTAATTCCAAAGAGCTACAGCTGTCCAGCTGTGATGTGGCAAAAGAAGCATCATTCAAGGTCAGCAGTTCTACTGTCATCCCCTAAAGACGTTATCAAGTTCCCAGCACACAACCCAAATGTACATGGTACACCTATCTCTCTCTTCCCTTGGCACCAAATTTCTCCATTTCTTCCTCACAGACCCTTTAATGCTGTCCCTCTCTAGCTATATCACTTGTTGTCTACACTTTTCCATAAGGGCACGTTTCCATTTCTCTCACAGACACCACCAATGTTCTGAGAATCCCTCTTTTCCTATAACCTGTGCTATGGTATTGAAGAGGATGATCCAAACCAGTCCCAGAATTTATCCAGCACAGCTGACTGGGCAGAAACAAGGAGAGTCCTTGGAGCAGGGCAACCCCACCAAAATCCCTCAGTCACCAAAACACTCACAAGCAACCCCTCAACCAGAAACCAGTGCTCCCGCTATAGTCGGTTGCTATGACACGGCATCCCAGTAGTTTCAGCTGTTGCACAAAGGGCAGCCTTTAAACACACCCTTTACTTAAAATATCCTAAACATCTCAGGCTCAGCTTCGCCACAGATGCTGTATTTTGTGGTTTCATCTTTGTCATATTTCATTAGCATAGATTAAGTATTAAATAGTATTTTAATAAAGAAATGAATGGATGGAGCTTTACATTTCAAGCCATGAAAATATTTAATTTCTTTCCATGTCATTAGCTGTATATGTCTGCTGAATCTTTAATTGTATTTTGAAGAACAAGAAATCACAGACATGGAAACCACATGAGAGAAATGGCCTCAATCCAAAATGAAATAACGTATAATCCTAAACTACATAACTCAGTAGTAGTTTAATGATAGCTTGGCTAATTATACCTTACAACACTTACTCTGCAATAGTGTAGTATAAAATCAGCTCTCATATATATATGTATTTTTTTTTCACACACACAAACACACAACACCTATATAAAGAAAGCAGTATGTCTGTGCTTACAGACAAGAACATCAGAAGTCCATAGCCTTCCAAGAAACGTGGCGTATGTCCTCCATACACTTCACCCCATGAAAAGCTTCCTCGACAAGCTTCTGAAGAATCCAGCTGCAGCAAAGTCGAGGACAACATATGGTATTCCTCAAGTACCTACATACTTTATCACTTAATGTCAATGTGTTTGACTGTAACTCTCAGCACAAAGATTTCTTTTGAAGTACCAAGAAATAAAGAAAGAAAAAATATCATACATTAAGTTCCTAAAAACATGGTGAACCATGGTGGAAATAAGCGAGAGAGACCTGGTTAAATTAAGGTCTGTGTATGGGACGGCTCAGATAAAAGACTGATAATGCTCACTTTCATTTTCGGTGTGTTCAAATTTACAGGTACTGTATTTAGATATCAGTTAGAATCCAAGAAATTATCAATATGGTCACACATTCATAACAGTTTCAAGATATGAACCAACTGCATGAAGTTTCTTATGAAACTCCAGGTCAGCACTGAAGCCCCTACAGAAACACGGAGTCGATACACTAAGATACAGCAAAGTAGAAATATTTCCCTCTTTAATCTCCAGATGATAATGGACTTTATTAAACAGATGCCACCCATCTTTCATTTCAGTTAGCTGAAAGAACCAATTAGATGCACATTTTCATAATGAAAATGTGAATTCAATGTGAAGCTTTGTCTAACAACAGGCTTGTGCAGCAAAGCCTAAGCAGAGCTAAGCCATGGTCTCCCAGGGCTGCTCCCGGCACAGAATGCTAACGTGGGATAGGGACTGGCTAACTGCATGCATCCACAGATGTAAAAGGCAAAAATCCAGCAGATAACACGGAAAACAGTTGCAGTCATGGGTGAGGGAGAAGAAACACAGGTTTCTGGTGAGAAAAATCCATAATGAGTCAGTTCCTGAGTTAGAAAGATGCCTGATATTTTTCAGTCAGCATTCTCAGGAAAGCAAGGCTTTTAAGCGTACTCACAGGCAACAGCATTGCAAGCTCTCAGAAAACCCACCAATGCCAGCCAGAGAAGCCTACCAGGAGCCCTGGCCAGCCCTGTGGAGCGTGCAGAGGACAGCCTGTGGCTGCACCAGGCACAGGAGACACTTCCATCTGGCCTGTCACCTGCAGGAGATGCAGAACAGCTGCTCAGTGATCGCAGACATTGCAGCTCAACACCTCCTCTCGAGCACAGGCTGGCACACCATTGAGGTGCCACTTCTGCAGGGGTCTGGGGGATGACATCTGCTGCCAAGGATGGAGGAAAGCATTTTTAAGGTCCTGGATCCCTCTTTTTACCCCAAAAACATGAGCCATCCTATCCCTTAGGCCACATCAAAGTAAGTTCCTCCAAACAGATTTTAAACCAAATTTAACTCACTCTATAGGCTTATAGAAAACAGCCTTCTATGAGAAAATGAACTGTATCCATATTTATTTTTATAAGTCCCATAGAAACCAATTAAATTCATTAACCTCTCTCCATCAACTTTTCTATTAAGTCTGTCCTCATGTGTAAGAACATGAAGATGGAAGAAGCTAGATCATTTCCCTACTCTAAGCTGTAAAAAAAAAATAAATTAACAGACAGAGTAATCAGCATGTGCAGTGAAAAATGCTTCCATTTTTAAAATATTTTAATCTTAAACAGAAAATACCTGGGTTGTGAACTCTCTTAAAATTACTTTTTTAATCCATCCATCACAGAGCCTTAAAATAAAATTTACCATGTGATTGTGTACATCCCAGGAATACTTCTATTATTCACAGATTTTAGGGATGAAGTAACCAAGATGAGCACTGCTTCTGACCTCCCATATTACAGTCCACACGAATTAGTTCCTTCATATTCAGATAAAAGTTTTTATAGAAGCACTTTTTGTACTTCCATCTACTAAACACCAGTCTATTTCAAGAGCCTTCCTCTCACCTGCACTTGCACTTCCATATTTTTATTCATTAAGTTCCCTTTTTTTTTTCCTGTTAAATCAAACAAGCAGACCTTTTTTAACCCCTCAGGGTAAAAGATTTTCTGATTTTTGAATAAGCTTCCCTCATTTTCTTTAAACCCTCCACAAGAGGACATCCTACTTTTCAAGGCAAGACACCAAACTGACTCATTCCAGCAAGCCTCACTAACAAAATATACAGAACAAAAGACACCTCCTTTATTTCTGCTCAGTACTCCCCCGTGCAGAGACACACTGCAGCCTCATCCCTGATGACATGGGGATTGGTTACCCACTACTTCAATGAGTCACTGTTTTTCTAATGTAGTTTAAGGGCGACCTAAATCTTTGCTTCTTATTCGTGCAATGTTTCATTTAGCTTACTAAAATGAACCCTGTACAAGTGAGTTCATCTTATTATGCAGCACAGATCACTCTGAAATTGAATTCCTCTTATTATGTATACACCAACAACCTTTTTGTTCATGTAGAATCTCAAAGTTTAAGAACTGATTTTTGAAAAGAAGTGCTGATAGTCATGACCACAATGCTTTTCACACCTCTGTCTATTAAAGGATCAAACTGATACACACGCTATATAAGAAAGTAGGGGAGATCAGATGTAAAACACAAATACCTCTAGAGAGAGGATTTTTTCTTCCTGTGAATAGAGTTGAGAGGCTAAAATACCATTAGCTATGAGAAATCTAATGTTAATCTGAAGTCATGTTACAGAATTTGAAATTAATTCAGCTACCAAGAAATTGCTGCCATCGTTAGATACGTAGAAAACAAGATCTCTCTCTGTTGTTTAGCCACGTGGGACAGTGGATTATCAAAGTTCAGAAAACAAAAAGAAGATCAGCACCATTCCCTGAGCTCACAGAATAAGATTGTCAGCTCATGCAATTTGCATTACCTTGGGTACTGCGGACATAACCAGCTCTCACTGAGACTTTCAGATCTTAATTTCTACAATTTTAAACACTTTTGAGGATGCTTTGTGAATGCAGAATTTGGATCTGATGCAGCCATTCCTGCGATGCAGCCAGGCCACATGCCTATCTCATGCACATGCAAAATCTTATGCTCAGGAAGAATGTAAGTACCAACCACCCCCCACCAAAAATATTCTTCCTACCATTTTCATACCAGAATTCCTGCATACTACATAAGGCTCATTGGATTTCACTTCCATAAACTTGTCCTGCATTCCCTTGAGAACACACAGGCTTTTAACCATCAACACACACTTTGGCATGAAGCTTCAAGTTAACATACTCACTGCATGAAGATCATATTAATTTTTTTTTTTTTAACTGGCTACAGCTACTTTCATTTACCACTGCCAGTGACAAACAATAAACAAAGATAATAGATATTAAGCATTAAAAAACCTTACCAATATAATTTTTCACACTGCAACTGATCAAGATAATGTATACATTGTGGAGGCAAAAATTCTTTAAGTAAAAAATCTTTAAAACTTGATCATTGTATTTTCTAAAGCACTATTTCCTGCCATCAAGTTGTGAGAATAACTCCAATTAAGTCCAGCCTTTTCTCTGAAAACCACAACTTTATTATAAGAGATTTCCACCCTAAAATTAGAATCTTTTAGATATCCATGCCTAACTGTGCCTAAGCAGTGACATCAGCAATTTCATATCTTGAACTAATACTTCATTCTATTATAGCCTAAGGGGTGGAAATAACTGCATACCTGAAACCTCCGTCATGAACCAAAAAGATTAGAAAGAAAAATCCAAAGATGCACGAGTTGCTGAAATGGTGCTCTAAATACACTTTAAATATTTAAAATATTTTACTAAATTATTCATTGAATATTTTAATATACAAGGATTAGCTCTCATATTTGGTATCTGTATATTATTTTCTTGATGTCCATGACTTGCCTGGTCTGTGCTTTCTAGGGAAGAGTCCTGAAACCCCATTAACAGCCTGAATTACTTTTGCATATAGGGAACACTTAACCCAGCTTTTCAGTAACAATAGTATTTTCTCAAAAGCCACAGTGGTTGTTACTGGCTTTAATAACATATTGTTTATTACACTCAGTACATGGACATGTGATTTAGATGAATGAAGTACTTCAGCATGAACAACGTTGTAAATTGTGCACCTTCCTCAGCTCTCCCAAAGACTTCAGTCTGTTCCTCCTCACAATCACAGGCAATCATATTCCTTTAAACTACACTAACTCATGCACACCAGAAAGCAGGCCAGGAGCTGCAGGAAAGCCACTGTCCTGCTAGAAGTATAGGCCATCCCCCTGCTTCTGTGGTTTCAAATCTAGGCAGATCTCCCCAACAGATAAAAACAGTGAAGCGTCAGATGAGGACAAAGGACAAGCCTGATCCAGAGAGCACCCAAAGGGTACAGTCATTTACATGGTGGGGATCTGGAGATGCACTCAGCTAACAAGGGTATGCGGGGTGAAACCATTCCACCAGCACTTAAATGCCAAGGACGAAGGATCTTTCAGGAAAGCACACTGTTTCTCCTGCTAGAACAGACCTAGAAGATCCCTTCCTTGTGATAACTCCACTGCAAGCTGTTGTGAAGAGCTGCACAATAAAAAGAAGGTCCCAAATACGAAGCTGCTAGGTTAAACAACTGAGGCACAGGATGTGAGGACCTGCATTGTTCTGGTAAAACAGAAGACCCACATGCTGCTCCATTTGAACAGAGTTCAAAAGAGAGACAGCAGGTAAAAGCAGCCTAAGAGGCTGCAGTACACGGGGAGGCTCTCACAATACATCCTTATGGTGAATGAAGGGTAAGCACCAGGACAGATGGCAGAAACTTTTAAAGCCTACCAGTGGCCTTTTTTTCTTTTGTAATCAAATGTAGTTGTAGAGATTAGCACAACATAGTAAACAGTTTAAGGATTACACTGACATTCATCTCTGCATGTATCTACTCCTAGGCAAATAGATACAAAATGTATTCTGTTTCCTCTCCAGCCAGGTTATGATTTCAGTTTCCATCAAACCTGACCTCTGTCAATCCCTCAGGGCACTAAAGGGACAAAGTGACATATGCAAACACTCTATTGCAGTGTTGGGGAATACACGCGGAGCAGGTAGCTCGGCTTGCAAGCTGCAGATTGAAATGCAGATTGAGCTCTGGGTGGAAACCGGGACGAGAGGCTGCCAACCCTTGGGATAACAAAGAGCATGTAGATGGGTGACACCAGCCAGGTGGATGGAGACTGAGAGGGTGGCAGGAGCCGAAGATTCAGGAAGAAAAGCAAAAATATCTCCTGAAATAATTTTACATCTACATATCCCAGTGACTAGTGTCTTTCCCTTAATACCACAAATGTATGAAGAATATTACTCTGTTCACTTATACTGACTTTACCAGGAGCATGCTTTGAGAAAGGATTGTAGGACAGGGAATAAAGAGAAACACATTTTGTTCATAATAGCTTTTGACTTGGGAATCCAGAAGACATCCATGCAGCATATTCTGGTTAATTTACTTTGATATGTGAATATTAACTCCAGGGAAATAAAAATAATACATTCAAGGATTCTTTCTACTACCCCATAATTGTTTCTATTGTCATGTATTCATTAAATCCCTCTGGTAAACCTCTAAGTATTACAAGCTGCTGTATTCAAGATAATAAAGTAGCCCATGAAATAACTTTCCTCAATAACCATCATTCATAATAGATGAATTACAAAAGGTCTTTTTAACACACACATACAGTAACCAGAGCTCAACTGAGGTGCTACCAGCACTGACTGAAGCGCAGCTAACATGAGCAAAGGCAAAACTATCAACGCCAAAGGAAGAATCCCAGCTTAAAAAAGGATGGCTCACCCTTGAGACACTTTGCTGTACCCTGCACACCAGTTTATCTCAGCTGAAATCGTCACTCCAATAAACAGGTGCAATCTGTGTTCATTAAGTTCCCTAATGTTTTTCACTGGAACGCAGCAACACCTGCCTGACAGAGCAAACCAAGGTTATTTTATATCCAAACATGACTTGAATAATCACAGTACTGCCCTGCCCAAACTGTTTTCCAAAATAAACAAACACATGAGGAGGGTTTTGATGTTGTTACTGTGCCAAACACTTACACAATATCATTATTTTTCATAGTCACTCTCTTTAACATTTTTTCTCTATGTTCTTCACCCTAATTTGTGCTGAGGTACAGTGCAGAAAAGTAATATGCTTTCCAAATCTTAACATAAAGACTGAGGTACTGAACCATAACGTTCCATTAAGTTTCTCTTGACACAAAGACTCCCTTGCTTTATTTCTAAGCTCATTTACTGCTAGAGCAACAAACCACTCAAAATGCTTCCGTAGGAACGCACTCTATTTGAATACAAATATCTGGATTTTGCATTCACTACTAATTGCTAAGTGTTTTGCTATTGCACAGAAAATCAGATGCCTTTGAAGTTTTCTCCTACTTCTCTCTTTTTAACACACCTTCTTAAACCAGAGGTACCAGAGAGAAGCTGAATGGCAACAGAGTCTAAATTACTAGTTTCCCATCTTCAGCTGAGTATCTGTAACTGGGATCTTTCCTTCAGTTATTACACTATGGCCAGCCAGCCCCAATACACACTTCACGAAGTAGGCACAGCTTCTGTTCTTCCAAACACTCCGGTTATTTCAAAGCACAACCAATTCATCCGCACCTTCTTCACAGCAGGGTTTGTTTGGGCGCTCCATTCTTTTCTGACACAGTGGAACAAAAAGAAGTCTGGCCTTCTTTGCTTCTGCTGATAGATGTGCTGAGTGTCAATGTGAACAGACCAATTAAAAAAACATAATACCTGCTATCTTCCCAGTCAAAAGCTGAGTTAAATAAAACGCTCATGCCTGCAACATGCTTCCTTGAGGACTTCAAGTAGGTAAGTAAAAACAAAAGAGAGGCAAATCTTTAGGTGTTGTAAATGGATACAGCATAAGGGTTTAAACAAATCAATTCTCATCAGGCAGGTGTCAGTCCAACACCCTGAAGGAGTGCTCCACCCCAGCTTTCAAAAAAGGTGATATAAAAATAACCCAGGGGGAGGGAGGAAGAGACCATTAAAAAATGAAAATCCCAAGCCCCAAACAAACAACAACTTAAGAAAAGCAGTCAGGTTTTTTTTCCTCATACATTGTTATGAATGCCAGATCTAACAAGGCCTGGTTACCTACAGATTTGCATGTGGTTGGTTCATTTCAATGTCTAAGAAGCTCCGAGCAGCTAGGACACATACAAGACTCCTCTCCTAGGTGGACTCTTTGATACTGATCATAAAATGAGGGCACTGTGCAGCCTTTCTCTCAACCAGAGAATTTACATGAGTGTCTCTCTCTCCTCCAATGTCTCAAAACTTAATAAAACTTTAATTAGGTTTTAAGATTTCCATTCTCTTGTCAAATATCGCTGAAAGCAAGCAAGAAGTTCAAAAACATCTGGTGCAGCTTGTACAGTAGGATCCTTGGACAGTAGGATAAGCAAGTATTGTTTCCATAGAAAATCAGGCTAAGTTGTTTTCACTGTAATACGTTTCCATTTTTTGTCCAAGCAGCATCATTTACCAAATGTTTGCAAGTTTCATTTTTAACTTCTAGGAGAGAAAACCAGTTTCAAGAGGAACAGAGGAGAACCAACGCCATCCCAAGGGAGGGGTGCTAGAGGCACTGTAGATTAAAACCTATTGCATTTTCTGCCTACTCCATCCTTCTTTCACTCAGCCATCAGCGGCCACTGTTCAGCCTAACAAATACAAACAGGAGCTACAAGCAATACGTGTGTTGGGCTCCATTGAAGGAAGCAGTGCTATTAACACAAGCTGAGGATCTAGACCCACAAATGTGCATTTGAGAACAGCTTTAAATTCCTTTCTTATTTATTACTAAAAAAAAACTTCTATAGATTTCGTCAAGTTACTGTTTATACCATCTAAATTGGAAAGAAATAGAGGTTTCTAAAAACCTACTAACAAAATACTAGGCAACAAAAGGAGTTCAAACTCCCATATATTTTTTTTTTCAACTGAAGGGGGTGGGCTTCTTCACCGTCCTTTCAATCCTTCACTGGAAACAGTTGTTCAATTTCTCACAGTTCCTCACCTACAGCTCTCATGCCTCTCTCAAGCTGTTCTGTGTCATGTCAACTCTTGTTTTATTTTAACTATATAAACTCTTCATGACAAGGATTTAGTCTATATTTAGAAAACGCTGCAGGAGATATAGTGCTGTGTAAGTGTTTTATGGCTTCTCTGGTGTTCAGCTTCAGCATTTTGGAAGTCACATGCATTGTCCTATGCAAACTATAAGAATCATTAATGTGAGAAGGGAATTACTTCTTTTATAGATACATTTTCCCTCCTTAACTATTTTCAAAGTATACAGAATCACAATGAAACATCTACAAAGGAAGGTATCAGTAAAATTCAAATGAAAGCATGAGAAAATAGACAGAAATCTAAAATTCTCACAACCTTTTCCATCAGCAACTTCTTGCTCACCTTCTTCAATAAACAATATCATCTTAAGGCCCTCTCAAACCAAGGCTACAAATAATACGTGTATTGTAATGTACAGCTTTCAGAAACATCTTGCCCTCAACAAAATAAATTCCTTTAAACCAGGGTAAGTAGTACTTTTTTTGCTTTTGTTATTTTCTGCCTACTCCCGCCCCCACTTATCAACTACTTGGAGATCTGAGAGTGGATCTCTGTTTCAATTCTACTGTTACTAAAATGAGTAAAGAAACCCTTTTTTTTTGAACCATTCCCTATTCCACATTAAAAACAGTGTCGTTTCCAACCAAAACCACCACCACTTACCATCTTTCACTGAAAACATTTGTCTTTTATATATATATACATATATGTATGTAAATATATATATGTGTGTGTGTATATATATATATATACGCACACACACACAGAGGTATGCAGTATTTACCCCAGAAAATGTATCCCCACAGTGTCTCGGAATATTATGTATCCCTGTAAGCAACCGACAGGATGGGTTAGCTAAACACTTCATTTAAGTCTTATTAGCATCCTAGTCTTCTTCACCTGCTAGCACTTTTAAATTGAAACTATTACAGGTAAAAATGATCTGCGTCTCTTGACAAAGAGGAATCAGATGCCTAAGTTATTAGGCTTTCAGCTAAGCCACCTAAAGTGGCTACTTGCATGTTCTTAGCTCATGCCAAATACTAAATGGTAAGAACTAACTAGCAAAACTAACTATTAAAAATAGACACAGGTGTTGCAGAGCTGCAGATCTGACAGTGTAAAACAGCCTTGTAGCTCCAGGTTCCGATTTCTGCCTGTTAAAAGTTTAATCTGTAACAAACCCTATCATTAACAGACAATTGTACATTACTCCCTTATTAATGGCCGTGAGCAAGTACTAAAGACTGGAGTGAAATTTGCTGAGATGCTGCCACAGACAGACACCAAACACATAATTGACCAAGATCAGGAGGTTGGGATGAGGGTTTAGAGAGAATAGAGATTACCTTGCGGCTCATGTGACTAATCCCTAAATTTCGTCTAACAGCCTTTTTGTGGTAGAGTAGAACAAAGGCAGAGAGCTGGGAGAACACAACTGCTGGTTTTCCCTTCATTCCCCACCACCTCTCCTCTGTGTCTTTTTCTTCCGTCTCAGTAAATGCCCCAGAGTTTGCTAGCTACAAAATAAAGATTAGCAGATAAAAAAGAACCCATTTGTGGTGTTAGCTCTTATCACATGACAAACTAATTTATTTATATTTCTTTTATTTCCTCCCCTTCTACTTTGTATGCATGTTTTCCACAACTCTCCACTCAATACTATTTTGAAACAGTTTTCCCAAATCCTTCATTCTTCTTTCTACTTTCCCATTATTCATCTACTTCTGAAAAGTTTAAATCTAGGTAATCATTTTAACTACCCTGGTCTTTTGAATCTCTGCTCCAGTTGGACTTCATAAAAATCCTAAATGCCTGGTGTTGTGCCCTTGCATAATCACCATTAGTATAAAATAGGTACCTACAGGTACAAAGCAGTTTATTTTCAGACACACAGAACTTATTCACATCAACTGTATTTGCAGTCTAAACATTCTAAAATTCCTATTCTTTTGGACTTACTTATTCTAAGAAACATTCTTATAACCTAATGTTTAGAAGTACTAAGAATTTAATGATGTAACAAAAACCATCAAAACAGTACAAGCTCAGTAACTTTTGAAAAATCACTCCTTGAAAAAATAAATGTTGCACAAAGCAAACTGACAGATACTAAAATATTATTTAAGGGTATAATCAAGACCTCAATGAAACCAGTAGCAGTTTTGCTACTGAGCTATAGGGCCAACATTTCTCTCTGAGCTCACAGCTACTACATTGAAAAAATGAGTTCAAAACCGTAACAAATTAGGATGCTTAAGTCTCCTACTCACAGTATAACCTCTGTACTAACTGGAGCTACGAAACACTACATACTCAAAATTTAAATTCACATAAAACAAAACTGCTTTATTTTGCTATTCACAGAGATGGCAGAGCCTGCTCTCACCTTCCTTACACCACACCTACTCTTACATTGGAAAACAGCAAGACCAGAAGAGAATAGGAGATACCTACATCGCTCTCCCAGCCCAGGATCCCTGACAGCTCATTAACCTCTAACAGAAGAAATTAACTGGAAAGCCTTCAAAGGCTGCCTCTGGTGCCTTCACATGCTCATTGGGTTGTATTCCAAATAGCCAAGTAGTCATGCAACAAGTAAAGGGTCTGGAACAGAAACCCTATGAGGAAAGGTTGAGGGTATTGGGGTTCTATAGACTGGAGAAAATAAGTCTTAAGGGAGACCTTATCACTCTCCACAACTACCTGAAATGAGGCTGTGGCTGAGGCACCCCCAGGCTGTGGGTCAGCTTCTTCTCCCAGGCAACTGGCGACAGGACAGAGGGAGACAGCCTGAAGTTGCACCAAGGGAAGTTCAGACTGGGTATTAGAAAAAAACTTCTTCCCTGGAAGAGTGGTTAAGCGTTGGAACAGACTGCCCAGGAAAGTGGTGGAGTCACAGTCCCTGGAAGTGTTAAAAAAATGAGACATGGCACTTTGTGATATGGTTTAGGGGGCATGGTGGTATTCAACAACAGGTTGGACTCAATCTTGGAGGTAATTTCCAACCTTAATGATCCTATGATTCTATTATACCACAACGTTTGTGCTTCCACATGCAAATTGAAACTAATATATGTTACATGATATCAACTTGGACATGCCACTTCCTGCAGATGGTTTAAGTATCAAGAAATATTAAAAGCTTAACATGTCACTTTAAGCACAATTTATGACTTACACTCACAGCTGAAGGCATGATCTGCACTCAAGGTATTTGAGAGGTCTCAATGAATGTGAAAGAATTTACATCATCTTGCAGCATCGCCTTACTTGAAATAAATGTAGAAAAAGCCACATCATTTTTCCTATTGCTATCTTCTGCCACTCACCTCCCTTCAGCAAAATCAAGAGAAAAAAAGCATGAATGTATTATTGCAGAATTTGCTTTCCAAAGCAGTTTATTAATATTTCTGAATACTCCAAATGAACTTAGCTGGTAAGCATTTTCATCTTTTCAATATATACACTACATTCTTATTTAAAGCTTCTGTGTTAACAACGAAATAAATATTCTTGCACAGAATAAAGTAATAAGTATGGTGACAACTACTAAAAAAAAAATGAAAGGCAATCTATTCTTGGCAGGATCGTTACTCTATTTCCATTGCCTTTGTGCCACAACATGTTCAGTTGGTCATCAAGAATCTAGCTAGCATATTTTAAAGTCATAAAACCTGTCAAAACAGTTACCAAGGTTCCTATTCAAATCAGTAGCAGTTCTGCCACTGGCCTAAACTTCCTCCAGAAAAGATGGCAAATCTTTGCTCCTCTCCTCTCTCCTCACTAGTCAGATAGTGAAAAAATGAAGACAAAACACTTTAAATTAATAAACAAATGAGCCAAGATAGTTCTGAAATATAATCCCACAAACAGGCACTGCACTAAATTAAAGCTAGAAGACATTGTAGGATTTGGAATTACTACCTAGTACACAGGACAAAATACAAAGCACAAACTGATGGTGTATTTGGATACTGGCAGAGTGAGCAGAGACTGCCACCACCACCTGAGCACAGCACACCCCTCTGACTACACTGTGACCCCATCTTTCTCTCCGTGTGAGATTTGGCTGGCATGGCAGACAGTGACAGGTTGACATCATTGGGAGGTGACATCTGAACGGATGTCATTGCTTCTTAGGTAAACTACAAGGTTTGGACTATGTCACAAACAACACACAGATGAGAAACCTGTTGAATACATCTGTACTCTCACCCAAATCTAAATCCCACTGTACTATACAAAATCAGTACATCACTTAGAGCTGTTCTTTTCCTATTGAAATGTTTTAAGAGATCACATAAAGATGACACATCAAACAAGGCTCAGGAAAGAGGCCCAAAAATAAACATAAAATAAGCAAAAAAAGCCAGAGCTACATATGCACTAGAACCAAACAATTGCTACTTGCAGAAGCAATGATTTGCACTACCAAAATTTATAGAAGAGTGTTTTTAAAAGCTTCCTACAAGTCTGTCACAACTGGTTCTTCACACTGGAAAACAGCTGTGAGCCTCAGAAGCATTACTGGCTGAGCTGGATCTCAAATTCCTGATATGCTAGAGCATTATAAAAAATTAAGTGGTATTTCCTTAAATAATGTAAAAGCATCATTACATTCTACGAGTGCAGAACTGCTTTCTCTCAAACATAACAACAAAATGAAATCCAGGAAAAGCTTTTTTGCCTAGACTGAAAAAAATCTTCTGATAGTAATTAGTCTTTATTGAGAAAATGCCACATAACTTCACACACAATTCTGTAATTGGATCTGTAGGAAGTTTCCACATCTATGTCAAGTTATCAAACAAACTATATAAACACAGTTAATCCATTAAGATAAGACTGTGGGACTTGGGATGCATATTCCAGTTCAACTGTCTTTATCACAAATCAGCTGTCTGACTTCCACACATCACTGCTTCAATTTCCCATGTATGAGGAAAAGAACTACCTCAACATACCTCCCACCTCAACATGCAGCTTCATAATCAGAGCAAAAACATAGCACCATCTATAGGCAACATACAATGTTTGGATACAAAACCATCATCACTCAGATCTGGTAATCCCCTCTTAACAGTGTGTTTTTAATTTTTAGGTTTTAGTTTTTGCATGCAGAATTACAAAACACACAAGACTACAGCGCATATTTAATAAAAGTCTTGGTTTTTTCACATCCAGGACTTCACTGCTTTTGCTTATTGCCTGCCTGTAGCTTCTGCTCCCTTACTATAAACCATCTCTATGGGACAGTCACATTTCAGGTAGAGGCAGTAGACTTCACAGAAAGTATTACTATTATTATTACTTCATTATCATACAATAGAGAAATGATGCTACAGCCCTCAGTCACGGAGTGAGTTTGTACTATCTAAGCAACATACTTCACAATGTAGTGCAGTGAGAACAAGTCAAGAAGCAGGAAGTACAAGTAACCACATATTTAACTAGCAAACAGCTATAGAGGTTTAATGCTGATGCCTATAGAACATATAGCTGCATCTCCCATTCTCTCAAAGTTACAAGCCCTTGCTGAAGCAGAGGAATACCCACGAAATCTTACAATACAAATGACAATACACATTTTAGGTGCTTGCAAATTCTGTGTTTTACACGCCATCTCACACAGCCAGTACACTCAACAGCTAAAGTCTAACACAAAAGCATATTTACTTTATCAAGGTAACCCAGTTTACTGTCACTGCAGAAACTGCCAAATAAATGCAATATTGAGAGTAAAACCTGACAAAACTGCAGTCATTTCTCAGGAAACAAATCCAGCCCCTACATGCCATTATTTACACATTTCCTTCTGTTTGCCTCCCTCCCACCTGGTGATGAGCCCCTCCAGTTGCAGCAAAACTATTCTCAAGGGGAAGACCTGAGGCACTGAATCTTATAACAGAGTAACTTCTACAAGACAGAAGATAGAGTTCAGCTCCCCGCCGTAACAAGCTGGTAGCTATTTAATTTGACTAAGTGTTTAGAAGGTTTCTTTTCCATTGATATGTTCACTGACACATGAATGTTACGTTATTTCATGTCATGCTTTACTAGTGTCAATCAACCTCAGACAAACCATGGTGCAACATTCACTTCTTCCCTTGCCTCTAGAGAAGGTAAATACACGGCCTCCTTTTATTAGGAGGCCTCCAAAAGTACACTGAAAACAATCCAATTAAACACTATGAAAGTGTCATGTTTTTAGAATATGTAGATTTATGCTTTTTAAATACCATCGTTGAGTTTAATTTTACAATATGCTTTTCTCAGTGACTTACTTGTATCTGTGTAATTCCCAACATCATAAAAAACATACAGTGGCCATTATTCATTCCAGTACCCCAGATGGGCTAATCCAACAAAGCCATAGTATCTTCAATGAACTTTCATGGAAGAGCGGGAATTTCTCCCGATGGAGTAACTTCTCTACATCTCTCTTTCGGTTTATGAAATACTCTAGCAAAAAAAGCACCAGAGCACTGCCAAATCTAATTTCTTCAATGTCAACTTCAAAGGCTCATGTGACGTTAAGGTTTGAATCAAAAAGGAGAAATCCACCAACACACAGCTCACGCAGCACAAGAGATCGTGCTCTCGCACAACCACACGCACAGACCTGAGGATACAAGATGCTATTTCAGCGTCTCCTGTGACTAACAGACTTAAACACCAAGCACTGACTCTTGTAACCCAAACACAGAATATGCCCCATGTACTGTTCCAGATCATCCTTGTGGTACAGCTCCCTTATCTGCTGCCCCACTCAGGCCTGCACCGAGCTCTCCAGAAGGCAGGCCTCACTCAAGCCACCAGCTACTCCAAAAAGACCTGCCAGGGATCACAGCCAGGGCTGCAGGACTTCACTCTGTGGGCTGAGACAATTTTCCCACCGAGCTAAATTCCCTCACCAAACTGTGGCAGAAAGCTGCTGCACTTAATATCCTTCCAAGCCAAACTGGTGAAGTTAATCAAACTACAGGGACCACCGCACTCCAGACTCAAAGAGGTAAAGGAACCTCAGATTGCAGAAAATTCCCCTTGCTTCTTTGTCTCACTTTCAATACATCCTGGACAGCTGTCTATTATTACCTTCTCCTGAGACAGTGCTGCCTTTTTATGGGATGTTGCTCTCTGGGATGCAAGAGATGAATAATACCTCGGTCGTCATTGTGATGTCTCTAAGAGGACTTTCCAAGACTAGTTGTTCCTCTGGGTTATTCCAGGTCTGAGTCAGCCCTTCGCATTTACATTTCCAAGAAAACATTCTTGAAATATTTTTTACTGTTTCTGTAATAATTCCCTTTCTTACTGCAGCCTCAAAAATGACAGCTAAAGGAAGCTGCTCCAGGATGGTCACTAATGCCAAAAAAAACCCCAAAATGTACTACTACTATTTCCAGCTAAATACAAATGTTACCATCCTTTATACCAATTGCATTTGCAGTACAGGCACACGTACAATGAAGAGTTGTAAAGAGGGCCAGAACCCTCCTGAATGATTAGGAACAATGTCTTTGCTATCTGAGCTTTTTCAGTTCATTAATATTTCACTTTTATATATTCCTCACCTGCTTTTACAACATGTTCCTTTCTCTCCTTCTTAAGTACGAGCACGGAGAATTGTTTGAAGTAACTAGCAGACCTTGCCTCACATCCCCACCTCCGTGCCCCATGAGAGTTTAACACTTCAAGTGTAATATACACAAGATAGAAAAACACATCTGGCATAGAGAGGGATAAGAGAATATTCTGAGTCTCCTCTCTAGTTACATCCAGCTATAAAGGTGTGTAATAAGAAAATAAAGCATACTGCAGTTTCTGTCTATGCCAAGACACTTAGTGCTGTCAATCCCAAAGGAGAGACAGAGACATAAAGCTGGGAGGGAAGGGGGGGGAGGGAGGGTTTCCTTCTCTGTGAAGTAGCAAAATAACCCCGTTCCTTTGCAAGACAACTTGCAGCAACATTCTTTTCCTTGCCAAAAGTCAAAGATAACCTCCTTAGCAAGGAGAAAAAACACAAAAACTGCCTAGAGGAAACACAGGATTTCCATGAACCTCTTCCATAATAAGCACTACCATCACCATCTGCTCCACTTTTTAAGCTTGCCATGCGATTTTGGAAAGCACATGCAGCATCCTCCAGCTCCTGCCTCCAAATCCATGGCAAAGGTCACACATGACCGCCAGTGGCCCGGCCCTAGCCATTCACATTTCTGAAACCACTTCTTGTCGTTGTCACAGGTTAATTGCAGACTGCCTAATACACAGAGAAGGAAGGAAAGGAGGGGAGAAAACGGAAAGAAAAAACGCCAAAAATAAACAAAAAAGGACGCGATTTCTCCCCCGTCACCTGCAGCAGCGAGGCCGGAGCGACCGCCGGCGAGGTGCAGCCGCCC